>OY482673.1:71416372-71791372 GCA_960531455.1 Urophora cardui | reverse complement strand
TTTTTTTTCGTGTAACTATCGATAGTTTTTTCCACTATCGATGGTTATCCCTATTCATTCTTGTAGTTTTGTCCCAAGAGAAGAATACTGAATGTTAGGGAGGAGTTGGATTTCGATATCAAATTGGTCAAATTAATACCCCAGCGGGTTAGGGGGCTTAGAATATACCCGTGGTAACGAATGTCTGTCGTAAGAGGCGACTAAAATCCACGCTTCTAACAATATACAACTTGTAGTAATTGAACCACACCTCGCTAAATGAGTTCTGGTCAATGTCAAAATTTTTAATTTTTTCCGATTTTTGAAAGTTTTGATTTTTAAATTAAGTTTTTTATAAAAACTTGTAAAAATCAGAAAAAAATTATTTTTAAAAATTAGCCCGTTTAATTGTTAACGTAATATCAAAGATATCTGATAAAAACATTATTTTTAGCGATTTCTTTCATGTGAAACAAAAAGGATATTTTATGGACTAAAAACTCGGTTATATGACTCATCCGTGTATAGGGCGTGGTTTTACAACTTTTTTTTGCAAAACACTATAGACTTCTTGCGCGGCCTTAAACGTCTCATATTTAATAGTACTGCCTTTAAAATAAGAAACAATTTGCTCGCACAGCTAAATTCAATGAAGGTACAAAACACGGTAACTCGCATGGAACATGGTGCAAGGTTTCCAATATATTAGCTGCGGAATGATTTGTATCTGACAGCAGCTTTTGTGTCTACAGTACAGCTACTCGCAATTTGAAATCTTCTGATATAAAATGACAAGCAATAGTTAAGTAATTTTCATTATTCTTTGTTTTGCTTGGTTTTCCGACGGGGTAGGAATATGATGTATTGTGGAACGATTTTTTCACAAGGGATGACGAAAAATCGTTCCACAATACATAAGTATCTATATCTTTAGCTTAAGGGCCGTTTACTCAACCTCCGATTAACGCTAACCCTATGAGAGGGTGAAGTCACAAACAAATTTTATCTTTTGTCTATACACGGCTGAGTCATCTAACCGAGTTTTTCGTCCATAAAATATCCTTTTTGTTTCACATGAAAAAATCGCTAAAAATAATGTTTTTATCAGATATCCTTGATATTACGTTAACAATTAAGCGGGCTAATTTTTAAAAAATAAAACTTTTCTGATTTTTACAAGTTTTTATAAAAAACTTAATTTGAAAATCAAAACTTTTTCAAAAATCGCAAAAAATTAAAAATTTTGACATTGACCAGATGTCATTTAGCGAGGTGTGGTTCAATTACTACGAGTTGTATATTGTTAGAAGCGTAACTCCAGCGAATAAAGTGATAACAAAAAACACAAAATTACCGTTATCTCAAAAACGTAACCATAAAAAAAATAAAAAAAAAAAAATTGTTCTGTGCTCAGCAGGCCCATACCTATCCTCCCCCATAACTGAAATTCTTCGTATTTTTTGTTTTTTGATTTATTTAAAGCATAGTGTATTCTACATTAATGAAATGTTTAAACAGTGTGCCTTTTGATTATCGGTATTTTACATTAATGAAATGTATAAACAATGTGCCTTATGTACTAGTCAGCGCCAAAGATGCTAAAAAAACAAATGTACTACTTTTAGTTTTATTACTATAGCGTTTTCAAGTCAAATGAAACCTTTTTCAAATCAAGTGCAAATTTTAAATTGAAAAAGGTTTAATTTAACAAAAAAATGCTATATATATAAGTGAAGTATTTAATTCCTATTTGTTGTTCTTTTGTTAATTAATTAATGTTATGGGTTAAAAAAAAATTAAAGACTTTGAAAAGGAAAATGTAAACAAAACCATCCCTCTTTTTAAGGTTTATTTTTACCAGAAAATGGTATATACATACACAGAGAAAAAAGTACAATGGTTTTTTCAACCAACTTCTTGGTTAATGTTTTATTGGTTGATTTATTCATGTCAAAAGGAAAAAATGTAATATGTACATTTTCATTGTACCATTAACCAATATTTTGGCAACAATCAATATCAAACAGAATGTTGGTTTCCCCAACGTGTATATTTGTTATATTAACGAAAATATTGGTTAATTCATATCTAAAAAAAAGTAAAAATATTTACAAAGCTTTATGGCTTCGGCTCTGTTGTTACCATCGCCTTCCACACCGTTTGTGCTTGACGAAGTTGAATGGCTGGACCCGAATTGCAGAGAGCGAGAGAGTGAGTATTTGGAATTTTCTTTGTTATTCAGTTAACATATTAACACTCTCTTATAGATCATACATAGCAATATAACCAACAAATTGTTTAATAGTAACAAGAAATTGGTTGAAGATTTGAACGAACATTTTGTTATATCAACAAATAGTTATCATGGTTAATATAACCAAAAACACTGTCTAATATATCAACAATGGTAATGGTAATATTAAACAAAATTCACATTGATTCCATTTCAAGTGTGAAATTAGTACTATTAACCAACTTTTGGTTGATTTTTCTCTCAGTGTAAGTGAAGTATCTAATTCTTATTTGATCTTTTATTTAATTATTGTTTTGCGTAAAAAAATAAAGACTTTTTGGAAAGAAAACTGTAAACAAAACCATCCCTCTTTTTATTTTAGTGAAATATTCATAAAAAACTATCGATAGTATCGATAGTTTTTTTTTCAACTATCGAAACTATCGAGTGGTCCGACTATCGATGGTTTTGCAGCTCTAGCGTACAGCTTTCGTCTGTAGTATGTAATACGCGTCTAAAGCAGTACGAGGCGTATCGTCATAGACGCGTACCAGACATTTCATGTAGCGTAGCCATGGGTAATGGCGCAATTTTTTTGGCGCTGATACAATAACGCCAGCGCCAACCGTGGCGCCAACTCACGGTACTGGCGCAATAACACCTTTAGCGCAATTGTCATCGAATAATCGATAAATAACATTTTTTCGCTTGTTACTGTTTACCATCCCCGTTTTATTTCTTTTGGCGCAATTCTGCTTACATATACGAGGGCACAATTAATTTTAATTTTCATAATCATTTGGAAAAATATTCCGTATATATGTGAAAATATGCTGGAAATTAGAGTCACTTAGATCACTATCAAGCACACATAATTGTGACGTTGTCATACGTATACATATACTATGATGCTGTTATTGGCGTTGTGGTTGCGCCATTTTACACTAGCGCTATATTGGAGCTGGTGTTAGCGCACGAAATTGAGTCAGTGTTATATTGCAATAGCGCATCATTGAGTTGGCGCTACATTGAGTTGGCGCTACATTGAGTTGGCGCTATATTGAGTTGGCGCATTTCCCAAATCGGAGTTAGCGCAATAACACCAGGGTTGGTGTTAGCGCAATTGCGCCGCGCAGCGCAGTGTTACCCATGCCTAATGTAGCGTCGATTTCCCTACGCCTCAAGATCTGCACACGAAGTGACATGAAACTTCGCTGCACAAAACAAACAAACAAATTAATAATACGGTATTTGCTTTAAATTTCAAAGCTTTAAGTAGAAAAGATTAAAAAATTTTCGGAGTCTTCCATTTTCTTTCATTATACACTAATTTTTTCCGATTTTTTACACAAATTGTACTGCTTTCATAAATTCCACCAAGTGGAAAAATGTAAACAAACATCTTCTTCTTCCTGTTTTCTAAGCGTAGTACGCCTAGCTACCAGCACTGCTTTACGCCAAGCGACATGTAGCCAGCATACTTTGACGAATGCATGAAGCTGACGACTCGTGTGCAGCCTTCAATTGAAATATACGTGCGCGACATCAAAGCGTACAGCTTTCGTCTGTAGTATCTAATACGCGTCTAACGCAGTACGCTCCGTGTGCAGAGTGCCTAAAGGCGGCAAAAGAAAAGCGACAAAAAGTTCAACTTCGTACCACTTCTACCATCGCTGGTAATACGTAGCTTGAACTTGTTCGCTTTTCGCCAAATAAAATTAATAGATGGGTTCTTTTAAAAATGTTTTTTTTTTTAATTTCTTTTCTTTTAAAATATTTCTTTTGGCAAAATATCTTTTTCACACATATGCACTTAAAAATTTTTCGCATTATTTCAGTTTTTTTATGTCTTATACTTTAAAATATCTCCTTTGATAAAATGTCTTAATTGTTAAATTCGCACATATGTACAAATATGTATGTACTTCAAAAATTTTTCGTATTAATTTGCGTTTTCGCTTTAAAAATTTAAACGCTTTAAAGAAAATGGTTGAGCCCCCAAATTGTTTTCGGGAGGCTATGAGGATAACGTTCTAGTAGAGTAAATGAGGAAGCTATACCCCCAAAAGGCTATATCTGAAAAATCGGTTGTATGGCAGCTATATGTTTTAGTGGTCCGATCTCGACAATTTTCGGTAATATTATTTGGTTCAATATGGGTAAAATGCTGCAAAGTTTCATATCCCTAGCTTTTTAAATAGATAAGCTATACCCCAAAATGTATAATCTGAAGAATCGATAGTATGACAGCTATTATGTTATAGTGGTCCTATTTAGCCGATTCCAGCAAATGATTATCTAGTCATAAAAAGATGCAGATGTACCGAATTTCTCTTATATATGTATGTATGTTGAGAAATACCCTTTGATTTTTAATATTTAATTTTTTCGTCATGGTGAACCTTTCTACGGAATCGCCCATATATGTATGTTAAAATAAATTTTCTTCGATTAGTTTTCAAATTTTTATAACAGTCTTTAAAAACTATAAATGTTCATGCATAATTAAATAAAGATTATATCGTCCCCTCAATATAATAATAGCGTATAATTTTTTTTGGGTTTTGAGAAAATCAAGTTTAAAGTTTTTGTCAAAGATATCTATTAAATTTTTAAACAAGAAATTATACACCATTTTTTCCAATGACATTTTGACCCACTTTGTGGAAGTAGAATTTGACGAAATTTTGACCAGACATAGAATCAATGATTCTAAATATGCAATAAAAAAATAATGGCGTATGAGCACATACGCTATTGTTATATTGAGGAAACGATATCATAAGTTTAACTTTTTATTCTTTTAATTTTTTTTAAATATGTCAGTTTTAGTGATCGGATTATTGCCAAACGTGATTAATCCGGGACAAATCTCTTTCGGGATTAATCGCACATTTTTTGCAGGATTATCGCCACATAAATGCCAGCAATAACAAATGTTATAATGCTGTTTGTTCACTTCAACGTCTGGCCTTCCCTGCAAAAATTGTTGGACTACTTGGTACATTTGTGCCACAGTCAACTAGCTACTAACTTGTCACATGTAGCCAATCATTGGGCCAGTTCATATATATGTATGTATGTAGATTCGTGTTTGAAGATCGGTTTTAACGATCGTAACCGCTGCACGATGTTTATTCACAGTGTTGCCAAGAAGTATTAATCTTAATATTTAAAAAAAAATGGTCTTGAGAGCTCAAGAATGAAGTAGTTATGAAAATAAAAACGACCAAAAAAAACCAAAAGTAAAATTTAATCGGATGAGCCAGCCGATAAACAAGCTCTACTAATTAGCACAAAGAATTGCTTGAAGAGATGTGGTGGTCTCCGAAATGGATCTATAACTTCTACCAAAAAATATTATTTTTTCACACCAATTTTTCTTTAAAAAAAATTGGTATTGAGAGCTCAAGAATGAAGTAGTTATGGAAATATTTTACATTTTTAACTCCTTAGAGTAGTTTAAAAAGTAACCTCTTGTAGGTGGTTTGCAAAGTAGCTACGGCAAGTTAGTTTTTAAACTAGTTTGATGCGATCGAGCGATGGACCATGTGGTCCTGTGCTAGGACATTGCAATGTTAATTGGACCAATATTTTTATATGGAATGTGGCAGGTTTTGGGCTAGGTGATTGCCACAAGCGGCTGGTTTGTACATGCATGTATGGACTAGTTCCATTTTCTGCAGGGTTCACTTAAATGCACACACGTACAAACACACACACACACAAAGTGTTTTCACCAACTTCTTAAACTGTTAGCAAAATTCCGAACTTTTGAACTCTTTGCAATAAAAAGCGAAAACTGAGACGTGAGACAATTCCATCTGGGCCAAGCGCTTTATCTCATTCCCTTGGCCATTCGCTGCCAAATCTATGCCAGCCGTTGCTATTTGCAGCTTCCGGCTTGTTTTAAAAGCGTCTGCTTCGTCCTTCCATCGTTACAGTGTGTTGAGTTGCTATGTAGCTCCCCAGAAAAAGATCTACGCCTTATTTAAGAGTTATTACTGAAGATTTAAAGGCATACGAAATAAGGTCTGAAAGTGATAAGGGAAGCAAAGTTGTATGGCATAAGGCTTAGAATAAGGCTGATTTTCCTGTGTTGATGTCATCAGGCCATAAGGAATACTCTCTCTCTCTCTCTCTCTGTCTCTCTCTGAGAGCACACCTTATTCATAGGGCTTATCCGCATGCAAAATAAGGCTTATTTAAGGTCTTATTATATCCTGATATACAGGCCTTATGTGGTGTATTAATATTTATATACCTTATAAATATTTTAATAATAAGGTATTTTTTGTTTAGCTGCATAATTCAAATTTTTTTGGCGCAATTTAATAACAAACAAGTAAGGAAGCCTAAGTTCGAGTGGAATCGAACATTATATACTCAGCTGTATGCTTTCATTGTTTGTTTGCTTTTGATGGAAACACGGATTATTTTATAAAAAGCGAGTGCCGCATAAAGTGGGCCACGCCCATTTTCAACATTTTTATCAGTCATCCAACTAAGCATATGAATATTATTATTTGTGAAAAATTTCATTCCTTTATGACTTCTAGTTACAAAGATGTCACTTTACAAATTCCCAAAGGGTGTACCAGAAATATCTTTGTTAAAAAGTAGGCGTGTTCATAAACCGATTTCAATAAATTTTTGCGTGTCTATTAACACAAGTTATAAAAGTGTATAAACCAAGTTTCGTTATAATATCTCAATTATTTGTCGAGTTATAGGCTCAGAAATCTCGTAATCTAAAAGCAGGCAACAAAAAATTTAAAAATTAATGGTAAAGTTATGAGCCAAACAAAATTTACAAAATGTAGCATATTTTGAGGCGCTTGATTTCACCTACTTTTCCGAGCTCTAGTTATGACAGAAATTTTCTGCAACAACAACAATTATACAGAAATTTTCCAACGGCGATTGCGCACGTATTTTCCAACCGATTGTAATGAAAATCAAAATGGACCTATTTTAGGGAATTTTCTTTCTAATGATGGTCTAACTTTTAAAATCGGTTTAGTATAATCGACAAAGGTCGGGGACAAAATTCATGTTAGCGTATTAATATATAGATATGTACCTATACATATATATACTAGCAAATACCCGTTGCTTCGCAATGAGGAATAATAGTTAACCAAAGTCAAGTCAACTGAAGTCAAATCAAGTCAACTAATTCAATTCAATTCAATTCAATTCAATTCAATTCAATTCAATTCAATTCAATTCAATTCAATTCTATTCAAGTCAGTTCAATTCAAGTCAAGTCAAGTCAAGTCAAGTCAAGTCAAGTCAAGTCAAGTCAAGTCAAGTCAAGTCAAGTCAAGTCAAGTCAAGTCAAGTCAAGTCAAGTCAAGTCAAGTCAAGTCAAGTCAAGTCAAGTCAAGTCAAGTCAAGTCAAGTCAAGTCAAGTCAAGTCAAGTCAAGTCAAGTCAAGTCAAGTCAAGTCAAGTCAAGTCAAGTCAAGTCAAGCCAAGTCAAGTCAAGTCAAGTCAAGTCAAGCCAAGTCAAGTCAAGTCAAGCCAAGTCAAGTTAAGTTATTCCGGGGTTATCTGGGTCCACTTGGTGACCTTGTCTAGCCATCACTACAGCTCTATATTGAAGCCGTTCCCAACACTTTTCATTTGATACCAATATCAGGAATTGCAAATAATCGTTATTTTTTAAATTTTGACTAAAAAATCATACTGAAGGAGAAATGCTAAACGCAAAAGAAGTACACAGATGTAATCACCGTAACGCAGACTACCTCTAGGTGCATTAACTTTTATTTTTTCGATTTTTATAAAAATATTGATTTTTAATCATTACTTTTTGAGTTTTATTTTTCCCTCAGAAAGTAAAAGTTATTTTTTGAGTTTTATTTTTCCCTCAGAAAATAAGTTATTTTTTGAGTTTTATTTTTCGATCAGAAAATAAAAGTTATTTTTTGAATTTTATATTTCCCTCAGAAAGTAAAAGTTATTTTCTGAGTTTTATCTTTTTGCTCAGAGTATAAAAGTTTCTACAGTCTAATTTTATCTGGAGCTCTCGATTTTGCCACATTAATACATAGGTAATGTTTATAAATAAAAAAAATTAAAAATTTATTTATATACTTTAACTATTTATATGGCGAAATCTACAATTTCAGCCAAAATTAAACTGTAAAACTTTTATTCTCTGAGCAGAAAAATAAAACTCAGAAAATAACTTTTATTTTCTAATCGAAAAATAAAAATCAAAAAATAACTTTTATTTTCCGAGGGGAAAAATAAAACTCAAAAAATAACTTTTATTTTCTAATCAAAAAATAAAACTCAAAAAATAACTTTTACTTTCTGAGGGAAAAATAAAACTCAAAGAATAACTTTTATTTTCTGATCGAAAAATAAAAATCAAAAAATAACTTTTATATTCTGATCGAAAAATAAAACTCAAAAAATAACTTTTATTTTCTGAAGGAAAAATAAAACTCAAAAAATAACTTTTATATTCTGAGGGAAAAATAAAACTAAAAAAAAAAAAACTTTTATTTTCTGAGGGAAAAATAAAACTCAAAAAATAACTTTTATTTTCTGATCAAAAAATAAAACTCAAGAAAAAACTTATTTTCTGAGCAAAAAAAAACAGAAAATAATCGTTAAAAATCAACTTCTTGGAGATCACTCATAACCGTTACGGTCCCTGACCAATATCACTAAAAACATCCGGGTCCGCATTTTGACCGATATCTGGGGATCCGGTCGAGCAATCATTATGAATGGAACTCCACGTAAAAGCCTTGTTCAAAACCTTTTATTTCATACCAATATTGATCCGAAACATTCCGGGTTAATCCGGTGTCACATTTTGACCCATATTTGGGGACCCGGCACAGGCATCACAAATAACATAATTCTACGTCGAAGTCCTCATCAATACCTTTCATTTGGTAGCAATATCGCTCAGAAATATTCGAGGGTCATCCGGTCCACCTGTTGACCCTTATCTGGAGACCCGGCCTAGGCATCACTATTAAAATAGCTCTATATTGAAGACAAGATCAAGACCTTTCATTCGATACCAATATCGCTCAGACACATCCCGACGTCATCCAGATCCATTGACCCATATCAGAAGACCCGGCATGGAAATCACAAAGAAAATAGGTCTGTGTTAAAGCCTTGCTCAATACCTTTAATTTCACATCAATATCGTTCAAAAACATTCCGGAGTCATCTGGGTCCACATTCTTAACCAGACTGGGGAGGATGTCTAGGCATCACAATGAAAATGTGAAAAAAAATGAAAATGTGTTGAAGTCCTGCTCAACACCTTTCATTTGATACCAATATTGCACGTGTAGGTGCAAGCGTTCTTGAGTTCTAGCATAGTATGCATGTGTAAACAGGTTTTTGATTGCCACCGAGACAAACAACAAACCGCGCAAAAACAAACATATGAACACGGCAAATGACCAAACGAATCTCTCTATGCTTGCACTTTTTTGAGTTTTTCGAAATTTAAAACCGGGAAAAAGGTATTAAAGTCTCAGAAATGGTTGTCGAGAATTTACCACTTGTGACATTTTAAAAAAAGAATTATTAAAATCGGTCCAGTACTTTTTGAGTTATCGCGTTACATACATATTCCATACAATCAATTTTATATAATTATTATAGATTAGGTGATTCACAAAGTGTCATAAAGTCATATGTCATATTAAAATATTGTACGGAAATAGTTATAAAAGACTTTTCCGAAGCCCTGTAAAGAAGTAAACAAAAACAGCTGATCAAATACGACGACTCAAAAACATATCGTGCAGAGTTGTATTTATTTAGTGCACATATAGCTTAGAATGCAACAACAAAATATTATGACTTATGACGATATGACGCAATATGACAGGTTGTGAATCCCCTAGATATGTATATATCGGAGTGAGATAAGTGCGCGCACTTAACCAATTAACACTTTATTGCATGTCATTTGAAAATGGATACGCAATTTTTACGCTCAATTGACTCGATTCCCTTTATCTCTCTTTGGGATGTATTAAAAATTAAAATTAAGTTTTAAGACATTTTGTAGCAGAGAAAATGAGTACATAGTGAGTGTAATACACATGCATAGCAGCAAGCAGCGCTGCCAGCGTATTCTAATATAACAACTTAGCTTCAGCTTAGCCTTATGAGTCTGTAAGTGAAATATATATGTACATACATATATGTATACATATGTATGCTTATGAAGAAGTGGGGAAGTCTTATGTATGTATATAGTAAGTATACTATAGCTAAACGATATAAATATATCTATAGTATAGATTAGATTCTATACTCAGATATAAGTGACGGCAAAATTAATCGAAAAACGATTATAATCGGTTAATTTGTTTCGATTAACGGTTATTATGTATCGGTTTTTTGAAGATAAGTTTTTTAGCTCTGTTCCACCCTTTGTAAACCATTAACGCCAACCATTAGCTCCGCCCCGTTCCTGCTTCGAATTTCTTAAATACCAACAAGAATGCACTTGTAAATTCCGTCATTTATATCTTAACCACACGGTTATAAACATTGGAATATTTTTTAAACTTTGGTTTGAAAAGAATTTCTTTTTTTGGGTTAAATTTTGAACCTTCGAGAGTTTAAAAGTTTCTTTTTTTTTTGGTTTAAAACTCAAACATACCTCCAAAAGTTTAAATATTTCTAACTATTTTTTGGAATAAATTTCATACTTTTTTGATTTAAATCTTACACTTTTTCTTATTTAAATTTTTAAGGTTTAAATTTTAAACTTTCATTGGTCGTAAGATTTTATGAAAACAGATAAAATGAAGAAGGAAGAAAAGGAGAAAAAACAGGATAGGGAAGAAGATACAATATAGAAGAGGATGAAGGGGATGTTGGGGGAGAACAATATGGAAGAAAAGGAGAAAAAGAGGATAGGGAAGAAGATACAATAGGGAAACGGATGAAGAGGATTTGGGAGCATACATTTTTTTTAAATTTAAACCAAAAAAAGGTTTCAATTTTAAACTTTTGAAAGTCTTAAAATAAATCTTAATGTGGAATAAAATTTAAACCTTAGAAGTTTCAAAATCTTTTAAACTTTTCAAAGTTTAAATTTTAATAAATTTTCTGTCGTGTCGACCAAAAAAGTTTAAGAATTACATCAAAATTTATTTCAGTGCATTTCTGAAAATTCGTGAAAATGTATGGATTTTACCCCAAATCAGGTCTTCGATACGCTGAATCTGAATCTGAAGTCAGATTTTCGATGATACGTGAAGTTTTGAGATATTATTTTAAGTTCATCAACTTTGCGATAAAAAATTTTAAAGTTTTTTTCGCAAGTTAATGAATTTAAAATAACAATATCTCACGTTATTTTCAAGGGAAATTATTGGGCTTTTATATATATGTGTATTAATAAGTTTTATGTTTTTATTACGAGGGTCACTGCAAAAGTTCGCGGAATCAAGCACTTTCTGTATTGGCAACGTTCCGCGATTATCATATTCGTAAAATTTAACATTTTTGATGTTTAAACATCTTTATTTTAGCTACGTACAAGTGATTTTTGTGAAGTCTGTAACCATCCTGTTAGTGTTAGTGTGCTGCTGCGTCTGTGTGAACAGCTTGATATTGTCAGGGGTAGGTATGTAGATAGGCATTAGGGATTCCAATTTTTCCGATTTTTACGATTTCGGGACTTTCGAGATATTTTTTTATAATCCCAGGATTTGTCCATGGATTTTCTTACCATGGATTTTCTTCGTTTATAGCTTATATTTTTGCCAATTGAATCGAGCTGCTCGTAAACGAGTAAAACTTGCCTGACCAAGTTAGTTTTTCCTTCAAATTTTCGTAAAAATTTAAAATTTTCAATTTGACTCATCTATATTTCAGAAACTATAAGACGTAGAAAAATATGTTATATGAGCCATGTATAGGAAATTTAATTTTCTTTCGTTTGGTGTCAATCCAATGTAGATAGAATCAACTTGAATACTGGATTAAGTGGAGCCATTGGCCAAATAACGTTAAATTGCCGATATCTCAAAAACTTTCACATAGAATTAAAAATGAAGCCGATTTTCGTAACCAGCGACCGTTTTACATATATCTGTGGACATTTGTCTAAATTCGAAATTTTACAGGAGAGCAAAAAACAGTTTTGCAAGTGCACAGAGCCTTTCCATCATATATTTTCATAGAAGTAAGAGCGTGGCATGATAAAATAATTTTCTGTTATTCATTTTAAATTGAATTTTTAGTTCTTGGCGTAACGGTTTTTATTTAAATGGATTTCAAATAAAATAAGAGATTTTTCCAAAATGTTTTTTGAAAAAAACATCAACTTAGTATCTCAATTTAGGTTCTTTTTTTCAAATTGATCTTCATCAAAATTTTATAGAATTTTAGCCTCCTAATTGGAATTAAGTTCATTTGGCAAACTGAAATATGGTAGAAAATCGACTTAAGTTGCTAATTAGGTTGGTTTTTCAAAAGCATATTTAAAACAAGTAAAGAAGCCTAAGTTCGAGTGGAATCGAACATTAGATACTCAGCTGTATCTTTTCATTGTTTGTTTGCGTTTGATGGAAACAAGGCGTATTTTATATAAAGCGAGTGCCCATTTTCAACATTTTTATCAGTCATCCAACTAAGCATATGAATATTATTCTTTGTGCAAAATTTCATTCCTTTCTGACTTCTAGTTACAAAGATGTCACGTTACAAATTCCCAAAGGGTGCTCCAGAAATATCTTTGTTAAAAAGTAGGCGTGGTCATAAACCGATTTCAATAAATTTTTGCGTGTCTGTTAACACAAGTAATAAAAGTGTACACCCCAAGTTTCGTCATTATATATCAATTATTTGTCGAGTTATTGGCTCAGAAATATCGTATATTCCTGTTTATAAAAAGAGGCGGTGCCACGCCCATTTTCCAAAATTTTTGTGTTTTTAGTTTTATGTCCGCAGTTGGACTCCTGCCATAAAATTTCAATGATATATCTTTATATTTGACAGAGATATAGCTTAAAATGTTTTTATTGGGACACCTTATAATACCCATATATAAAAGTGGGCGTGGTCGTCAACCGATTTTAACTATTTTCAGTTCAAACGTTTCCCTAAGTAAGTAAATCACGCGTACCAAATTTCATCGATATATCTTCAATGGCTTCTGAATTATGACATATAAAACTTTCCATGTTTGACCCTTAATAAGTGGGCGTGGCACCGCCCATTTTCCAAAATTTCATCAAATTTCTTCCTAGGAGCCTGAGCTCAACACGTGGGTAAAATTTCATCGCTCCAGCTATATTAGTGACTGAGATACCAAATTTCCGATTTTTTCTATATAGGAAAAGTGGGCGTGGTCATGGTCCGATTTCGCCCATTTTCAATACCAACCGTCCCAGTCTCGATACCAACTTGCATTTCAAATTTCATCAAAATATCTCAATTTTTGCGCGAGTTAGATTGTTTACAGACGGACGGACAGACGGACGGACGGACGGACATGGCTCAATCGATTTCTCTTTTCACCCTGATCATTTTGATATATATAAGTCTATATCTATCTCGATTATTTCATTCTGTTACAATCCACCGTTATGTGATTAAAACTATAATACTCTGCAGGGCCGCCGAGAGAAAATCCGGGCCCGGGGTCAAAATAACTAAGGGCCCCCATACTAAATGAACAAATTCTCAAAATCAAAATTCAATGAATATATAGTTACGAACTTTAATTTATCTATACATGGCCGCTGTGGTGCAGTGGGTAGAGTGCTCGCCTGCTATGCCAGGCTTCTGTTTTAGCCACTCAAAAAAAAAAAAAAATGGACGTGTTTTTGTAGCGTCCGGAACGCAGTTTAAGTGGCTAAAACAGAGGCATTAAACTAAATTTCTGTCGCTAACATACTTTAATCATTAGCTGTGGCCTAAATCTTTCCTTTTTATCATAAAACGAGACAATATTTCGCGATATTTCTGCCTCAAAAGTTCAAAAAATCGTGCGAACATACCGTCTGAAACGCCCAGGATATACCCATATCGCTGTATAAGAATTTGCATCATACCGAATTTTTCTGTTGCAACAGAAAACGAATTCAAATTTATGCTGCAAAGTCGACGCCAAAAACCAACAATTCCTTAAGTGGGGTGCATACACTTTAAGAGATTTATAAAATTTGTTGAAATTTAAAATGATTGCTATCTACGAAAGGTGATTAAAGGTGTTGTTCGTTTATTTTCTGTAAGCAAAAACTTGGATATCATTTTGAGATTCCCGGGCCCTCTAAAGCCCGGGCCCGGGGCAATTGACCCCCTCAGCCCCCCCCCCCCCTCTCGTCGGGCCTGATACTCTGTGTACTAGTACAGCTGAGTATAATAATATTATTATTATACTCGGCTGTACTAGTACACAGAGTATTATAATTTTAATCAGTGTTTAAAAAACTGGCATAAGTTTCATTTCTGTTGATTTTGATTTTGATTCCGCTTTTAAAAAATCAGAAGTCGCAGTTAATCAATATGAAAAATTATGAAAATGAACGATCTTGCCTGATTTTGATTTTGCGCTGATTTCATATTGCTCAAAATCAAAAGCAGCCAAATATCAAAATTAGCGAATTTGCCTGATTTTCATTTTGCGCTGATTTCATATTATAATAATATAATACAATGGGGCTATTATAACTCTGACGAGTTTTATGGCCGAGCTTCTCTCCCAATTCGAGGTGTGCTCCTTTTTGTTTTTCCTACTAATTGGGTGGACCTACAGTTTTATGCCGGCTCCGAACGGCGAATGCATTTTTTGTGAGAAGCTTTTTCATGGCAGAAATACTCTCGGAGGGTATGCCGCCCACTGCCGAGAGGTGACCGCTACTCTTAAAAAACCCAATAATTGGATTTTTACTAATTAGAAAAATTTGTTTGGCTCGGACCGTGGTATGAACCCGAGACCTCTGGCATAGCAGGCGAGCACTCTACCCACTGCACCACAGCGGCCACATATTGCTCAAAATCAAAAGCGGCCTGATTTCAAAATGAACAATTTTGCCTGATTTTGATTTTGTGCTGATTTCATATTGCTCAAAATGAAAAGCAGCCAAATATCAAAATTAGCGATTTTGCCTGATTTTCATTTTCGGCTAATTTTGATTTTGTGCTAATTTCATATTGCTAAAATCAAAATCAGCCAAATATCAAAATCAATGCTTTCACAGTTTTGCTATTTCCCTGCAAAAAATGCGATCACTCCGGGATACATCCGGGACAACTCGCAAGGGAGCATGCGATTACTACCCATTTGTATCTCTTTATATGGGTTGAAGTGTTCTCTTTTGTTTGAGCATGTCCTATGAAAAGACTAATTGTACCCAGTTTGTACCCGAACAGGTAGCAAATGCGACACATCCATTTGTGCGACTAATTGTACCCGTTTGATACCCTTTCGGGTACAATTCGTCTACAATTAGTATACATATGTACCCGTTCGGGTACAATTGGGAACAATTGTAGACTAATTGTACCCGAAAGAGAGCGCTCCCGGACAAATCTTTTTAGAGACTCGTCGCACACTTTTTTGCAGGGTTACGCTTACATGCGCGTACATACATATGTATGTATACAAACGTAATACAGAGGGTAAGAAATTACGTACATACACACATGTGTTCATGTAAGCGTAAATAGCAAAACTGTGAAAGCATTGATTTTGATATTTGGCTGATTTTGATTTTAGCAATATGAACTTAGCACAAAATCAAAATTAGCACAAAATGAAAATCAGGCAAAATCGCTAATTTTGATATTTGGCTGCTTTTCATTTTGAGCAATATGAAATCAGCGCAAAATCAAAATCAGGCAAAATCGTTCATTTTGAAATCAGGCCGCTTTTGATTTTGAGCAATATGAAATCAGCACAAAATGAAAATCAGGCAAAATTGTTCATTTTGAAATCAGGCCGCTTTTGATTTTGAGCAATATGAAATCAGCGCAAAATCAAAATCAGGCAAAATCGTTCATTTTGAAATCAGGCCGCTTTTGATTTTGAGCAATATGAAATCAGCACAAAATGAAAATCAGGCAATATTGTTAATTTGAAATCAGGCCGCTTTTGATTTTGAGCAGTATGAAATCAGCGCAAAATCCAAATCAGGCAAAATCATCATTTTAAAAAGCGACGAATATCAAAATCAAATAAAATCAAACATTTCACGACTTTTGCTAATTCCGACTGCAGTTTTTTAAACACTGAATAATATGCCACCTAAATTAAATTAGGTTCTTTTTACAAGAGGAATTCTTGCAATTTTTCTTATCACTTCTATCTATCTTAAGTTAAGTTTTTTTGTGAAAGCATTTGTGAAAAATATAGACTTAAGATGATTTTCGATTCATCATATCTCCTGAACCCGAAGTGATATCATAACACCGATTAGACAGAAAGAAGCGTAATTTAAAATGTGTCTTTATGATAGAAAAAGCTGAAAATGCACTTAGGTCGACTTAGGTTGTTCTTTCAAATGTCCACAGATATATAGATATGATAGTGGCGTTCAGAGTATTTTTTGGCTGTAGAGCAGTGTTTTTTTCCCACATTTTGGAGTTGAAAAAAGTAAAAATATATTTCGCGGAACGCTACAACTTTAAAGTGTAAAGAAAAAATTGATTTTTATTGCCATTTTTATTATTTCATTAGTAACAAAATAAAATAGGAACGTAAAATCATGCGTATTATTTAATATAAGAGTTACTTTAAAAAACGCAAACAACAAAGAAAATTACATACATTTGGTGAACAAAACATTTGCCTTTACAGTTGGTACTTTTAAGATTTATTTATTTATTTATTACAATGAAATATACTTATAAATAAACTAGCTGACCCGGCACAATTCGTTCTGCCCAAAATAGATTTTTTTATTAATTTCAGTTCAAAAATTGTTATTACACCGGTATTATTTTTAATAGAAAATTAACAATTTTTCACTACTTCATTGTGTATACAACTTCAAAAATATATAATTTTAGTATTCAGTTTAAGGCTGCACGATACACAACATTTTTAGTTTTCTGTTCCGGATATTTATTTTCACTGAGTATTGGCTATTTTCACTAACTAAGTAAGAGGATTGATATAGTATACCTCAATAATGGCTTTCAGGCCTCCAACCCTTTTAGATATATTCAGTCTCAAAAGTTTAGTACGTATGGGAGGTGCAATGCCCCATTTTTCGATAAATCTTTTTTTTTTGGGTGAACATGGTATTGATATCGTATATCTGCATAGTGATTTCTATGTACATGCCATAACGCTTTTAAGGATATTTAGCCTTAAAAATTAAGAGCGCATGGGAGGTGCCACGCCCCCTTTTCCCAATACTACTGTTTTTTCATAAGCACGCTATTGATATCGTTCATCTCCCCCCACGCCCCCTTTTCTGAAAACCCCCAATTTTCTGAGTGAGAAGGGGTTTGATATCACCTACCTCTATACCAATTTTCAGCTCCCTACCTTGAACTGTTTTAGAGATAATCAGCTTTAAAAATTAAGGTTGTATGGGAGGTGCCACGCCCCCTTTTCTGACAACCCCCACTTTTCTGAGTGAGAAGGGTTGTGATATCACCTACCTCTATACCAATTTTCAGTTCCCTACCTTGAACAGTTTTAGAGATAATCAGCTTTAAAAATTAAGGTTGTATGGGAGGTGCCACGCCCCGCTAACATTTTTTAATTTTTTCTTCGACTAAACCTTCGCGGGGTAACAACAAACAAACCCCCCTAAGGAAGTATTTGATTTGGTTGAGCCGTTTTCAAGTTTTAGCGTTACAATTAAATACCAAATCATTTTTTTAACACGCTTTTATTAGCTTCACCTGTATGTATGTATGTATGTATGTAACTTCATCCCATCCTAAAAGTTGAAAACGTTTAAACTCAATTATTATTTTTTTGAAACATTCACTTTACTTTTTTTGTGTTCTCTCCTCTATTATTTCTATTCACCTCCGGATTCGAAACGTGACATCAACATGGGATTCAACCCAACGACATCATATAATGAGATTCAACATTATACTCTATGCTTCATTGTGGCTTTTATGTTACCTCTCTTCAAAATAGCCTCTATGAATTTCATTCAATTCACTCCCGTATGCAAGCCAATAACAGAGAACGTAGATGAACAGGGGAGTTGCAACTACGAATAATCGTGGAAGCCAGAGACCCAACAAAATTCTGTTAGTGCATCTGGTGAATAAAAAATTTTAATTCAACACAGCTGGCTGTTAAAATAACAGAAGTAGAGCGAGTTCGTCTGTAGAAAGGAATGTTATATTAAATTTCTGCACATCTGCTGATATGGCTCATAATTCCTCCCATACACCAATTCCATCGATGCACTAATTTCCCAAAACCGCTGGTGTTTTAACTATTTTCTTATCGAATTTGAATTATAAATAAATTAAAAATTAAAAAAAATCAATTAAAATTAATTTCAATTTGACTTTACTGGGACTCGAACCTGCGCATCAGTGCATTTTCTGTATTAAAAACCATACAACAATGCATAAGTTTGCTACAACCGGTGAGTATTTTTACAATTTCCACATCGATTTTTTAATTATTTTAAAATTTTCGAAATTTTTAAAATGTAAAAACATTTTGTTGTCCATTTCATCTTGTTGATGGCCAACCCATCAACCTCGTTGATGAGCAACGATCAACCATCTCTATACCTATGCCAATGAAATTTAATTGTCACCCTCTCTGAACAAATAGATGATGCATCAGTACATATGTACATCTATTGAGCAATAATAAATTGGTGGCTGCATCAAAACCCTCACCATTCATCTTGGTGTATCGGGGCACAGCAGCTGCTAGACTCTATTGACTGATCAACGAAAATCCTACTGAACAAACATACAAAAAACAACAATAACAATATTGTTGTGTACACAAAAGCATCTATTGAATTATAATTTTTTAATACAGAAAGATATGCACATAGAGGCGAAGGTTCGAGTCCCAGAAAAGTCAAATTTAAACTAATTTAAAGTGATTTTTTTTTTAATTCTTAAATTTATTTATAATTGAAATTCGATAAGAAAATTTTGAAATTACTTTGCTGTTTTAGGAATTTGGTGCATTGGTGAAATCGGTGTATGTGAATAAAACTAAGAATATCAGCAGATGTGCACAAATGTAAAGTAACATTCCGTTCTACAGCGCGCTGCTAATTTTTTCAACTTTTCTCTCAACTCTGGTAACGTTAACAGTATGCAATAAGCAAAAGCAGAAAAAATGCAAAGACACAACTAATTGCTGGAAGTAAAATGAAATCCCCCAAATCGCGTTGCTTTGCTTAACTATACAAGCAAACACGGCTCAGCTGAAAACTGAAGCAAATGAATCGTGTTCTCGTTTTTTACTCGGCTGGCCGAGTTTGCTAATTAACTTTTCGTTAGCAAAAGCAAATGCAGCAAAAGTAGCTAAGCAATTTCAAACCCTGGTTCAAATTCTATTTATAGCACTTATAGCACGGTTGCCGAACTTGGTAATTACCAAAATAGGTTATTTTTTCGATGTTGGTTTCTTGGTAACTTTCACATCTGTTTGGCAATTTTTATTTTCAAGAAGTTGTTTACTATTTTTGGTATACAAGAAAAATATGGAAGTGATTATAGGACAATGAGAATATTTTGGAGCACTGACTGTTCATTGTGAATGTGCACAGGCAAATAAAGAAGAGCATATCTCCGATTAAAAACTGAAATAGTTTTGCTTCGATACACATAGTACATATTAGTTGATATTTTTTCGTTTAGGCTTCATTTTTGAGCTCTCATGACCAATGTTTTTTTTTATAAGGAAAAAATGTATGTGAAAAATTAATATTTTTGGTTGAAGTTATAAAAACATATGTATATAGATCTATTTCGGAGATCACCACATCCCTTCATCAGACTTCTTTTTACTTTTATTCTCGCGCCCGCATAAAATATCCTTTAATGAAAAATTTCACTAAAAAGTTAAAAATAAATAATAACTTAAAAAAACACGCTTTAATCTTAAAAATCGTACTAAAAATTGAGAAATAATTTAATTAGAAACAAAATGATGAACGAAAATATAAGTATTTAAGGAAAAGCGTGGGTGTGCTCAATAATATTTGAACATGAAAATATTCGATTCGTACAACTAGTACAAAAATATACATACATAGTTGCGAAATTAAAGAGTACGTTATATGAAATCTCAAAAAAGTCAAAATAAAAATATTAGTTAAAAGCAGCGATCTTAAAATTTTTTTGACATACTGAGCACCACCAGACGCTTTACCGTAAATACTTATATTTTCGTTCATCATTTTGTTTCTAATTAAATTATTTCTCAATTTTTAGTACGATTTTTAAGATTAAAGCGTGTTTTTTTAGTTTTTAAGCTATTATTTATTATATATATAGATATGTATATTACATATAAACTACAGCGCTAGCTACAATGCCTTCGGCTGATGACTTTACAAAAGGAGGGAATATCTATATGTACACATACATACATTTCTCCAAAGCGTTCGATAAAGTTGATCACTCTATCTTATTGCATAAATTATACTTATACGGAATAAGGGGATCTTTACTACGATTTTTCTCAAGTTTCCTGGCAGATAGAAAGTTGTTTGTTAAGATTAACTCAACAAAATCAAATTCCTTTGTTAGGGCGTGGTCTGGCATTCCACAAGGAACTCATTGTGGTCCACTGCTATTTTTATACTCAGCTGTACTAGTACACAGAGTATTATAGTTTTAATCACATAACGGTGGATTGTAACAGAGTGAAATAATCGAGATAGATATAGACTTATATATATCAAAATGATCAGGGTGAAAAGAGAAATCGATTGAGCCATGTCCGTCCGTCCGTCTGTAAACACTCTAACTCGCGCAAAAATTGAGATATTTTAATGAAATTTGAAATGCAAGTTGGTATCGAGACTGGGACGGTTGGTATTGAAAATGGGCGAAATCGGACCATGACCACGCCCACTTTTCCTATATAGAAAAAATCGGAAATTTGGTATCTCAGCCACTAATATAGCTAGAGTGATAAAATTTTACCAACGTATTGAGCTCGGGCCCTTATGAAGAAATTTAATGACATTTTGGAAAATGGGCGGTGCCACGCCCACTTATTAAGGGTCAAACCTTGCAAGTTTTATATGTCATAACTCAGAAACCATTGAAGATATATCGACAAAATTTGGTACGCGTGATTTACTTACTTAGGCAAACGTTTGGACGGAAAATAGTTAAAATCGGTTGAGGGCCACGCCCACTTTTATATATTTGTATTATAAAGTGACCTAATAAAAACATTTTAAGCCATATCTCTGTCAAATATAAAGATCTATCATTGAGATTTTGGCGCATGAGTCCAACTATGGACATAAAACAAAAAACACAAAAATTTTGGAAAATGGGCGTGGCACCGCCTCTTTTTATAAACAGGAATATACGAGATTTCTGAGCCCATAACTCGACAAATGATTTAAATATAATGACTAAACTTGATGTGTACACTTTTATTACTTGTGGTAATACATGTTGAAAATTTTAGCGAAATCTGTTGACGACTACGCCCACTTTTATATATGCTTATTATATAGTGGCCTAATAAAAACATTTTAAGCGATATCTTTGTCAAATGTAAAGATAATTCTTTGAAATTTTGTAGTATGATTTCTACAATAGACCGGAAACAACAAATAGAAAAATTTTGGAAAATGGGCGTGGCACCGTCTCTTTTTACACAAAGGGCTATACGAGATTTCTTAGCCTATAACTCGACAAAAAATTGAGATATTATGACGAAACTTGGTTTATACACTTTTATAACATGTGTTAATAGCCACGCAAAAATTTATTGAAATCGGTGTATGACCACGCCTACTTTTTAAGAAAGATATTTCTGGAACACTCTTTGGGAATTTGTAACGTGACATCTTTATAACTAGAAGTCATAAAGGAATGAAATTTTGCACAAAGAATAACATTCATATGCTTAGTTGGATGACTGATAAAAATTTAGAAAATGTGCGTGGCTACGCCCACTTTATGCAGCACTCGCTTTATATAAAATACACAGTGGTTCCATCAAACGAAAACAAACAATGAAAGCATACAGCTGAGTATCTAAGGTTCGATTCCACTCGAACTTAGGCTTCCTTACTTGTTAATTTTTATAAATGATCTACCGCTTTGTTTGCAATACGCTGAATGCCTTATGTTCGCCGATGACGTTAAATTGTTACGAAGAATCAGCATATCAGACTGCCTAAATTTGCAAAATGATATAAATTCGCTTGAACGGTGGTGTCATCTTAATAATCTTAGACTTAATATCATTAAATGTTATGTGGTATCATATAGCAAACAAACCGCAATTTCTCAGTTTACATATTCTTTAAGTGGGTCCACAATAGCCAGGACTGCGGAGATAAAAGACCTTGGGGTTATATTTGACAGCAAGCTTACATTTAGTAAACACATTGACCTTATCGTTTCTAAAGCTTTTGGTATGATTGGTTTCATAAAAAGAAATACCGTGGGTTTCAAAGACCCCCTAACCTTCAAAAGCTTATACACATCTCTTGTAAGAAGCCACTTGGAGTACTGTTCACTTGTGTGTCAAGAAAGTTGAGAAAGTGCAAAGGGTATTTACAAAGTATGCGCTTTCCAAAATGTTCAAATCCCAAGAAAACCCGACATACATAAGTAGACGCAAACTTCTCGGTCTACAATCGCTCGAGGACAGAAGGGCATGTGCTTCTCTACTCCTAGCTTATAATCTTAGAAATGGCAAAATTGATTGTGATGACATTTCACATCTTTTTAAGGCTCATATTCCGTCGCGTAGCTTAAGACGAAATCGATTATTCGTAGAATCAACGCATACAACGAATTATGTCTTTAATGAGCTAGTAGCAAGATGCATCCGGCTATGTAACAATTAGTTTATACTCATGGATTTTGATAGTACGTTTGCTAATTTCTAACCTAATTTATTCAAAATTATTAATTAAGCATTTTCTTGTAGTCTGTAAGAATTTAAATGTTCAGTAGGCTTTAAATAAATAATAAATAATAATAATAAAAGGTGTCAAAATTAGCGTAATTCAATACAGAGTTCTATATATTTATGTATGTTAAGGTAAATTTCAAATAAATAAGCGAATATAAATTTCTAAACACAAAATTAGACACTAATAGGGTTTATCGAAATACTTTTTTGAGGCTTTTCTTAACGCAAGACCCGTTAAAACTTGCGTGTTTCATAGCATAGCGTGTTTCCTACGTTATCCATAAAAATGTGCACTTGTTTTCAATCAAGGTGAATTTTCCAATAAAAAAAAATACACAAAACTTTAAAATTATTGTGACGAAAGAGCTGACTTTGATGGCTTGTCAGAAACTAATGGCAGCCAGATGTAATGAATTAAACTGGTTTTTATGTGCAATATTTTAAAAATAGGTTTATACATTTTGCCTCAAGGAATTTTTTGTTGAAGCCCCGCCGAGGTGACAGTCTAAATCGTTATATTGTTATTTTTGTTTTGTTTTCTTTGTCGTTAACATATTTGCTTTACTGTAATTTGGCAAGCGGTTCGCACTTAAAAATGCATGAAGAAACTTCTACCATCTCTCGTAAAATAAAAAAGCGACACCGAAGCACAAGAAATTAATGCAACATTTATTGAAACTCATTGGCGCACACAAGGGGGGGTTTGGGGTTAAAACCCCCCCAAAATTTGACAACACCATACAAAAAATAATTTTATAAAAGATGGTACATGCACAAATATTTGTGTAAATGCATGTTGTAAAATCTATGAATATTTGTGGATGTACATTGCCAATGTTTGTCAACAACTACTGATTATGTTTATAAACAAGCAGTGTGGAGACATTTCCCTAAAAGTATGCTGTGGATATTAGCTGAGTATTGTAATACTCAGCTGTACTAGTACACAGAGTATTATAGTTTTAATCACATAACGGTGGATTGTAATGTTACGTTCAGACACAACCTTAATTGAACATTAAGAGCCTTCATTCAATTTTCAAGCCCAATGATTCTCAATTTACCATACAAAAATTGACCAAGTTAATGCTTCATTAGAAATTAATGAGTTGTTAATGAAGAACAATTCTGCATGCAACCCTGTTAAAAGGCTTGTTTCATAAGTAAAATGAAATGTCATGAAAAGAGAAATGTGATTAGCGTCAGTGTCCACTATACAGGTTGGTTCGTCAGATCAGCTGCATTCTTGTTCTTCTTCATCACCTATCAAATTTGTTTTTATTTCTGCTTATTTTATACATGCATTCGTGTTTACGATTGGTAAAAATTGTGAAATGAATGTCAAAATATTTCGTCCTCCTTGCAATTTTGACATTTAGGTCACGAGAGTTTGATATTCAGCTCACGGCGTGTATGTGTGTATGTATCTTGAGCCGACCTGTTAAATGGGCCAAGTAAATTAAATATGTCTGAACACCAAATCTAAAGATGTTCAATCAACCCCAATTGACTTAATTAATTTTTATGTCTGAACATGATATAACAGATTGAAATAATCGAGATAGATATAGACTTATAATAATAATAATACAATGGCGCTATTACAACTCTGGCGAGTTTTATGGCCGAGCTTCTCTCCCAACTCGAGGTGTGCTCCTTTTGTTTTTCCTACTAATTGGGTGGACCTACAGTTTTATGCCGGCTCCGAACGGCGAATTCATTTTTTGTGAGAAGCTTTTTCATGGCAGAAATACTCTCGCAGGGTATGCCGCCCACTGCCGAGAGGTGACCGCTGCTCTTAAAAAACCCAATAATTGGATTTTTACTAATTAGAAAAATTGTTTTGGTGTTTTGCTCGGACCGTGGTTTGAACCGAGGTCTCGGGTGAGCACTCTACCCACTGCACCACAGCGACTTATATATGTCAAAATGATCAGGGTGAAAAGAGAAGTCGATTGAGCCATGTTCGTCCGTCCGTCCGTCTGTAAACGCTCTAACTCGCGCAAAAATTTAGATATTTGGAATACAAGTTGGTATCGAGACTGGGACGGTTGGTATTGAAAATGGGCGAAATCGGGCATGACCACGCTCACTTTCCCCATATAGTAAAAATCGGATATTTTGTATCTCTGTCACTAATAGAGCCGGAGTGACAAAATTTCACCTACGTATTCAGCTCAGGCCCTTATGAAGAAATATGGTGAAATTTTGGAAAATGGGCGGTGCCACATCCACTTATTAAGGGGCAAACATTGAAAGTCATAACTCAGAAACCGTAGCAGATATATCGACGAAATTTGGTACGCGTAATTTACTTACTTAGGAAAATGTTTGGACGAAAAATTGCCAAAATCGATTGACGACCACGCCCAAATTTATATATGGGAACTATTAAGGGGCCTAATAAAAATATTTTAAGCGATATCTCTGTCAAATATAAAGATTTGTCATTGAAATTGTGTGTCATGAATCCAACTATAGACTAAAACAAAAAATAGAAAAATGTTGGAAAATGGGTGTGGCACCGCCTCTTCAGACAAAGGAATCTACGAGATTTCGGAACCCATAACTCTACAAATAATTAAAATGTTATGACGAAAATCAGTTTGTACACTTTAATAACTTGTGGTAATACATGCTCAAAAATTTAGCGAAGTCGGTTTATGACCACACCTACTTTTTGACAAAGATATTTCTGGAACACCCTTTGGGAATTTGTAACGTGTCATCTTTGTAATTAGAAGTCATAAAGGGTTGCAAATTTTCACTAACAATAGTTTTTATATGCTTAATTGGATGATTGGTAAAAATTTTGAAAATGGGCATGGCTGCGCCCACTTTATGCACTCGATTCATATAAAATACACCCTAATCGAACAAACGCAAACAAATAATGAAAGCATACAGCTGAGTATCTAATGCTCGATTCCACTCGAACTTAGGCTTCCTTCTTACTTATTAGTTTTAGTTTAAATACAGAGAAAATGCAATGAATTGAGATTTAAAAGGTGCCTTTGGTTAATGTGTACATACGTAGGTCCACTCCCCAAACATAAATTTAAGTAAAAATTGTCTTGACGAGTTTTAAGTATTTTTTTTAATTTTCCGTTGGATATTGAAAGCCCCCCCCAGAATTTTTTTCTGTGTGCGCCACTGTTGAAACTTTTCCAGACTCAGCCAAAGTGCAAGCGGATGACAGACAACAAAAGTCGAGAAAGCAAAAGTGGCCTGACTAGCCTTAAAAGTTTGCGACGCAGTAGCTGAGTTTTAAATGAATTCTTGTAGCAGCTGAGTGGACCATAGAATCCTGCTATGTGATGATGGTGCAGTAATGAGCAAATTCCCAAAAGTCAGGAAAAGTTAAAAGTATTTAAGAATGCGTTAATTTCACTGCATATGTAGCTATTGCGGGTATTGTGCCTTAAACTGAGAAAAGAAGGAAGTTTCTTTTAGTATATACCAAATGTTGGCTTCTTTATCAGTACAACATTGTTTTGCTTTTTATAGGCATGAGTGGCAATTTAATTGTAGTCCACTGGCGCGAATATAAATCTTACGAGTTTTAGCCCGACCTTCTATTTCTAATCGAGGCGTACTTACTATTTGATTTTGGCGGGGTGTAATAAGGCCTTTTGAAATAAGGCCTTTAAGGCCTTATATCGCTATCGATTGAGAAATAAAGCCTTTATTAAGGCCTTAAAGGCCTTATTACAAAAGCCCTTATTACACCCCGCCCTTGATTTTTACTTATCAATTTGCAAGGCATAGAGCGGGCCTGCGAGTTCTTGTTGGAGGTACAATTAGGGGACGCGGGGTACACATATGCATAGGCATGTCAGTCAGGTGCAGCTTATGGCGCTCAATTCTCCCATTACATCATCCAAGACTTCCAGGACTCGTTCCAGGACCGCACTTTCGTGCTTTCTTTTTAAAGTGATTTTCAAAAAACCGGCTAATTCTTTAAAAACCGAGATCCGGAACATCAAAATTATTTTTAGACAAATGTGAAAGGGTTTTCTACTCAGAAATAGAGAGAAGAACCAATTTCTATGGTAAGATATACATAGGTTAGTATATCTCCCCTGCCAAAATGTACGTAAAAGAGCACAAAAAAGTGCCTAAAATGCTCCCAACGTACCTAAAATAGAAAATCTTTGTTTTAAGGAATTTATTCTATTATTCTAATAAAGAATTCATATTTATACTTTTTTGTAAAAAAAAAACAAAAAAAAAATGTTGTAGTACCTACTTCAACTATTTCGTCGAAATTAACATAAAATTGAAATTCATATAAGCTACTGCCAGACGATGCAATAAAAGTGCTTTCAGAGAGTGAACAAGTAAAATTTTCTCGTGTAGCCACCAAAAAATTACTTTCTGAAAGTGTTTTCCGAACTTTCAGCAATTACTTTCTTAAAAAAAACTTTCATCGTTCGGCTGCGAGAGAGATACTTTTCAGAAATACTTTTCACTTTCAATTGTTACCTCCAAGTGTTTTACTTTCTGAAAATTGCCAGCTGATAGAGTGTTGCCTAAATGATCGAATTGGTTTGTAAATATGTTTTCTTTATAAAAATATAATATATATTACAATGGCGCTATTATAACTCTGACGAGTTTTATGGCCGAGCTTCTCTCCCAATTCGAGGTGTGCTCCTTTTGTTTTGCCTACTAATTGGATGGACCTACAGTTTTATGCCGGCTCCGAAAAAATACATATGTATAAACAAAATACACTTTTTAAAAATAAAAGATTGGCTCAGATATTCAATAAATGAACACAAAACACACAAAAGTCTCCACCATCACCATACCACGCACAGCTGTTTGCTCTCGCACAAGGCATATATAGAAAGGTAGGTGCATAGGCGAATTCAGAAAATTCTTTTTTACTTACAATGTAATGTCTAAATTGAAGCGAATTCACATCATAATCGAATAGGAATGGGTGAATACCAAGCGAATTCAGATTTTAACCAAGGCGAAATATCATTTTAACATTACACACTACCAATTACAATAACAAAATATCAGAGTTGTAATTGTTATAAGAGAAAAAATAAAAATCAAAAAATAATTATTATTGATAGAAACATATTTTAAAAGTCTTTCCATAATAAATACTTTTTGGTTGCTTGTTTTTCCGACAGGGTAGGAATATGATGTATTGTGGAACGATCCTCCGTCATCCCTTGTCAAGTTTGGTTTGGAGACAAACCGTTTTCGGCTAATATGCGCCATCTTCAGTGTCTTTTTTCGTTCTGAGATATTTTTTTTAAGTCTTTTTGTAATTATTATGAATGAGAAATTTTGTTTTATATCTTCAAAGACTTTTATATTGAGACAAATTTGAAAAAAGTTTTTGAGTAAATATTATCCGTAACAAATTGTTTTTTGAGTCTTCAAAGACTTTTTCATTGAGACGAATTTCAAAAATATCTTTAAGTAATTATTTTGAGCAGGGACTGTAACGGTTATGAGTTATATCCAAAAAGCTGATTTTTAATCATTATTCGCTGAGTTTTATTTTCTGCTCACAAAATAAAAGTTATTTTTTGAGTTTTATTTTTCCCTCAAAATATAAAAGTTATTTCTTGAGTTTTATTTTTCCCTCAGAAAATAATAGTTATTTCTTAAGTTTAATTTTTCCATAAGAAAATAAAAGTTATTTTTTTGAGTTTTATTTTTCGATCAGAAAATAAAAGTTATTTTTTAGTTTTCTTTTCCCTCAGAAAATAAAAGTTATTTCTTGAGTTTTATTTTTCGATCAGAAAATAAAAGTTATTTTTAGTCTTATTTTTCCCTCAGAAAATAATAGTTATTTCTTGAGTTTTATTTTTCCATCAGAAAATAAAAGTTATTTTCAGAGTTTTATTTTTTTGCTCAGAGAATAAAAGTTTTTCAATTTAATTTTAGCTGCAATTGTAGATTTTGCCATATAAAAAGGTAAAGTAGATAAATAAATTTTTAATTTTTTTAGTTATAAACTTTATCTGTTAATGTGGCAAAATCGACAGCTGCAGTTAAAATTAAACTAAAGAAACTTTTATACTCTGAGCAAAAAGATAAAACTCAGAAAATAACTTTTATTTTCTGATCGAAAAATAAAACTCAGAAAATAACTTTTATTTTCTAAGGGAAAAATAAAACTCAGAAAATAACTTTTATTTTCTGATCGACAAATAAAACTCAAAAAATAACTTTTATTTTCTGGTGGAAAAATAAAACTCAAGAAATAACTTTTATTTTCTGCTCGAAAAATAAAACACAAAAAATAACTTTTATTTTCTGATCGAAAAATAAAACTCAAAAAATAACTTTTAATTTCTGATCGAAAAATAAAACTCAAAAAATAACTTTTATTTTCTGATGGAAAAATAAAACTCAAGAAATAACTTTTATTTTCTGAGGGAAAAATAAAACTCCAGAAATAACTTTTATTTTCTGAGCAGAAAATAAAACTCAGAAAATAATGATTAAAAATTAATTTTTTTATAAAAATCGAAAAAATAAAAGTTAATGCACCTAGAGATAGTCTGCGTTACGGTGATTACATCTGTGTACTTCTTTTGCGTTTAGCATTTCTCCTTCAGTATGATTTTTTAGTCAAAATTTAAAATATAAAGATTATTTGCAATCCCTGATTTTGAGTAACAAATTTATTTTTTATATCTTCGATAAAAATCTTTCATACAATTTCAAATTGGAAATTTGCTTGAATTTTGAAGTATGTACTTATATGAAAGTTATTCTTATTTTATACTTTATTGAAAATTTTCTGAGACTCTTTTGAACTTTGTCTCAATGAAAAAGTCTTTGAAGATATAAAAAAACAATTTGTTACTGATAATAATTACGCAAAGACTTTTTTCAAATTTGTCTCAATATAAAAGTGAAATAACTATTATGGAAAGATTTTTAAAATATAAGTTTCTGAATAATAATTATAGAAGATTTTTATCATTTTCATCAGGAAAAAAATATTATCAAAAGACTTTTATGATTCTGAAGAAAATTTTTAAGACTTTTTTATAATTTCAAAATGAAATAACAATTATTCTACATCTCTGCAAAATATATGGGAAATTTCTGAATTCGCCTATGCGCCTACCTTCCTACATCTGCCTTGCTCTTACAGCTGTTTGAATTTAATTTGACAGCTGCCAGAAAGCAAATTCTACATTGGATTCATGTATAAAATGTCGAGGATATGAAAACTTTTGAAATTTTGTCGGGTAGTGTAATAGTTAATTTAAGTTAAGTCGAATTGAGTTGAGTTAAATTAAGTTAAGTTAAGTTAAGTTAAGTTAAGTTAAGTTAAGTTAAGTTAAGTTAAATTATAAATTGTGCTGTTGTACATACAACTACTGTACACAGCGCCCGCTATCTGTCAGCTGCCAACCATTATTCAACACTTGCATAGCAGATGTACGAAAATCGTACACTAAGTGAGGTTAGATTGAATAGAACAATGGCATATGTATATAAGTGAAAAATCCAACAGCTTAGCAGGACCATCGGTAGCCGCAGTGCTCAGTGTTTCGCTAATATTCGACTACTGATGGTTTAAGCGTAGGTTCAAAGCCTGGTGTGCTCCCGAGAAGATGTCTGATGATGAAGAAAGTAGTTTTTCTTCGAAATAGCTATCACATCTACCATCGCTGTATAAGCTAGATGAATTTTTCCGCTTATTCCAAAGTATAAAAGCTAAGTTAAGTTAAGTTAAGTTAAGTTAAGTTAAGTTAAGTTAAGTTAAGTTAAGTTAAGTTAAGTTAAGTTAAGTTAAGTTAAGTTAAGTTAAGTTAAGTTAAGTTAAGTTAAGTTAAGTTAAGTTAAGTTAAGTTAAGTTAAGTCAAGCGAGTATGGTGTATTGTAAAAACCTGACGGCTGTTTTTCGTTAGTTTTTTTCGGACAACTATATAAATTAAGTATTATGCACTTTGTCGATGAGGTGGAAAACGTAAATATCCTCCCACTTTAATAATTTCCGCATTTAACAAAATCAAATAATAAATCTTGGTTTTGAAAAATAATTTCAGGTTAGCTTTTAGTTCATTTCATCATCATCATGACCAAGTCAACAAATTTTGGAGGCAATATTTGTCTCTTTTCAACATACTAAAAAATTGTTTTTGTAATTTGACGTTCGGTAGGTTTTTCAAACAAAAAATGCAAGAAAAATACAGAGAAATAAACTATTGTCATACGGGCTTAACAAAGTTAACGTGAGCAAAAACGAAAAAAGGGGTGAGAATGTGCAAAAATCGATAAATGCAAATGCGCTGGCAATGTTGGTAGCGTTTAAATAAAAAGTGACTACAACAACATTAACCATGATAATAATTGATGTCATCGAAGCGACTACATCATAGAGCGGGGCTATACTGTGAAATATTTTTAATTTTTTCTAAAATACAAGTCATGTTGGACAAATATACAAAAAGACCTTACACTTTTTTATTTTAACTTGCAAAGTCATTTCTAAGAAATTTTAGTTCAGATAAGGCGATACAAATGAAAAACAACTGATAAATATTTATTTTTTTTTTTCGCGTACGGAATTGCGACAAAGTTCCCATTATACGATGAGCGCATGTCCAGCAGAATCAGTGTTGCCAGAATATTTTGAAGCTTATAGCTAAATTAAAAAAAAAAAATTGCTAAAAATAGCTAAATAATTTTTTTCATAGCTAAAATAAATAGCCAAAAAATTTTTTTTTTCAAAAATAGCCAAATAATCATTTATTTAAAAAGACGTGACATAAAACAACTTCACATATGTGAATATTTATATATACATATATTATATATTGTAGCCACATACATATATTTGTTTGTATGTACTTATATATGTACGCCGCATAATAAGATTACAATAAAAAAAAATCAATTCATTACATATGTATGTATGTATGTATGTACTTCAATTGCAGTAGGGACATTCCATCGTGACTCCTGGGACATTTGACTCCAGAGCTTAGTCAACTTTGAATTATAAAACTGACATCGGGACTTAAATTGCTATGAAATATATTTATCGACATGGATAAATATCCAATACAATAAATGCATTAAAAGAATTGGCTAAATAATAACAAATAGCTTTGTAACTACTCAGTAAATGAGTGTGACTCCTGGGACACCTAAAAATCCCTTTGTTGCACCTTTATGAGCACGAATACGAATTTTAGATCAACTATTCAACTTTCACCTACAATTTGTATATGGTCGAAAAAACATACTGCATAGTACCATATTCTATAAAAATATTTTATATATTCAAATTCAATTAACTATTTTCAATATTTAAAATTGTGACTCCTGGGACAAGTTTTTGTGACTCCTGGGACAAGTGCGAAATATGTAATATACTAGATTATTGAAATCAGTTTTATTATTGTTTTAGCCCTTTTAGACCAAGTTACTCATAAATCTCTCCCAGCAGAATTGAAACCAAGCCAATTAAATGAAAAAAATAAAGTGAATGAAAAATAATACTTATATTTACTTCAAAGTTCTGATTAAATACACTGGATCACAAAATGAAATTTTGTCTGTACTTTGGACGCGACTATCCTATCTATATGTAAAATCGGTCGCTGATTCCGAAAATCGGGTTCATTTTTAATTCTATGGGAAGGTTTTTGAGATATCGGCAATTTACCGCTATTTGGCCAATGGCTCCACTTAATCCTGTATATCTCTTTGACGCAGTGAGCTATCTTCCTTGACGTGGAAAAGAAAATTAAATTTACTTTTCGTGGCTTCTATAACATTTTTCTCTATCTCTTATAGTTTCTGACATTTTGACGATTCAATTTGAATTTTTTTCGATTTTTTAAGATTTTTTTAAGAAAAAATTGATTTTGTCAGGCAATATCTTTAAAACCAATGTTTTTACCTTTATGTGAAGCTCCATTCCATTAGCAAAAAAATAAGCTATCAACGAAGAAAATCCATGGTAAAATGGAAAAGTTATAGGCGATCAAGTAAATACAGCCAAGTCGCGCATGATATTTTCTCTCGTTTGGTGTCACCACAAGGAAGATAGCTTACTGCGTTAAAGAGATATACAGGATTAAGTGGAACCATTGGCCAAATAACGGTAAATTGCCGATATCTCAAAAACCTTCCCATAGAATTAAAAATGAACCCTATTTTCGCAATCAGCGACCGATTTTACATATAGATAGGATGGTCGCGTTTAGAGTATTTTTGGCTGTAGAGCAGTGATATTTATTTAAAACAGGTCGAATTCATCATCTCTAGAAACAATTATTTAAAACTATATAATAAAAACTAAAAACATTTCAAAATTTCGTTTCAGAATCTTCTATTTTAAGTACAGGTTTGCCCTAATACATTAGAGTTCAGAATCGTGTGACTTCTGGGACATATTTCAAAATAGTCTAGAAACCACAGTATGACCCTATTAACTTAAAAAATGTATTTAGACGGTGAACAACCTTTTAATCCTTACTTTGATAAATATCTGGTTTCATAGGGTCATACCTGAGGTTACCAGACCAATTTTTATGCCTTTCCGTGTGACTCTTGGGACACCCCATATGAATCAATTATATGAAGATATACGCAAAAATCACATATCCTTTTTTAATTTTTTGTGATGCAATTATTTAAATTTTTCTCTGCTTTACTTGAATGACATGCAAATTTTTTTTTACAAATGAAAATATAGCTAATATAGCAATGAAACATGAGCAAACTTTTTCCGCAAAATAGTTAGGTGTGAAGTCAAAGTTCTATGGACAAAAATTTTGGGTTTTTACATATTTTTCTATATTTCTGTTACCAGATTAGGAAAATATACACATTTAGTTACAGGTAACTGAATAAATAGGAATGATTAGTAGCATTTTAAATTTTATGTTGTTTTCCTCTTTTGGCTGGAATGTCCCAGTATTAAAATAAATTATAATAGCGACTAGTTAATATTTAAACTTTAGTTAAAAATTTTATTCAATCACATTTCAAAAATCATATCTTCTTCATTTAATTCACAGGTTGAATCATATATATTAATTGAAGTCATTGCTTTAATAAGATCGCTAGGAATTTCAAAGTTATTACAACATTTTTCAAGCCTTTTTAGACCATACCTAACAGTCAATAGAGAGTTTAACATAAATAATTGCATTCTATTTCTTTGCTTTGTTTTTATTGCGTTCATAACAGAAAAGCTACGTTCTATTTCTGCATTACTAAGCGGTAGGATTAGAAAATTAAACACAAAAGATTGTAGTTCTTCAAACGGATTTTCGTTAAGAGCATTTCTAAGCTTTCTTACTTCTACTCAAAACTTTATTGTAGAGGTAGTTTCCTTCCATGGGTATGCGTGTAGTTTTTTCCATTGCATTTCTAAAATAGTGATTTCCTCCGTGTTAAAGTGGCCCTTTTCATCCTTGAAAGTGTCAAATATTTTTGGCTTTACAGCATTTAAAGCATTATTTACAGAAAAAAAATTCAATATTTTTTAAAGATTAAATATTCTGCGGTAAGCGTTGGCGGAGTTGCTCATTTAACTTGATAATAAAGTTCTAACAAATTTTACGAATATACGGTGAAAAGGACGGAAGTAAAAAAGCGAGAAAAATATCGCAGTATTCATATTGAACGTACAGCACTAGCTTGCGATTCATCAATACCGATTCAAATATCGCTATTCATATTGACAGTGTAGCGTATGCCAATGGTCATTTGCGAACTCAGCAAAATGGGCAACAACAAAATGTATGGCAGAGTTACTTTTGCGCATTGCGAAAACCTTATTGATCAACCTTGCATATGAATGCACCAATAATCGATAAAATAAGGAAGGCATGCCATACTATCAACTTTTGTATAGTTTGATAATCATAAGGATCAGTATACACTTTCAAGTTCTCATAAGCTCACAGATGACTCATTAGCTTAAAATGATAAACTGATGTGCAAAATAAAGAAATTAAGAAAAATAGCTAAAAATAGCTAAGCTATTAAAAAAAAAGCTAACAAAAATAGCTAATAGCTAAACGCAAATATCTGTAGCTAAACGCCAAAAGTTATAGCTAAATCTAGCTACAAAATAGCTAAAGTGGCAACACTGAGCAGAATGCAAATGCATAAAAAATTATTTGCAAAAGTAATCCCGAAAAAAAGTTACACAACTGCGGGTTAACTAAGCTGTCAATGACAGCAATAACAATTGCAACGAACGATTTAAATGACAATAAATGTAACTGGAGTATGGCTCAACAACAACAGTAAATACAAGTAAGGAAGCCATTGGCGCACTCAAGGGGGGTTTTGGGGTTAAACCCCTCCCCCCCCCCAAAATTTTACAGCACTCCATAAAAAAATAATTTTATAAAAGATGGTACATGCATAAATATTTGTGTAAATACATGTTGTAAAATCTATGAATATTCGTGGATGTACATACTACATTGCCAATGTTTGTCAACATCTACTGATTATGTTTATAAACAAGCAGTGTGGAGACATTTCCCTAAAAGTATGCTGTGGATATTAGCTGAGGTTTGTTTTAATTTAAAATAATTCATCAACGCACACTGGTCACATTTGTATGGAGAGTGGGAAAAAACTCAGTTTCTTGGAAATTGATGGACATGATATATAGAGCTTCCAAAGACTAAATTAATGACATTTGAATTTTAAAAATCCGCTGTCAAATAACAAAGTTACAATTAAAAAAAAATATTTCCGCAATATTTCGCGGGATATAAAAAAGTTGTATGGAGAGTGAGACAAAACTCAATTACTCAGATTTTACCGAAAATAAAGTTTTATCGAAAACAGTCGAAGTACATATGCATGCAGGGTTGCCGGAGACAACTTTTTTTTCCTACCAAAAGTTGGTCGGCAACCCATCCAAATCCTACCAAATTCTTTTTCCACTTTTAAAATTTTTTTCTTCAATTTGAAGTTTATTGAAAATATATTCATTTAGCACAATAAAAACAAAAAAATCAGTACATATAACAATTCATTTAGTGCATGTACCTACTCATACACATCTATGTGTAATCATTAGGGAAGCTAAAAATATGCAAATGCATATTGCATATGCAAATGCATATTTAGACCTAAAATGCATATTTACGGTCAAAATGCATTTCGTGCTTATTTTGGTATATTTTGGCACTTAATCGAGCAATATCGATAGTTGCGTATACATACATACAAACAAGGTTATTTAACTATTGATCTGGGCCCCGGAGTGGAGCATTTTCCCTTATAAAAATTCACCACGACAAACACTAAGTTCTAGTATGCTGATCAGAGCCTCGAAGCAAACCCAGAGTAAAAAAAAACTTTGCTCCGATGCCCTGTTATTGATAAAAAACAGCTTTAGTGTGAAATTTTGAAGGGAATAATAATATGCAATATGTATCGACATACATTGGCATACGCTACACTGTCAATATGAATCGCGATGGTCTGATGAATCGCAGACTAGTGCTACACGTTCAATATGAATATTGCGATATTTTTCTCGCTCTGAGGTTTAAAATATTTTACTTCCGTCCTTTTCACACTGTCACTTTTAATTCGCTTATTGCCAATATTTCGTTCTAGATCACAGATTTCAAAATTTCTAAATATACACGCATTTTGATGGGTTGCAAAATTTTCATGCTACACAGTCTTGTCAATATTGTGATCCGGATCGCGGATTTCAAAAAATTTTGCGATCCAGAATCGCGATCCATCAATACTCGATGTTACATGGTCAATATTAATCGTTTTCCCATACAAGAGGTTTTTCCCGGAAAACCGCCAAAAATTCACACTGGAAAATATAGTAAAACATACGATAGTTCAATGCAGCCCTGCGCAGTATTAATGGAATGGGTTCGTTTGCTTTGTAAAAAGATTTCATGTATTTACATGAATACAAACCTAAAATTAATTTAAAGTATTTTATAGTATATAAAAACAAATTTTTTAAATGGGGAAAATGTGAATTGTACGTTTCAGTTCTTATATTATTATTTTGCAAAATTCGTTAAATAAAAATGTAAGCTTGAAATGAAATACATACATTTTTTGAGCATATTTCAGGTATTTTTTAGGCATATATGCATATAATGAGATTTTTTCGTGCATATTTACGAGCATATTTCAGTTATTTTTCGGGCATACTAGCATGCATATTTTGAAATTTTTCGTGCATATTTTTAGCTTCCCTAGCAATCACACATACAAAAAATTAGTTTATCACAACTTTACAGTTCAGTTCAATTTTAAATACATAAGTTAAAGGCAAATTAAAATTAAATAAATATATATTTATATGTATATTTTAATAAACATATAAAGTCTGTAAAAGACCTACTTCTATACTAACTACTTTGCCTTGCATTCACAGGTAATATTTTTCATATTAATATTAAAAAAAAAAAACAAGTAAGGAAGCCTAAGTTCGAGTGGAATCGAACATTAGATACTCAGCTGTATGCTTTCATTGTTTGTTTGCGTTTGATGGAAACACGGTGTAATTTATATAAAGCGAGTGCTGCATAAAGTGGGCGTAGCCACACCCATTTTCAAAATTTTTATCAATCATCCAACTAAGCATATGAATATTATTCTTTGTGCAAAATTTCATTCCTTTATGACTCCAGTTACAAAGATGTCACGTTACAAATTTCCAAAGCGTGTTCCAGAAATATCTTTGCTAAAAAGTAGGCGTGGTCATAAACCGATTTCAATAAATTTTTGCGTGTATATTAACACAAGTTATAAAAGTGTATAAACCAAGTTTCGTCATAACATCTCAATTATTTGTCGAGTTATAGGCTAAGAAATCTCGTATATTCCTTTCTCTAAAAAGAGGCGGTGCCACACCCATTTTCCAAAATTTTTCTACTTTTTGTTTCCGGTCTATTGTGGAACTCACGCCACAAAATTTCAATGTATTACCTTTATATTTGACAAAGATATCGCTTAAAATGTGGTCGTCAACCGATTTTGGCAATTTTTAGTCTAAACATTTGCCAAAGTAAGTATATTACGTACATCAAATTTCATCGATATATCTTCAACGGTTTCTGAGTTAGGACTCATAAAACTTTCAATGTTTGCCCCTTAATAAGTGGGCGTGGCACCGCCCATTTTTCAAAATTTTTGTTTGTTCTGTTTTATGTCCATAGTTGGACTCATGCGACAAAATTTCAGTGATATATCTTTATATTTGACAGAGATATATCTTAAAATGTTTTTATTAGGTCACTTTATAATACACATATATAAAAGTGGGCGTGGCCGTCAACCGATTTTAACTATTTTCCGTCCAAATGTTTGCCTAAGTAATTAAATCACGCATACCAAATTTCATCGATATATCTTCAATGGTTTCTGAGTTATGACATATAAAACTTTCCATGTTTGACCCTTAATAAGTCGGCGTGGCACCGCCCATTTTCCAAAATTTCATCAAATTTCTTCATAGGGGACTGAGCTCAACACGTGGGTAAAATTTCATCGCTCCAACTATATTAGTTACTGAGATACCAAATTTCCGATTTTTTCTATATAGGAAAAGTGGGCGTGGTCATGGTCCGATTTCGCCTATTTTCAATACCAACCGTCCCAGTCTCGATACCAACTTGCATTTCAAATTTCATCAAAATATCTCAATTTTTGCGCGAGTTAGAGTGTTTACAGACGGACGGACGGACATGGCTCAATCGATTTCTCTTTTCACCCTGATCATTTTGATATATATAAGTCTATATCTATCTCGATTATTTCATTCTGTTACAATCCACCGTTATGTGATTAAAACTATAATACTCTGTGTACTAGTACAGCTGAGTATAAAAATAGTGAAACAGAGTTGCTAGTATGTTTGAAAATACATATTTCCTCTTTTTCTCTTATTTTCGCAAAACCTACCAAAATTCGATGCAGCCTACCAGCCGACCAAATGAAAAAGGTCCTACCCGTTTTGGTCGGAACGGACCACGCCCGGCAACTCTGTATGTATGTACAAAAATACGTAAAAGGAGCATCTTGGGGCAACAATATTTTTTATAGACTAGCTACATTTAACATGATATTTTAAGAAAAAAGGAAAAAAGGGAAAAATGTATAAACAGGCTTCTCAATAGAAGACTTAAAACAACTCAAATCTGCTTATAGGACCTGGTCCAGAGTGGTCCTTAGTTGTTAAAAGTTTAAATGAAAATGCTAATGCTTGAAAATTACGCTCATAGAAAATCTCGCAAAAATCATAATACACTTATTTGCACAAACTTTTTCCAGAAAATTTTTTTTTTCAAATGTGTTGACTTTAAATGAGCCAAAGTAACGTTTAATGGTGTCTATTGCGTATAGAAGGAGGTTTTCCATAAAATTCAATATATTTCCCACGGAAATGCATGACAGAAATTTCTTTTAGAAACACCAACATTTTTTACTTTTGTGTATGGGGGCTGACCAGTGTGCAACGATGCGGACTTAACGAATATTTAATTCACCATAATCCAATTCGTTCCACCAAAGCTACAATGTAGCTGCTACATGACGAAAAATATGAATTCAGTTGCAATCATGACGCAATAATACAGGTGACCTTTCCTTTTTAACACGCTTTTATTAGTTTCACCTGTATGTATGTATGTATGTAATTTCTAGCTGCTGTCTAAAAATATGCAACATATTTTCTAATGAGATTAGGTTATAACCACCGCTATGTTCCAACAGATGGCGCGCGTGTATTTATATTTTTAAAATATTCACTTATTAGTTTTAGTTTAAATACAGAGAAAATGCAATGAATTGAGCTTTAAAAGGTGCCTTTGTTTAATGTGTGCATACGTAGGTCCACTCCCCAAACATACATAGATTTAAGTAAAAATTGTCTGGACGAGTTTTGATTATTTTTGTTTTAATATTCCGTTGGATATTGAAACCCCCTCCAAAATATTTTTCTTTGTGCGCCACTGAACAGGAGTAATGTACGTACATATGTAAGTACGAAAAATAAAACTGGATGACGGAGACAATATCAACATTATCCTGTTATCAAGCAATTGTCCTGTTTCCACTTCGAATGTACATACTCATACATATCTATGTATGTACATTAGGCCGACTCTCCTTACACGGACCAAAAAACTCCACCGTACGTCCCCCTCATATCGGCGCTTCCAAAAAATACTCTACTAAGTCGACTTAGTACGTTTTCCCTCCCGTTTTTGGTGTTTTCAAGTATTACTACCTCTATCACCAACACCGTCGGCGGCACCGAAATGACGATTTCGGCAAATCGGCATTATGAACACCGAATTTAGTTGCGGCAATATTAATAAAATATCAAAAAATTACAATAAAAGTTTAAGTAAATTGTGTAAATGCATGTATGCAGTTGTAATAAGTGGTAATTAAGTGTGAATGGAATATGCAACATCACATAAGTGCATCAAAAAGTTTTATAAGACATCTAGGAAGAGCTGGTAGAGGAAGCTCCAGCAAACATTTTTTGCCATCACACTCAAAAATTAGTCAAGTAGTTTGGTTACAATGGCAAAACAAATGAAAAAAATTTGAAAAAAATCGAATTTTTTAAAGAAATTTCAGATTCGTCTGTCCTAAAATCAGAAAAATTGTATAGGCGACAAAAAGTTAGCCTCTTTATCCTATAGAAAATGTAATTGTGAACATTTTGAGACTAATTTTGCAATAATCTGACATTATTTAGTTATATTTACCTATTTTTAAAATCGGTTCAGTATAATCGCTAAAAGGTCGCGGACAAAATTCATGTAAGCGTATTAATATATAGATTTGCAGAACTTGTTACTTATTGCCTCGCATACGTGAGTGAATTGAAATTCATATATGCTATTTCAGAGAAAGGTAAGTATAAAAGACTCAATGAAGCATAGAGTATAATGTTGAATGTCCCATTATTTGATGCCGTTGGGCTGAATCTCATGTTGATGTCATGTTTCGAATCCAGAGGAGAATAGAAATAATAGAGGAGAGAACAAAATAAAAGTGAATGTTTGAAAAATATAATAATTTAGTTGAATGTTGCTACTTTTAGGATGGGATGAAGTTACATACATACATACATACATACATACATACAGGTGAAGCTAACAAAATGAGCTTCACTGGTTCAAAAACACACTTTCCTAAGTAGAGTGGACTTTAAGTAGAAATTTTACATTTTTTCACTCTGATATTAATACAAAAGTATCTGAAGTGTAAAAATTTCAATTAAACCTAACTTTCCACGCTCATCACTTTTCTTATATGTATGTATGTATGTAGTACATACATACATATGTATGCTCATGCCTGCAAAAAATCCGAGTACCCCATGCACGCGTGTAGGTACGGAGTACTCAATATGGACCATTCGAGTACTCCAGAAATTACTACATTTCATATAAAAAACATGATCCATTTACCATGGCGATGTCCTAGGCACAGATAATAGATTCCGATTTCTGCATTACACCCGAGTAATCCATGGAGTACCTACATGGGATTAATTGATGGAGTACTTAAATTAAAGAATGTATGTATGTACTTTCTTTTAATAAATCCTTAACTTTTGCTTATACATAGTAACTGTTGTGTTACGTTTCAATGTCTCTTTGATACTAAATCTTGCACGTTCAAAAACGAATATAAATGCATAATTATGTACATATGTATGTATGTAGGCACTTGCTTCGTCGTCATCGCAAAAATCATTGGATTATATGGTCCATTTTTGGTAGGTTGGAGTACTTTCAAAGTGATGATAAACGATGAAGTACGTGTATAGCTACATTTGTATGTACATATGTATATTCGTGTTTGAACGTGAACGATTTAGTATCAAAGAGACATTGAAACGTAACACAACAGTTACCAAAAGGAAAAATTAAGGATTTATTATAAGAAAGTATATTGATAGAAATTAAAATAAATTGGCAGTCGTACAAATCTTTTTGAGAGATTATAAAATTTCTTTAATTTTAGTACCTAGTCCATGAATTAAGTACTCCGTGGATTAATCCACCGGTAATCCAGGTACTCCATCAAAAAATGAACAAGAAATCTGTTTTAGTTTTAGGCGTGGTAATCTAGCAAATGTCGATTTGGAAGTTTCCTCCATTTATTGGAACTCTCTTTTCTCTCATGCCAGCGTGGCTGAATGTTTTTCTATTCTTAAAACCTTAACAAATGAAATCTGTCTGAGAAACATACCCCTTAAAAGACAAAAAGCTTATAAAATTCCTTGGTATAATGCCAAATTAAAGAAACAGAAAAATCTTAGGAACAAGTATTACAAACAATTTAAATCAACTAATTCTGATGTATATAAAGGTAAATATGTTCGGTTTTCAAATAAATTTAAATTGCTAAGCAAAAAGCTTCATTCGAGTTATGTTCGAAATTTCGAAACGAATATTAAGTCAAACCCCAAGTCCTTTTGGAGTTATATTAACTCTAAAAGGTCTTGTTCTAGTATTCCCTCTGAAGTATTTTATAATGGGGCACGCGCTTCTGGCTCCTTTGAAGCAGCTAACTTATTTGCTAATTTCTTTTGCGCGAATTTCGCACCTGATACAGGAACCTCCAGCAACTTTTTTAATATACAGGATTCCTCAATTAATTTTGGGGCGCTCGCTTTAAATCTTGAGGATGTGCTTGGTGGTATTATGCACATCAAACCATCTTTAAATACAGATGTTGATGGCTTATCATCTCATCTTCTAAAGCACTGCCATGCTTTTGCAAAGCCGATCCTCTTAATTTTCAACAAGTCACTTTAGTGTGGTGACTTTATCGATGCCTGGAAGGTTACCGCTATTAGTCCTGTTTACAAAAGTGGAAACAGAAGTAATATCTGCAATTACAGGCCTATTGCTAAGCTGTCAACTATATCGAAGTTATTTGAAAACATTGTAAAACAAAAGATATATTTCGCGGTTAAACATTTAATATCTGACAACCAGCACGGTTTTGTGGCTGGTAGACCCACCGTCACGAATTTATCGATTTTTTCAGAGTTTTGCATATCAGTTTTTAATGATTATCCTCAAGTTGACACTATATACACTGACTTTTCTAAAGCGTTTGATAAGGTTAGTCACTCAGTGCTGCTACATAAATTGGCATGTTTGGGTTTTCACTTAACATTTTTGTCGTGGATTAAATCGTACCTTCATCATCGTGAATGTGTTGTCGTTGTTGACAATACGCGTTCATACCCTTTCATAGCCTCATCTGGAGTCCCACAGGGTAGAATTTTAGGCCCGTTATTATTCGTAATTTTTATTAATGATATTTCCACTTGCTTTAAAAGCTGTAATTTTCTTCTGTATGCTGATGACCTGAAACTTTACACAACAATCTCTAGTGCTGTCGACTCTTTCAAAATCCAGTCAGACTTAAAAAAACTCTCTGAATGGTGCTCTACCAATGGCTTACAGCTAAACATTAGTAAATGTTTTCATACCTCTTTCTCCAAATCGTGCTCTATTATTCCTACATGTTATCAGGCCCGACGAGAGGGGGGGGGGGGGCTGAGGGGGTCAATTGCCCCGGGCCCGGGCTTTAGAGGGCCCGGGAATCTCAAAATGATATCCAAGTTTTTGCTTACAGAAAATAAACGAACAACACCTTTAATCACCTTTCGTAGATAGCAATCATTTTAAATTTCAACAAATTTTATAAATCTCTTAAAGTGTCTGCACCCCACTTAAAGAATTGTTGGTTTTTGGCGTCGACTTTGCATCATAAATTTGAATTCGTTTTCTGTTGCAACAGAAAAATTCGGTATGATGCAAATTCTTATACAGCGATATGGGTATATCCTGGGCGTTTCGGACGGTATGTTCGCACGATTTTTTGAACTTTTGAGGCAGAAATATCGCGAAATATTGTATCGTTTTATGATAAAAGGAAAAATTTAGGCCACAGCTAATGATTAAAGTATGTTAGCGATAGAAATTTAGTTTAATGCCTCTGTTTTAGCCACTTAAACTGCGTTCCGGACGCTACAAAAACACGTCCATTTTTTTTTTTTTGAGTGGCTAAAACAGAAGCATGGCATAGCAGGCTAGCACTCTACCCACTGCACCACAGCGGCCATGTATAGATAAATTAAAGTTCGTAACTATATATTCATTGAATTTTGATTTTGAGAATTTGTTCATTTAGTATGGGGGCCCTTAGTTATTTAGACCCCGGGCCCGGATTTTCTCTCGGCGGCCCTGCATGTTATTTCATTAGTCAATCCAGACTCAAGATTTACACTGAAATTACTGATTTAGGCGTAGTTTTTGACTCTAAATTTACTTTTAGTAGCCATATAAACTATATAATTGCAAAGGCCTACTCAATGTTGGCGTTTATTCGCCGTCTCAGCCAAGAATTCACTGATCCCTACACTCTTAAATTATTGTTAACTTCTCTAGTTCGTTCTAAATTAGAATATGCATCCTTCATTTGGAGACCGTATCATGCCAGCCATACTAATCGAATTGAACGGGTTCAAAAATCGTTTCTTTGATTTGCTTTGAGGAATCTCAATTTTTCTGTTCCTCTTCCCTCATACCAAGCTAGGCCTATGCTTATTAATTTAAAATCTCTTCAGTGCAGAAGAACATCCTTGTCGCTCATTTTCATCTTTGATAATATAAATGGTGTGGTGGGCGCGCCGTTCCTGTTAGAACGTATTTGTTTCCATACTCCCCACCGAACTCTCCGGAATAGTAATATTTTTTATACAGAGAAAGTGCGAACATTACATGCTTCAAATGCACCTATTTTTCGAGCACTCAATTAATTCAACAGCCTTGCTAATTCCCTTTCTGTTGATTTCTCAACTTCTAGAGCTAATTTTAAGCTGTTAATTAAAGATATAACTATGTGAATTTTCAATTTATTATTATTTTATATTATCTTCTAAGTAGTCTGTAAGTACTTGTGTACACTTAGATTACCTTGCATCAAATAAATAAAAATAAATAAATAAATAAATAAATAATCCAAAGCAGGTACTCCATTGATTAATTTGATGTTATGCGGTACTGGAGTATATACCTACTCCACTGCAATGACACGCTATGATAACACTGTGGAACAAATTCAGGTCAACAAAAGTTAACTCGGTTCTGAAAGTTGGGGGTGAAAATAGAGGCTAAATTAGAAGACCCGTATCGCGGCGTTTGCTTAGGTTAGTTCGAATTTGTTTTTAATCGACCTTTGAACTTTGCAGGCAAATGCCGATTTTCAGCATATTGTTTGTATGGTTTTTTTGCTATAACTCGTCGACTAATTGAGATTTGCCCGACTTGACTGTATTTACATGATCGCCTATAACTTTTCCATTTTACCATGGATTTTCTTCGTTGATAGCTTATTTTTTTGCTAATAGAATGTAGCTTCACGTAAACGAGTAAAACCGAAGGTGAAAATTTTGGTTTTAAAGATATTGCCTGACAAAGTCAATTTTTTCTTTAAATAATCGAAAAAATTCAAATTGAATTATCAATATTTCAGAAACTATAAGAGGTAGAGAAAAATGTTATAGACCCCTTGTATAGGAAATTTAATTTTCTTTCGTTTGCTGTCCCTCATCATGTCAAATCTCAATTAGTCGACGAGTTATAGCAAAAAAACCATACAAACAGTATGCTGAAAATCGGCATTTGCCTGCAAAGTTCAAAGGTCGATTAAAAACAAATTCGAACTAACCTAAGCAAACGCCGCGATACGGGTCTTCTAATTTAGCCTCTATTTTCACCCCCAACTTTCAGAACCGAGTTAACTTTTGTTGACCTGAATTTGTTCCACAGTGTAATTGGACCATATATGGAGTACTCGGTTGGTCCATAGCGAGCAGTACGTGGATGAGTGAATGGAACACTCGGAATTTTTGCAGGGTACGTATTATTTATACATGTATGTATATATGTATGTATGTATGTATATCCTTTAAATTTTTCCTTGTCCTTTGTGCAACGTAAAGAGTTAAAGCACACTTTTTGAATTTTTTTCAGTTGCTTTGAGTTTCCACAAAATTAGGCAGTGTTTAAATTTTTTTTTGTCCGCTTTGGTGTGATGAAAAAAAATGGCGGCACAAATTTGAATACATATGTATGAATGTATGTACATATATGTATACTAAGGTTGCCAGATAATTTTCCCAAAAAATCAGTAGGTACATTGGCTTACACATACAAAAAAATAAATACATAAATCCAAGGCTGTACAACGATATCAACAAAAAAAATTGTTTTGTTGAATATCAAATAAAAATTACAAAAAAAATTTTGTTTTACTTTTGGTTTTTTGGTCGTTTTTATCTTTATAACTACTTCATTCTTGAGCTCTCGAGCTCTCAAGACCAATTTTTTTTTTGTGTTGAATATCAAATAAAAATTATTGAAATTATTTCGTTTCGTTGATTATAAAAAAAATTATCAAAATTATTTCGTTTCGTTGATCATCAAAAACAAAGTATCAAAAAAAAAAATGTTTCGAGCTTACGGCTTCATTTTATTTTGAATTTTCTTCTTTTTTTATTAACGTTATTTTCAATATTTTTTTTTTTTTGATAATCAACAAAACGAAATCCTTTTTGATATTTTTTTTGATAAATAATAATATTTTTTTACATGGCCGTTTTTTCTAATAATTATTTTATGTGAATTTTTTATATGAGCTATAGGGCAGTTTTTTTTTTTTAATGAATTAAAATTGAAAAAATTTTTTTGGTAGAAGTTATGGATCCATTTCGGAGACCACCACATCCCCTCATCAGACTTCTTCAGGCGGCCTCAACCGAGAATCGAACTTAAGTCTTTTCGATTGGTAGTCCAATGACAATCCAATGAAAATCCCGCTGACGGCGGTGGTAGCTCAATCTTCCTAGGACATACAATGCTAAAAGCGAGTATACAAAATTTTATGCTTATAACGAAGTATAGGGAGTAATGGGGTATCTATTGACAAGTACTCCCGGAATAATAAAACGATGATCCCAAGTCCTACTGCGTAATAGGTGATTTCCCGTGGCAGTGATCCGGACAAAAAATTTGCAAGCACCTGCAACAACAATTTGAGAACCAGCATTAACACCAAAAATAATGTCAGCACTGAAATCCAACGAAGAATCAAATAATCACTCTTGCCAATAAATGCTACTTTGAACTAAGTAGGCAACTGAAAAGTAAAGTCCTCTCTCGACGAACAAAAATCACACTCTACAGGACGTTCAGTCGTTCCAGTCCTCATGTACAGCGCAGAAGCATGGACAATATCAAAAGCAGATGAGATGGCGCTTGGAGTATTCAAGAGGAAAGTTCTACGGAGGATTTGTGGGCCTTTGCGCATTGGCGAGGGCGAGTATCGACGGAGATTTAACGATGAGCTGTACGAGCTTTACACAGACATCAACATTGTTCAGTGAATGAAGATCTAGCGGCTACGCTGGACAGCTCATGTCGTGAGATTGGATGAAGGTGCTCCGGCCAAGAAAGTATTTCTATCGAAACCCGCTGAACTCAGAAGGAAGGGGATACCTCCACTGTGTTGGGAAGATCAGGTGGACAGTGATTCTGATTCCCTAGGCCTTTAAGGCCTTATATCGCAACCAAAGTGAGATAAAGCCCTTATTTTGTCATTTTCAAAAAAAGGTCTTATTTCACATTTAAAACGCAATTAGGTATTTTTTGAAATGTGCAATAACCCCTTTATTTATTTACGAGAGAACTTATGAGAATTCCAATGAGCAAATAACTGTTATATAAATAACAAAAGGACATCACCGTGGCGGTAGCCACGGCTGTGACACACAACCGGACTTGGATAGCGTAGCCCAGAGTTATTTTTTATAAGCGCGGCCGAAGGCCACCTACGCTGAAGGGTGTACTACGCAGAGGTTAGGGCACACGTCAGGACGGATGGCGTAGCCCAGGGTTATTGTTTGTAAGCGCGGCCAAAGGCCGCCGACGCAGAAAAGTGTTCTGCGAAAAAGCACTGTGTACCGGGCCATAGATATTACTCCGCAAAGAGAATTTTTTATAAGCGCGGCCGAAGGCCCCCAACGCAAAAGCTGTTCTCCGCAAAAGTTTTTTCTTTATCTTCTCTTTCCGGAGTAACATCTATGGCCCTGTCTACAGTACTTTTGCGGCCATTTCAACTCGCAAAATTGGTATCGATTATTAGCCTTTTTTGGTCGTCGTCCCCTATACCAGGCACTTGCCACAAAGTGAAAAAAGACCTTTAGAACCTTATTTCACGTTTCAAGTGAAATAAGACCTTATTCTTAATAAAGGCTTTATTTCTCAATCGATAGCGATATAAGGCCTTATTACACCCCGCCGTTTATCTGGATAAAAAAAATCTATTACAATCTATACGAATCCGAAATGGATCCAGATAAACATGAGGATCACAAAATTGTTGTTCCATTTGCATGCAAAATTTGTATGTGGATCTGGATCACAGTGAGGGAAACTCGCCTAATGTGTTTTCAAAACACACATAAGTTCAAGGTCAATTTAACAGGTCGGTTCAAGATACATACACACACACACGCCGTGAGCTTAATGTCGAACTCTCGTGAGCGAGATGTCAAAACTGTAAGGAAGACGAAATAATTTGATATTCAGCTCACGGGCGCATGATGCATAAACTCAGAGAATGAAGAATTTGACGAATTGTAAACACGAATGCATGTATAGAATATGCAGAAGTAAACAAATTGGATAGCTGTTGAAGAAGGACAAGAAGTCAGCTGATCTGAAGAACCGACCTGTTTAGTGGAGCCTGCATAAGTTATTAATTTTCATATACTATATGTAAATTTGTACTTCAGTGCCAATAAAAATAACGAAATATTAAAATGTTTTACATTCAAATAATGGTAACTATGATGACTGTTTGTATGTATATGAGCAATGAGCAGCGCTCATTTTTTGGGGAGTTTTAGCAAATAAAAAAGCTAGAAAAAAACAAGTATCACAGATTTCTTTAAGCTAGCGATTTCTGTAATTTATGTAATTTGTTATAAACACGTGCGTTCAGAATTTTTAATTTTACAAACCTTAAACAAAAGAAAAAGCGGCAAATTGAGCCAAACATTCAAAATTACACAGATTAAATTTAAGTTAGTTACCAATATGGAGAAATTATTAGAGAGACTTGATCCGATCAGCTGACTTCTTTTTATTCCGGGGTGACAGAAATGAATTTTGATTGTTGGCTAAATAGGGCTATTCAAGCATGAGGCTATGTTTATATACTGACATGGCAAAAATCAGTACAAATCAGTCCGGAATCCAAAAAATCAGTATATTTGCGCATTCATTAAGGAATTTATAAAACATCAGTACAAGGCATGAAAAAGGAGTAGTGTACTGATGATATCGGTACGTATGGCAACCCTAGTATGCACATATGTATGTATATGACCAAAACCACTCTCATGAAGACGCAATACGATGTAGGAACAATGTAGGCAGCGTGTTTTCGTTTTATGCACAGTGCAACAGTGAGGGCAGTAGCCATACAATTACAAATATCCAAATGATCCCTGCAAAAATTCCGAGTACTACATTCGCTCATCCATAGAGTGCTCGCTATGGACCAACCGAGTACTCCATAACCTGCCAAATTTCATATAAAAATTATGGTCCAACTAACATTGCATGTCATTGCAATGGAGTACCTACATTGGATTAATTGATGGAGTACCCAGCAGTTAGCCGAACATAAAAACAAAAACCAAATGTTTATCGCGACGACGACGAATTACGTGTATACATTCAAACATATGTATGTATGTAGTTATGTATTTATATAAATATCGTCGTCGTCGCGATACAAATTTGGTTTTTGTTATGTTCGGCTAACTACGAACCGATGCAGATACATGAATCGGTCGTTTGGGCTATGTTAGTGGTCACTTTGAAAGTACTCCAACCTACCACAAATGGACCATATAATCCAATGATTTTTGCAGGGATTACGCAGCTCTGCCATGTATGTATGCATTTTGAAGACCCTTGGGAATGTTGAATGGGGGGAGTAGACAGAATATACATATGTACATACAAGTAAACACATACATATGTATGTATATACGTACATACTATACATATGTATATACGTATATGTGCCGTTAAATTAAAGTAGCTTAACTCTAAATATGGTGAACGGAGAAAAATCCATTTTTTGTCGAAATTTAAACCATTGGACCCATTCGGACTTTTAAGAGGAGAAATAATGGATTTGTAGTGTTAGGGAACGTTTGCCATGGTCGTTAGTAAAAGGAGGTGGTCTCATCCGAGACTTTGTTGGATTTTTCATTGGATAGGATTTTTTACGTGGTGGGTCCCAAGCCCGACGCACAACCTACACTGCAGGAGTTGTTTACTGTTACACGTTTATATAGCGAGCCGCTTGCTCCAAGACAGACGCCCGCTCGCAGCCGCACCTACTGGTGAACAGACGCTGCAATTATTCCCCTCAACAAACCCTTAAACCGTATACGACGGAGTGGCCTTGCCGAGTTGTCGTCTTCTCACTTTAGTTCACCACCAAACGGGTGTTCGGTGGCTATCCAGAGGACACTGCGAGGAAGTCGTGAGCTGCTTGCTCCGCATGTAAAATAATCGCTCTGGCCACCCCCAGTTGGATGGCATTCAGAAGCTTTCCCCACTTACGTGGACTTCTACACACGAAACCATCCTCAGAAAGGGGAGACCTCCACTGCGTTGGGAAGATCAGGTGGACAGTGATGCTGGTTCCCTAGGTATTCCAAAATGGATCCACGCTGCACAGAAATGGCTGGCGCGCTATGTCGGATTCGGCCAAAATCGTCTAGACGGTTACGTGCCAATTATGTAAGTGTTACAGAACGAATAGTTGTGAACCAGAAATGTTAAAGCAAGGTTAATGCCAAAAATTGACTTTAATAACTTAAGTGATTTTATTGAATGCAATTTTTACGAAAAGCAGAATTAACTCTAATTAAGTTCTATTATTGAATTGAATTCTACGTAAGGAATTTATTTCCATTTAACTCGTCGTGGTCAATCAGAAGTGACCAAAATCTTCTTCTATCAGATGAGGAGTTTCATTCTGAGGAAACGACATCTAATTGACAAAATAGTTTGATTTCACGAAATGATCAAAATTATTATAAGTACAAGGTGCACCCTTTTATAGAAATATTGGGTAATCTTATAAACAACTACATGTATGTAGCCCGAAAACACTTCCTGTACGCAGAGTATGGAGCTTCCTAATATGTAAGGCACCTTTTTACAACCGAAGAAGAGTATTTTAATAATCACCACCGTCATTTGTAATAAAGATGTATTTTCTTGTTTTGAATAAAAAAAAATTGCATACCTACTTATTTCACAGTGGTTACTATAACCACCTTATAACGGACCTTGCGTTGATGTATAACAAAAAAATTCCACTTATGGCTCCATTTGACCCTCTGCACAAGATTATATTAGAATTTGTGTTTCTAGCTTTGCGACATAAAAAGTGTGCCGCAAAGAGTTAATATTTAGAGAGCAAAACAGTTCGCTAGGGTTTAATAAGTTTTTATAAAATACAGTTCCAATAAAATTGTTTTCACTAACATCGATTTTACGCCATAAAGATTGAGATTTCGCGATATTCGAAAAATTTAAAAATTCATTTTGCAATATTTCATCTACCACAAACTGTTTCATAACACCAACATTTCGTATGAGTTGATACTGTCACCAGGGTGATGGATCTTTATATTCGATTGTTTTTCTTCGTTCAATTAAAGCATGATCTACATCACACCCCATATGCGTATGACCAGGAACCAAAAACTTGTGATCAATTGTCTCAATGTTAGTATCACCTTGCATGAAGATTAAAAAATAGTACTAATAAAAGATTATTTGTTTTAGGCAGGACAGCAATCGCTATAAGAAACGACATGTTTAATATTGGATGGTAAACTATTTATTTAAACTAGAGTGCTGCCTACTATCGAAACGCGACAGTTTTTCTAGATGTTTTCTTATGACTAAGGTGCAAGTTTAGTTTTGGGTGTATAGTTTTTGTATAATTGTTTGTTGTTATTGTCACTTTTACTATTTTGTTGTTTTTCCTGTTGATGCTGCTCCTTTTGTTGCTACTCGTACTTGCACTTCTACTATTTGATTGCTGTTGGTGTTGTTGTCGTTACTCGTGTTCACCTAAATACTAATATTTCTATACTAGCTGGACCCGTGCGCATCTTGCGCAAAAAATAATAAAACATACATGGCGCCAGTCGATATACATAGTTTGTACTGTCATTCTCTTTTTTAAAAAAACTTATATTTATGTGGTTTTATGTCTACAGTGGAACTTATGGAACTTTCAATGAATTACTTATATGTTTGACAAACATATCGCATAAAATGTTTTTATTGTACCTACATACATATGTATATAAGTAATTATGTGTATTATATATATTTTTATATACTTACATATATGTATGTGGTCCCTGCCGACTTGGGTAATTTTTTTCCACACGTTTGCCTTAGCAAGCAAATCAGTGGTCCAAGCTTAATTGATTCATCTGCTACAGTTCCTGAGTTTTTACTTATAAATCTTTGAAAATTTGCCCCTTTTGGCCCATTTTTTAAAATTTCAGCATGTTTCCTTATAACGGCATAACGTCATTTCATCACTCGGGCTTTATTAGTGACTGAATTATCATGTTTTACGTGTTTTTCGAAATACATCCATATGCCTTATTTTCAACCCCAACTTTCTCTGTTCCCTTTAGAATCTGTGTACCCAATTTCATTTAAATATTTCTATTTTTGCGCAAGTCAGAGTGTGTACGGCAGGACGGACGGACATGGTTCAATCATTTTTTTTCATCCTGATCGTTTTGATATATATGTAAGTCCATATCTATCTCAATTATTTTATGGTCTTACGTACAACCGTTATGTGATCAAAAGTATACATAGGTACATATACATACGCTAAATGGCGGCTTTTCAGTATAGGATGTGCTGTACGTAGTACATATATATTACATGTAATTGTAATTGAAAAATGTCAATTACCGAATACATATAGCCCAAAAAACTTACATATATTCCACAAATAAAAAACATAACAAATGTACATACATCCATATGTCAAATTGAAGGAAAATTATTTAGAAGAATAAATTTTGGTACACATGTTTACTTTTAACGGTTATAAGAGAAATGGGGTAAAAGTCATATTTAACCATTATCATGAGAAAAAAATTTTTTTGGTCCTTAATAACCATTATAAAAACCAAAAAACCGTTTTGGTCCTGAATAACTGTTATGGTAACCAAAAAAGTGTTTTGGGCTTGAATAACCGTTATGGCAACCAAAAAACTGTTTTGGGCCTGAATAACCGTTATTCAGATTTTGATTTTTTTTTGGTCAGCTATAAAAATCAAGCCTATTTATTTATCAATATTTCTGGACGATATTGGTATCAAATGAAAGGTGTTGAGCAGGGATTGTAGCTCTGATTACCTCTTTTCATTTTATACCAATATTGCTTAAAACATTCCAGGGCATCCGGGTCCACTTTTTACCCATAACTGGGAACCCGACCAACGAATCTTAACAAATACACCTCTATGTAAAAGCCCTGCTCAACACCTTTCATTTGATACCAATATCGTCCAGAAATATTGACAAATAAACAGTCTTGATTTTTATAGCTGACCAAAAAAAAAATAAAAATCTGAATAACGGTTATTCAGGCCCAAAACAGTTTTTTGGTTGCCATAACGGTTATACAAGCCCAAAACACTTTTTTGTTGTCATAACGGTTATTCTCAGGCCCAAAACAGCTTTTTTTGTTTTTATAATGGTTATTAAAGACCAAAAGAAGATAAAGGTTATTTTTGCGTAACCTTTTCACCACACTAGAAAAACTAACCGTTATTTTCGGTCCCTGCTTTTAACGAATAATTTTATTAATATCCCTGTAGGATTTCCGAGTTGATTTAGTATACTCCATAAACTAGACTGTAGGGGATGTTAACTGGTCCAAAATTTGGTCCAATCCCATATAAAATTCTATTTACATTTTACATTGGTTTGGAGACAAACCGGTTTCGGCTAATATGCACCATCTTCAGTGTTATTTCGACTAGTGCTGGAAAACCATCGATAGTGGTCCCATCGATTGACCATCGGTAGTTTTAAAGGCAACCATCGATAGTAGCGATGGTTTAATATATGTACGTAGGTGGCCCGTTAAATGGAAATGTGGTACTCAAATATTTCATGCATATATACATACATACATATGTATGCATGCATGTACTTACATACGTTCCCATATTTAAAAAAATATATAATTTTTTATTAGAAACATATTATAAAATTAATAAAAAACCAAAGTTTATGTAAAAAGTTCAATACAAAAAATAAGTCAATAACACGCAAACAACCATAAATCCATCTAGCTGCCAAATTAGTAGATCTATTGATAATATGCTGATTCAAAGAAAAATGAGTACCTAAATAAATTAACGAAAGAAATTGAGGACATTTAATGGAAATTTTTTAATTAGCTACGCGTGTATAATATAATTCAACCTCATAAGTGGCTTTCTAGCATTAAAATCTTTTATTCAAAAAGCTAAGCATATTTTTGTGTTGATGACTGAAGGTCGTTTGTACTTATTATAACAACATACATACATACATATATGTAAGTAGGTGCATAAGTGCAATGCTTTCTGCAGGCATTGAAAGAAATGCGAGTGATAAAAACTGTTGTAAAGAAAATGAGGCACGTCTGATTTAAATGATAACACTACCTACTAGGAGGAAGCAAAAAATTTGGAATACAGTTTGATAATACTCGTGTATGTGAGGACGGGCCTTTAACATGGTATTTTTAATAAAATAATAATGGTGAAATAAGTAGCGGGATACGTGGAATCGGACGTTAAACATTTTGATTGAAAATATTTCTGGCTAGTTTAGCGCGAATTGCTGAAGGGAGACTATACCCTGCAGGGAACTCAATAACTAGTGAGCAAAATTTCTAGTTCCGAACCAGCGAAAATGTGTCAAAAGGGAACTAGATCAATTGTAGTTAGACACTCACCAGTTCAGAAGGAATGAATTGAGTGACCATTATAAGACACACTTTGATTTGTATGCAATTTCGAAGCGACAAAAATTCTATGAAAATTTTTCGTTCGTTCAATTGCCGTCTTCTTTGATATTTCTGCAATTCTCAGATGTTTAGTGAAGCATTTTATATAAAGAGTTTTCTATTTGCATCTTGTATGAAATGAAATGTTCCCCTAATTATGCTTTTCCGATCCCTCAGGCTTATTTTTAATTTTTTTATTTTTATTTTTTATTTACCTTTTAAATATTATTGTAAATTTTTATTAAATAAATAAATAAAAAAAATTAGTTAAAAAAATAATTTAAAAAAAATTATTATCCACCTTGACACCGACAGGATTCGAACCCGCGCTCCTCAGATTGAAAGGCACATGCGTTAGCCAGTCGGCCATCTCGCCACTTGCATGAAGTGTGTCAAAGGCTGCACTTAAGCGGCAGATGTAAAATTGTAGAATTTGTAGGTACTTGTAGCTAGTTCAGAACTATCGAAATTGTGCCAATAAAGGAACTAGTGTAAACTGTAGAATTTAGTACTAGTTCGGAACTATCGAAAATGTAGTGCAGAGAGTGACAATTGACACCGCCTAGGACATCGCCGTGTTAAATTCGCCAGTTGATAACATGCAAAAGAGATTTAGCTCGCACTAGTAGTGTCGAAAAATGCACTAGAATCGACCTAGTTCGGAACTGGAGATTTTCCCTACAGGGTACAAACACACAAACCAACACATCTACAACACGTTTCTACTCACAAACCTTGCATACTATTGGGCGCCAATGTTATAATATAAAGTAATAGATTTTTAATTGGTGTGAGATCTTTAATATGTAATACTGCTGCATATTTTCAGACGCTGTAGTAATAAAATTTGAAGTGCAAGTTCTAGGCAGAGATCGAATATTTCAGTTAATACTTTCAAAATAACAACCCGGCAGCGAAAGTAACCAGTTGCAACCTAAAATTATACCAGTTTGCAGGCTACAGTCAACTACTTGCCCGACTATAAATTTCCTATGTAAACATCTGGTATTTTTCGTGTGTTAATGTCCTACGAAATGGCTATTGTCTTCCTCTGCATAAGCTCATACCAGTTAAATACCAGTTTGTATTGGTCAGAAAAATACTAGTAGTATCTACATCAGCAAATACCAGTTTAGGTATGAAAAAAATAAATAAATTTTGAATTCTATTTATTTCATATGTAATTCATTAAATTCATTCATTCAATAAATATAAATATTGCTTAGATATACATAGGTGACAGTTCAGTTTTATTAGCGAAAACAAAACGTAAGTATATATTCAGTAATTAACAAAAAAAAACAGACACATTGTATAAAAATTCAGGCACTCGGGAATCGGGCGTTCTTGAAGCAAAATCTGAAATAGGACGTTATTCAAACAATTTTTGGAATAGGGCGTTTTTGAAACAATTTTTGAAATAGGGCGATCTTATTCTCAGCCGTCGATATACAGTTGTCCACAAAATAATAGGAGAGCCGAAATCAAATCCTTAATTGCTGAATTCTCAATAAAAAACCGTTTTATTTGCACGTTTTTTTATAAAATTATTCACTAATCTATTATTTATACACTCACAGCCCATATTCCGATCAAGTACCTTAAAAATTATAAATCTCAGTTTTTTTGTTTAATTTTTTAACAGACGTTGTAGTAGTTATGTACCAAGTAAAATACTATCGATGGTTAAAAAAAACCATCGATAATCGCTATGGCATCGGCCCCATCGATAGTATCGATGGTTCAATCGATGGTTTTCCAGCACTAATTTCGACAGAACGAAAAGACGTGAGTTATGACTCATAAAACTTTCAATGTTTGCCCCTTAATAAGTGGGCTTGGAACCGACCATTTTCCAAAATTTCACCATATTTCTTCATAAGGGCCTGAGCAAAATTTCCGATTTTTACTATATAGGGGAAGTGGGCGTGGTCATGGTCCGATTTCGCTCATTTTCAACACCAACCGTCCCAATCTTGATACCAACTTGCATTCCAAATTTCATCAAAATATTTCAATTTTTGCGCGAGGTAGAGTGCGCACAGACGGACGGACATGGCTCAATCGATTTCTCTTTTCACCCTGATCATTTTGATATATATAAGTCTATATCTATCTCTATTATTTCATTCTGTTACAATCCACCGTTATGAAATCAAAATTATAATACTCCGTGTACTAGTACAGCTGAGCATAAAAAGGAGAGTAAAAAATAAAGATAACAAACAGTGAAGGCGAAGAAGAGGATACATTTTTGTAGTTGAGATTCGGATGGAGAGAAGATGAAGAGTATGCCGCTGGATTTAATTTTAGGTTGATTTCATGGTTCGAATCCGGAAGAGAATATAAAACAGAGAACGCTGCAGTGAAGCAGCACTTTTTTCTCATAGTGCTTAAAGTAAAAATAAACAATTTTAAATTTAAATTTTTTTTCTTGATTTCACAATTTTATGGGGTCTATACACAGTGCGTCTGACTCGTGAGTCATCTGTGTACATGTTGACTCGCCGTGTCACAGTAAAATATCTAACTAATTTTGATTTTCTTGAGTCATGTCGATGTAACTACTACATGCAAATTTTCACTAATCCACCTAAACTGGCTCTTGAATCAGACGAATCGTGTATAGACCCTATTACAATGAACATTTTTAAAATAAAAATGTTGGTATTTACATCACTTTTAAATAAGTTTTTGGCCATTTTAAGCACTTTTTCATATGTTTTTATAATTTTTTTCCCTGAGTGTAAGGGGTACTCTCTCTCTGAGAGCACACCTTATTCCAAAGGCTTATCCGCCATGCGAATAAGATAAGTATTAGAAAGTTAGGAGCAGACAGAGTGAGTGCATAACAATAAGCAAAACTTTTTTGCAGGGTATGTACGTAAATATATACATACATACATAAGTACATAGATAGATTTGTAAGTATGCATCTGAGCAGTGATATGAGACCTCTTTGTATAATTAAGCCCACCAAAACTCCCTCCATTCCATTAAAAATATTCTGCTTTTCCATTTGATTTTTACCCATCCACACAACACCATGTGTGTGCTCATGCAAAATTATCCTGCCTTAGTTAAGTTGAGCCGAATAAAAGTGTATACAAACCTTTCGAATATCCCAATATGCCGGCGGGCTGTCCAGCGGCTTGTCCCGTCTGTCAAGACGAGATGATACGCCGATGCGCAGTCGAGTTGATTTTTATACTAAACGTGTTGAATGGTAGTGCGGGAACTGTCGGATAGAACAGAGTCTATCCGCACCCTCCGACTTATTCGCCTGCTTTGAGATACATACGTACATATATACATATGTACTCGTCTAAGTATGTATTCATGTTACATGTGTAGTTATAGGCAAAGCACTCAGGAGTATAACGGCTTCAAGCCTTTCCCCACATTCCTGGTAGCGAGAACAAAGAGGAATACGAGCCTTCACATATGTAAATTAAAGATTAGTTCTGCGTGTGCTATTGTAAAGCATCACTTTATGACGCTTTAACAGCATAAGGCGATACATAATATCCATGCAACAGCAATGACGGTCGATTTTAATGTCTGCAGTTCTAGCGCCATCTCCAAATCCTGCCAGTGTAATTCCTGTTGTCCTTGTTGGTTGGTTGACTGCTCCTGTCGGCTTTGTTTTCAACTTGATGTAGCAGATACGTGTTACGTGATGTACTACATATATATGTATGTATATATGTACATGTGATAACCCTTCCAAAAACACCATTAATCGGGAATGTGTCCGAGGCACTCGCAAGGGCGCATATCAATACTAAAACTAACTAACTCTTTATGATTCCATCAATTGTTCGCACAAGTCCTACGAAGAGACAAATTGACCCCACTTCATACCTAATGGGAAAGAAAATCGGACTAGTTTTTTTCAAGCTCCATAATAATATGAAGTAGTAGTTGTCTATGTACGGAAGTGCACCAATTTAGTTTTACTTATATAAGGGATGTTGAATTATACTTTATATCTAAAGCCTAGTACTGAGTTCACTGCCGTGAAATTTCACCAGCAACATGCATTTATTTTGCTGTGAAATGTTTCAAGAAATATTTGTTGTCAAATGAGAATAAATGCCAAAACGAAAACTGAGCAAATGTAAAAAGAAAACATTTGGAGCATCGCCTCAGAACCAACTTTCAAATTTTGGCCAATAAAAAAATTTTATACAAAATATAAATTTCAATTTCAACAAATGTCACTTTTCACTCGAAAATAAATGGCATTGTATATTTTAATTGTCGTGAAAAAATGTTGCTGGCATGATGTTGCTAGCATGTTGCGCAACTTTTCACGGCAAGAACTCAGTACAACTTTGGCGTGATATACCTCTGAAATTTCACAAATGTTTCACAACCAGTTTTTTTGTATGTATTTTGACAGCAGTTTCACGTGAAACTCGAACTCAGTACTATGCTTAACACCTACATATTTTTTATTTCTTTTAGTTAAATTTGTTTTTTTTTTTTTAAACTAGAAAAAAAATTTTAAGCATGGATGTAACCAGGGTTTGAAATTACTTCCAACTTTTTTTCATTCACTTTGAATTTCATTTTCATTTCAAAATTAAAAAAGACCAGCGCAACAAATGTAAAAAAATCAAGTAAGCAAGCCTAAGTTCGAGTGGAATCGAACATTAGATACTCAGCTGTATGCTTTCCTTGTTTGTTTGCCTTTGATGGAAACACGGTGTAGGTACTTTATATAAAGCGAGTGCTACATAAAGTGGGCGTAGCCACGCCCATTTTCAAAATTTTTATAACTCATCCAACTAAGCATATGAATATTATTCTTTGGGCAAAATTTCATTCCTTTATGACTTCTAGTTACAAAGATGTCACGCTACAAATTCCCAAAGGGTGTTCCAGAAATATCTTTGTTAAAAAGTAGGCGTGGTCATAAACCAATTTCAATAAATTTTTGCGTATCTATTAACACAAGTTATAAAAGTGTATGAACCAAGTTTCGTCATAATATCTCAATTATTTGTCGAGTTATGGGCTCTGAAATCTTGTAGATTCCTTTGTCTAAAAGGAGGCGGTGCCACGCCCATTTTCCAGAATTTTTCCATTTTTTGTTTCCGGTCTATTGTAGAAATCATACCACAAAATTTCAATAATTATCTTTACATTTGACAAAGATATCGCTTAAAATGTTTTTATTAGGTCACTTTATAAGACCCATATATAAAAGTGGGCATGGCCGTCAACCGATTTTAACAATTTTTCGTCCAAACATTTGGCTAAGTAAGTATATCACGCGTACCAAATTTCATCGATATATCTTCAATGGTTTCTGAGTTACGGCTTATAAAACCCTCAATGTTTGACCCTTAATAAGTGGGCGTAGCACCGCCCATTTTCCAAAATTTCATCAAAGTTCTTCATAGGGGCCTGAGCTCAACACGTGGTTAAAATTTCATCACTCTAGCTTTAATAGTGACTGAGATACCAAGTTTCCGATTTTTTCTATATAGGAAAAGTTGGCGTGGTCATGGTCCGATTTCGCCCATTTTCCATACCAATCGTCCCAGTCTCGATACCAACTTGCATTCCAAATTTCATCTCAATTTTTGCGCGAGTTAGAGTGTTTACAGACGGACAGACGGACGGACAGACGGACGGACGGACATAGCTAAATCGATTTTTCTTTTCACCCTGATCATTTTGATATATATAAGTCTATATCTATCTCGATTATTTCATTCTGTTACAATCCACCGTTATGTGATTAAAACTATAATACTCTGTGTACTAGTACAGCTGAGTATAAAAAAACCTGCTCCTGTAAAATCTACCTTTTGTTGGATACACTTTTATGACGGTTAGGGCTCGATATGTAGTAATAGTGGCAATCTTTTGTAAGCAACCTGCAAAAGAATGCACTACCTGCTTTTATTGAGGGATTATTGAGGTATTCTTGATGAATTTTTTAAAGTGAGATTCATTTACAACACTATTGTGAGCTTTCATAATTTGACTTTTTTCATTCACACTATCCCTGCAAAAAAATCGACTAATTCGGGATGTATCCGGGATCACTCGCAAGGGAGCATGAGACTGATACAACTTGTGGTCTCTTTATATGGAATGAAGTTTTCCCTTTTGCTTGAGCATGTCCTATGTAGAGACTAATTGTACCCTTTTAGACCTGAAAGAGTACGAAGTTAGACTATTTACTCCACTTTTCTGCCAATCGGATATCGAATGGAAGTTGTACCCTATTAACATATATTTGAGTACAATTGTCAACAATTTGTCTACATTTTCACCCTACCATCTACAATTGAGGAGTAATTGTACCCGAAAGAGAGGAGTCCGGGACAAATCTATTTCGAGATTAATCACATAATTTTTACAGGGGTATTAAGGAAACAAAAAAGCGATTTGTTTTTAAAATTTATTTAAATTTCTATGTATGTACATATATTTATGTAACTAATGAATGTCGGTAGAATCGTTCCAAATAAAAACAAGTAAAAGCGCGGCTGTCTTCGGCCGTACCGAAGACTTCATACCTTTCATGAGTGGGGAATTGAAAAGTTACCTATGTATATACAGAGCCTGATTAAGTTTAATTTATAATTTTAATTCTGCGGGTTATTTATGGAAAGATTTATTAGAAAAAATGGTGTCTTGGCTATTTAAATGGAGGAGTTATACACCAAAATGTCCATATCTGAACAATCGGTTGTATGGGAGCTATATGTTATAATGGTCCTATCTTGACAATTTTCGGTAACCCCGTTTGTGCCCATATGGGTACAAATACTTCAAAATTTCACGCCTTTAGCTGTTAAAATGGAGGAGTTATACACCAAAATGTCCATATCTGAACAATCGGTTGTAGGGAGCTATATGTTATAATGGTCCTATCTTGACAATTTTCGGTAACCCCGTTTGTGCCCATATGGGTACAAATACTTCAAAATTTCACGCCTTCAGCTGTTAAAATGGAGGAGTTATACACCAAAATGTCCATATCTGAACAATCGGTTGTAGGGGAGCTATGTGTTATAGTGGTCCGATCTTAACAATTTTCGGCAATCCCGTTTGGGCACATATGGGTACAAATACTTCAAAATTTCACGCCTTTAGCTTTTAAAATGGAGGAGTTATACACCAAAATGTACATATCTGAACAATCGGTTGTAGGGGAGCTATGTGTTATAATGGTCCTATCTTGACAATTTTCGGTAACCCCGTTTGTGCCCATATGGGTACAAATACTTCAAAATTTCACGCCTTTAGCTGTTAAAATGGAGGAGTTATACACCAAAATGTCCATATCTGAACAATCGGTTGTAGGGGAGCTATGTGTTATAGTGGTCCGATCTTAACAATTTTCGACAATCCCGTTTGGGCACATATGGGTACAAATACTTCAAAATTTCACGCCTTTAGCTGTTAAAATGGAGGAGTTATACACCAAAATGTCCATATATGAGCAATCGGTTGTAGGGGAGCTATATGTTATAGTGGTCCGATCTTGACAATTTTCGGTAGCCCCGTTTGGGCACATATGGGTACAAATACTTCAAAATTTCACGCCGTTAGCTGTTAAAATGGAGGAGTTATACACCAAAATGTCCATATCTGAACAATCGGTTGTAGGGGAGCTATATGTTATAGTGGTCCGATCTTGACAATTTTCGGTAACCCCGTTTCGGCCCATATGGGTACAAATACTTCAAAATTTCAGGCCGTTAGCTGTTAAAATGGAGGAGTTATACACCAAAATGTGTATATCTGAATAATCGGATGTTGTGGAACTATATGTTATAGTGGTCCGATCTTGACAATTTTCGGTAACCTTGTTTGGGCCAAAATGGGTACTTCTACTTCAAAGTTTCATGTCCTTAGCTGTTTAAATGGGGAAGTTATGCACAAATTACATCCAATTTCATGTATGTATATCTGAATAATCGGTTGTTTTCTATATGTTATAGTGGTCCGATTCGGCCGGTTCCGACAAATGATCAGCTGCATATAACAACATACCTGTATTCCGAATTTCATTCAGATATCTCAAAAACTGAGGGACTAGTTTGCGTTCACACAGACGGACGGACGGACAGACGGACATGGCTTAATCGACTCAGCTCGTGATTCTGATAATATCGGTATATATTTTGGTGGGTCCCCCACGCTTCCTTCTGGTACTTTCGACAAAAATTTTTTGGCACTAAGTTATAATACCATTTCATTCTCATGAAAGGTATAATTAAATATGTACATATATGCGAATTTCTCCAGTAGATCTAGCTTTCTATTTCGAAGTATTTTCCAAATTTAGCTTTCAAAATTTCCTTGGTAATACCTTTCTCGAGTTGAAAGCCTTTTTCGTGTGGATAGATTTTGTGAGACGGATGAACGATGTGATCGTAATGATGACAGTGGCGACGGAGATGATTGTGATGAGAACAATGATGTTTGAGATAAAGATGTCATATGTGATGAGGGCGGCGATGATTGTGGCGGGATCGATGAAGATTTTATACCAACTGTCCTGAATCCAGAATGAACCGTGTGGGTATTTGATATTTACCCAAATATTTCTTCTATTTTTTCCATAAATTAAGCAAAATATTGATTGGCTCCTGTTCGTCTATTGTTATCGCAAGCGGATTTGTATGTTTGAAGCAAAGTGCGCATCTTTGACTCCAAGCACAATTGTGTTCTTTCGAAATCCTAGAATAAGTTCTATTTTTATTCCATTTTATTCATGATTATATCACTTACCGTACTTCCCATTGAAACCATGTCCTCTAAGACGTGGGGTGTTCGAACCCGGATTTGCGAGCTAAATAACATCCTAAAAACTTCCGTTTCTTCGCGCGCTCACCTTCTTCTCTTAACACCTCTTCTTCTGAAAGGATAAACATATACATACATACATATATATGTACATATGTATATATGCTATTAAATATACTAATTAAAATAAATAAATAATGAATTTGTATACAAATTTTTGCTTACTCTTGATTTTGACGATCCATTTTAAATTCTTTCATTTCTGATTTTTGACGTTTACTTTGAAATTTTCCAATTTCCGTTGACCATTTTTTTTAACACTGTTTTCGAGTTGGTTACGACTTACCGAGTTATACGCTTGCTGCTTATTTTTTAACTGTAACGCGTTTCTGTAACCTTGCGTTATAATAACGAACGAAATGTTATCGCAAGGCTCGTATCGCTTGCGATATGAAAAGTGTTTCTGTAACTCATGAATTCACCTTGCGATATGGTAATGGTGAGTTGTCGTCATATCGCTGGAATAATCGAAAAATGTGTCATTCCCAACAAAAAATTGTAAACAAAGTGCGCGTTAGTTGCCAAATATTAATATTTAACGCTACACAATTTTAGGCTGAAACATAGATTAAGTTTCCCGATATCAATGGGAATAGAAATTTCGTTGAAGTAGAGTTTCTTGAAAAAGACCGTCCAAATGATGGTTTGTTGAACCGAGGAAGAAGGGTTCGAAAACGAATCATTACCGCTTCATTTCATTTATTTTTATTCGATATCAAAAGTCAAATAAAATAATAATGCCAAAAAATAAATAAATAAAATAATAATAAAAAAACTAAATATCCAGTAAGGTTAGCTCTGTTCAATAACAAAAAATTTTTAAGAATTTTTCGTAAAAAATGACAGATCTCCATATAAAAATGACACTTTTTAAGAAAAATTCGTAACAATTTTTTGTTATTGAACACAGGTATTGTGTATGTGATTTAAAAATAACAAAAAACGAAAACGATAAGGTAAATAGAAAAGGTAAAACAGTGTCACTCTTTCGTCTTGTCATGCACACGTATTTATAAATACATTCTTTTTTTCACTTAGCTATTACCTTTTTCCATTGTTCCGCGGTTTTGCAAGCTCTGCGAGTTAGGCACTATTCGGCCCACTAAATATTCCCATTGCGACTATTTATTGGATTTCATAACTTCTATGAGCTTCACTTTTTGCAACTTGGAAATTTTCCCACTTATAGTTTTATTATACAAAACACAAACTAATGTAATAAATAAAAATGCAAGAAATTTAATACAAACCACACTCATTATTTTGAAATGTATCTGTTTTCACTACCCTCAAAGCTGGTGATATGAATATCGCAAGAAATAACGAAAACCAAAATTCACCACTCTTACAGAAACGCTACCTTGCGATAAATATGAAACAGGGTTGTATTTTGCGTTATAATTCATATCGCAAGGTTACAGAAACGGGCTACTGGCCGCTTATTGAAACGAATTTTAAAAATTTTGTTTATTTTTTTATTTTTTCTTTCAAAGCCTTCTTTCTTTATACTTAAACCATTTTTAACAGCAAGCGAGTTTTGAATCTACAACGCCCGTCTTTGAATTAACTGCGGAAATTTGTTGAATCAAAAACTTTGCCGTTAAAACAAATAATTTTGATGTTGAATCAAATACAGAGATTCAACAGCGAAAAGTTGTTGATTTAACTACGGGTATTTTTTCAGAGTACATACATATGTACATTGTACGCAGTGTTCGACAAAGCAAAATTATTACTTTTATCACTAAGTAGCCTCAGTTTCAATTTTTCATCTTCATCACTTTCGCCTTAACTCAAAAAAAAAAAAGTGAATGCACATCCATGTTGGTTTGATTTTATTATTTACTAAAATTTTTTGAATATTTTGACATTTCTTCATGTAGTTCGACCTAAAAATGCAGTCCAGGTAAGTTAATTTTAAAATAACCATTGTAAAAAAATTGCGATACGTTAACCTTCGTATGTGGTAATGCAATTTAAACTATACATCTGACGTATCGCATAATTCTTTTTCGTATAGTATTCGACCGGTGATCTTATGTAACGATGCGACCCCAGCTGTTTTTTTGTCGGGAAGCGCTCCACGTACTTGTCAGGCCAAGGCATGGACACAATATGAATTTATCCATTACAATGTAAATTTTACATACATGTCCGTACTTGTAAGTAACATACATATATGTATTCATATACACGTACGTTATGTATATTCTTGTTAGATGCAGAGATACCAAATACCAACGTTGTTCTGCAATACCAAATGTGGGCGTAGTAAAATCTTTGTTTTTGGGGATGTGTGTTTTCACTCTAGTGGGATATTCACTCTAGTCTGCTCTTGCCACTATATTCGCTGTTATCGCAGCAGAAAAAAATTTCTGCTTTTCCTTCACAATTTTCTTCTTACAAAATATGTATGCACAGACAGAGCCTTTTTGAATTTTCAGAGTTGCGCTTTCGTGGGTAGGTATTTATGGGTGTAGTATTTATGTCTTAGCTACTTAAAGGAGTCTTATTCAACCCGTTTATTCTATCTCAAATAAAAGCAAGTAAGAGCGCGGCTGGATTCTGCCGTACCGAAGACTTCATACCCTTCATGAATGGGGAAATAAAACAATACATATGGGCTAATCCTGAAAAAGTCAACCAAGAGCATGAAATTGAAAATGGTCCGAACTTTTTTTTTTGGTATTTATTAGTAAAGATAATACATGTATATGTTAGAAAAACACAAGCATTTTCTATTCGTTCTTAAACTCGAGCTGAGAAAAATCGCCAAAAAAATAATTTTTACTAAGGCTTTTTTAATAGCAAAGTATCATTTTTTTCTTCGCGGTTTTAGTTTATTGAAAAGAGAGTTATATTATTGTTACACGCTCTAATCATTCTACATAGAACGTCATTTAATTTAAGAGTATAAAATTTGCGAAGCTAGTAAGAATAAAGGAGTTTTTTACTTTAATATTTCGCTTATCCTTATGTCGCGTGCGTTACCAAAAAACTATATAAATAGTTATTAAATCTAGGAAACCACGTGAAATAAAAAGAAATTTCATTGACAAAGTAAGCTTGTGTACCTTTTTCCAAAAACAAAGTCAGTGTTGTCCGAAAGCTGAATGTTACAACTTTATGTGGGTTTTAAATTTGTCGCGTGCGTTACCGTAAGTGCAAAAATTCAATCTATCTATGTATATAAAAATGGATCACTATTTCCTTGGTTATCGCATCACGACTGAACGGATGGAACGATTTCGATAATTCTTTTTTTGTTGTGTTTACTTAGTATTGTCTGGAGAAGGTTCTATTGGAAAATAATTTCAAAAAAGTTAAAAGGGCGTGGCACCTCACATACAAACAAAACGTTTTATACTGTATACGTATTTCTGAAAATATTCTTTGTAAGGCTTAGAGCTTTGGACGATATAATAACGTGATTCCAAGTTCACAAATAGAGATGAGCATTATTACAAAAAGGGGCGTGGCACATCCCATATACCCCAAATTTTTTATACTCAATATCTCTGGAAGTGTTCATGGTTGGACACTGGGAATTGGTACAGAGATAAACAATATCAATACCATACTTACGAAAGAAAATTGGAGCTAGGAAGAAAAAAATTAAAGTACAACGTACCTAGTTTTAAGTTATCTTTTATTTATTCTATCAAAATACTTTAAATGTACTTTTTTACTCATTGTTTGCTAAAAATTCATTAAAAATGAGAATTAAAAAAAATTTGTTTTATATTTTTTTCATTGGGAAACTTTGTCGCGTGCGTTACTGTCGCGTGAGTACTACTATTATAGTTCATAAACAAAATTAGAGAAATATTTTTAATATTTCGTAAATCTACGAACCTAGGGTATTCTTCGAACTTCATTTCCTCATTTTAAGTAAATATGTTATCGTGCAAAATTCGCAAAATTTTGCATACTTCCAGACGCATTAAAAAAAACTTCTATTTTTTGTCGCGTGCGTTACCGCTATAAATTTGCGTATATATCAGAACTTAACTGTTACTCCAGCTTAAATTTTCTCGTGAATGTAGTACTCTGGTAGTGCTTTGCATTAAATAAAATAAACATGTATTCCTCTCGTTGTTTCCCTCCTTTAGCATTGATTATATGCGTACGAATGTCGCGTGCGTTACCCAGGATTAGCCCATATGTAGTATGTTTTCTTTATTTTACAATTTCAGTTCCGTGAGTTAATATGCAAAGGTTTATTATAACAAATAGTGTCATGAACATAGCTTTTTAAATGGAGCAGTTATACCCCAAAATATCTACATATATCGGAACAATCGGTTGTATGGCAGCTATACACTGAGAAAAGAATCAACCAGAAATTGGTTAATAGTACTATTTTTATATTAAAAATTAAATCAACGAGAGTTTTGGCTAAAACAAAATTTCTCATTTAATGCATTATTTCGTTTCAAGAAAAAAAACAATAAACCCAAAATTGGTTCATGTGGAATAAGTTTGAGTTCAGTTAAATATCTCATAGTTCATTTTTTCAATATTTTGATTTTAATATAAAAAATAAGCATTGTAATATTTACCAAAAATGTAGTTGATTCTTTTTACATTTGAAAATAATACTTTTATAACATGCTTTTTTTTAACTTCACCTGTATGTATGTATGTATGTATGTATGTATGTATGTATGTATGTATGTATGTATGTATGTATGTATGTATGTATGTATGTAACTTCATCCCATCCTAAAAGTTGCAACGTTTAACTAAATTAATTATATTTTTCAAACATTCACTTTTATTGTGTTCTCTCCTCTGTTATTTCTATTCTCCTCCGGATTCGAAACATGACATCAACAGCCCAACGGCATCATATAGTGGGACATTCAACATTATACTCCATGCTTCATTGTGGCTTTTATACTTACCTTTCTTCAAAATAGTCTCTATGGCCCGGTTTCACCAACGTGACTAAAGCTAAAACTAAGTTTTGACTTAAGTTAGCCCAGATTTTTAGCCAAGACAAAAACTTGTGACTTAGCTTAGTTGCATGGTGAAACTGAAAACGTAAAAAATTTGGCTTAATAAGTTGAGACCGGTTGGTGAATTTCAATTCACTCACGCATGCAAGCCAATAAGTAGCAAGCTTTCTGTTTTGTTGTTGTTGTATTTGCAAATATAATGAAAACAACCGCATGTATGTCAGGGATGGAAAATGTGGTACAATTGTCCTTTTTTTCATATTTTATTTATTATTTTTAACAATAAACAAAAAAAATTTTGTTTCTGTTGAAATATTCGATTTTATATATGTACGTAAAAAGCATAACAAAATCCATTTCGTTTCAACTGTTATAAGAAAAAATGAACAAAATGTTTTTTGTTTTGATAATTATCAAAACAATTATTTCCAGGGACCGTAACGATTATCATTTTTATAAAAAAAAATCATTTTTAATCGTTATAATTTGATTTTTATTTTTTCGATGAAATTTGATCGATATTTTTTGATTTATATTTTTTCGATCAAAAATAATTGTTATTACTGGATTTAAATTTTTCCTATGAAACTTGATCGATATTTTATGATTTTTATTTTTTCGATCAAAAATAATTTTTATTATTGGATTTAAATTTTTCCGATCATAATAAACTCTAAAAACTTGTTGTTTTTTGCAAATTTTATTCTCAAATAGAACTGCGCCAATGTTGGCACAATCGTCAACTTCAAGCCATCAAATATAGGATTCACTAACGTTTGAAAAAGTTTACTATGATCGGAGAAAAAATAAAAAAATATTGATTAAAGTTGATTGGAAAAATTTAAATCCAATTATAACAATTATTTTTGATCGAAAAAATAAAAATCATAAAATATCGATCAATTTTCATCGGAAAAATTTAAATCCAATAATAAAAATTATTTTTGATCGAAAAAAAAAAATCTTTAATAATGGTTATTTAAAAATTTAAAAAATAAAACTCTTTAGAATAAAGATGTGCTCATATTTGGATAGAATGTGCTAAAATCATTGTATCGGCATACTTGCATTTTATTGTTAACGAAGTTTTCATAATGATTTTTTCATCCGAAGAAATGAAAATAACGATTAAAATCGGTTCCTGATTATTTCAAAAAAAATATAAAGGGTCTTCATCTAAACTGGTAAACTGCTGGTAAATGGGGTAAAGTGATAAAATAATAATTGTGATAAATTATCTGTCAAAATTTGTATGAAAATATATTTAAGCAAAGTTTATCACTTTACCGAACGATTTTGTTGCGTAAATTTATAAATTTCGGTAAAATTCAAGTCTGACACATTGTCAGTTTTACTTTTTAAATTTAAAAGAAGAAATTGTGCTTTCCTTCGGCATTTTAACACGATTTATTAAAATAATTTCTACAAAAATGTTATATGCAATTTTTATTTATTTGATTGGGTTTTTTATTTATTAATCAAGTTGACATTGACAGCTGACAAGAGTTTAAACAATTATTTACCAGAGTGCGTTCATGTAAAAATTCGGATAAACTGATAAACTTTAACAATTTATTACTTTATCACTTTAGATGAAGACAACTATAGTTTCAAATTTAAACGAAAAAATTGACTTTTCAATAATTTCGTTTTCTATGAAGAAAAGAAATTTTACATATGTTTGTATGTATGTACATACGTACATGCAGGGCCGTGCGCAGGAATTCGCCTTGGGGGGGATTTTAATTTTGGTTTGCATTCGCATACATTTTTCGCTAAGATAAACATATTTGCTGAAACAAATATCCAGACCCATACACCATAAATTTAAATGTTCTCTAACTTTTCTGAAACTCATTATGATTCATCAAAACCTAGTTAACCAGGTCCTGAATAGTACACGGAAAGAATTTTTTACTAGAATCAATGCCGAGACAAGAAAAATTAGACTTGATTTTGAACTTAGAAAATAATTTCTTAATATCAAGAAAATCCAAGAAAATTTGATTTTAAATAAATAAGTAAAAATTGTCTTGCTTCAAGTGAAATTGGATTTTAAATAAATAAGAAAACATTTTCTTGCTTCAAGTAAAATTGGATTTTAAATAAATAAGAAATAATTTACTTAGGGTAAGTGTTTTTTTCTTGGTTTTTGAAATAAATTAAGAAATTATTTTTTTGTTGCAAGTAAAACTTTTCTTATACGAGCTTAAGTAAGTAATGCGAGAGACACGCATCGTAGTATAGTAATATTTCGATCTATACCACATATGTGTCACCCTCATATTGTAGTTTAATTGAAAATTTTCATAGCATAGCCAAATCATAATATTGATATTCTAATATTCATACCACATGTGTGTCTGAGGCATAAGAAAATATTAAATATTAAATTAAGCAAATATTTTCTAAAAATAATAAAAACGTAAAAAATAAGGAAAATTAAAACTAATCATGAGGGATTAGAAAACCATAATTAGTCAACTAGTATTTTCCTAGGACTTGTTTATTGAAATGACAACATTTTATTTAATATAAATGAAGATGCAAATAGTGAACTCCTTATACCAAATGCTTCACTAACAATCTGAGAGTTGCAAAAATCTTCAGAAATATGCAAAGCGGATGGCAAATGAAAAAAAAAAATACATGTAACTTTGGAAATGCAAATTCAGCAAGAAAAATTTTACTTCGCTCAAGAAAACGTTTTCTTATTCATTTAACATTTTTTTTTCGCTGTATTTTGTTGTTCCAATTCGTCGAAACACAATTTTCTTAAATTCTTCTTGATATTAGCAAAAAGATTTTCTTCATTTAAGTAAATTTAAGAAAAGATGTTCTTATTTATTTAAACATTTTTTTTCAACATTTTTTTTCTATAGATTTTGTTTGTTAGTGTTCTTGAATAAGAAAATAATTGTCTCATTTTTGGAAAACTCAATTTCTTATTTCCAGTAATAATTAAGTCAATTTTTCTTATTTCCCTAAAAATTTTCTAAATTGAGTTCAAGAAAGCATTTTTCTTGATTCAAGTATACAAATTTCTTTCCGTGTACTGTTTACAGTACTTGTTAATTGACACTGCTCACTGTTTTCACAAAATGAACATTTTTTGTTATCAGTACAATTTTTTTAAAAATTCCAAACGAACATATGCTACACAACTTTGTAATTTCGGAAAGCTCCAAGTGCAATTCAAAGTGCCGAACTTATGTATTGGCCAACCTTATTTTTTGCAACTTTTACCAATTCTTCTTCCGTAAAATTATTGTAACTAATATTGTCAAAAATTATGAGTCAAAATTCAATGCAAAATTTATAAACTGTATTTTGAAAATTTTTTCAAAATCATTGCAACTTAGATTTGGACATGGGGGTTTTAACCCCCAAACCCCCCCCCCCCCGTGCGCACGCCCTGCGTACATGAATAAAAACAAATACAATGTTTGTTAATTTTTTTGATATCAACGAAACCAAATTATTCTGATTAAAGGTTTATTTATAATTTTTGAAACTAAAAAATTTTGTTTCTGATAATTAGCAAAACAAAATAATTTTTGGATATTTTTTATTGATATTTTTTGAAACAAAATTATTTTTTTCATTTCGTTGAGCAGCCTTGGCCAAAAGTTAATAGGTACTACGCTGACATATTTGGTACATTTTTGTCAAATAATACATCACTGCATCCCAAATCTATTAAAACAAAACAAATTAGTATTGTCCCTTTGATTTTAGAGTTATTTCCAAAGCGTGAATTTGGCAAAATATAGCAAATTAATTAATACGTTTATACGGCAGAATTCGTGAACTCTTAATTTCATGAATTCGAAAATGGTCTCGTTTATGCAGCATTTAGGAACTCATGAAATTCAGCTTATTTAAAAAGTGGCAACGTTCTAACGACATCAGCTGTCAAGGCAGATTTACCAGGTAGACTCGGTGGCGAATTCTGAAACTACTTTTTTTTATTTACAAAGGTAGTGTGTAATGTCAAAATCTAAGCAAATTCACATCATGGCCAATGGGAATGCGCGAGTCACAAGCGAATTCAGAATTTAACCACGGCGAAATATAATTTTGACATTACACTACCAATTACAATAACAAAAAACATTGGACATTTCTGAATTCGCCCCCGAGCCTACCTGTTAAATCTGCCTTGACTGAATAAACAGCTGTTGGTTTGGCGTTGCCGGACTTGTACTTCATAATTTCATGAAATGATGGCGAATTTCATGAATAATTTTCGTGAACAATTAAATTCATGAAAATTCGTTAATGCAGCGAAAATTTATGAAATGATTTCATGAATTCGCCAACGTATAAACGTAGTAAATGCTGAGTTTAGGGCTTTAGCAGAACATGAGAGCCTTAAAAAATTTAGAAATTTGAGTATATACCTAAAACGTTGTTGTTTTGTGAAATATTTTTGAATGGGGCTGTGTATTTAAAATAATTTTAGTTTAAGTAACTTTTTATTTAATAAAAAATGTATATGAATTTAAGCTTTTATAATGTTATTTTTAGAGAAAAGATTTTGCTTGGAAAAGCAATAATATTTTGAATGGCTAAAGAAGAAGATATAATTTGGGATTAGTATAAGTCCTTAGAAAAAATATGCTACCAAAAATGATGGTACATTTTCCTTTGATTTGGTACATTTTGCTTGCTCAATTAGTACAAAATCAGAAAACCCATTTTCCATTCCTGATGTACATATGTATGTACATATGTACATACATACGTATGCAAAGCAAGAACTGTTTTTTTGTTTTTGCTTGAACAAATTCTATTTATAGCACAAATAGAATCACGGTTGCCGAACTTGGTAATTAATACCCAAAATAGGTTATTTTTTTGCTGTTGGTTTCTTCGTAACTTTCACATGTGTTTGGTTAATTTTTTTTTTTCAAGAAATTTTTATACTCAGCTGTACTAGTACACAGAGTATTATAGTTTTAATCACATAATGGTGGATTGTAACAGAATGAAATAATCGAGATAGATATAGACTTATATATATGAAAATGATCAGGGTGAAAAGAGAAATCGATTGAGCCATGTCTGTCCGTCTGTCCGTCTGTACGCACGATAACTCGCGCAAAAATTGAAATATTTTGATGAAATTTGGAATGCAAGTTGGTATCGACACTGGGACGGTTGGTATTGAAAATGGGCGAAATCGGACCATGACCACGCCCACTTTTCCTATATAGAAAAACTCGGAAATTTGGTATCTCAGTCACCAATATAGCTGTAGCGATGAAATTTTACCCACGTGTTGAGCTCAGGCCCCTAGAGAGAAATTTGATGAAATTTTGGAAAATGGGCGGTGCCACGCCCACTTATTAAGGGTCAAACATTGAAAGTTTTATATGTCATAACTCAGATACAATTCAAGATATATCGATGAAATTTGGTACGCGCGATATATTTACTTACGTAAATGTTTGGACGAAAAATTGCCAAAATCGGTTGACGACCACGCCCACTTTTATATATGTGTATTATAAAGTGGCCTAATAAAAACATTTTAAGCGATATCTCTGTCAAATATAAAGATATATCATTGAAATTTTATGGTAGCAGTCCACCTGCGGACGTAAAACGAAAAACACAAAAACTTTGGAAAATGCGCGGTGCCACGCCCACTTATTAAGGGGCAAATATTGAAAGTTTTATAAGCTATAACTCAGAAACCGTTAAAGATATATCTATGAAATTTGGTACGCATGATACATTTACTTAGGCAAATGTGTGGACGAAAAATTACCAAAATCGGTTGACGACCACGCCCACTTTTATATATGGGTATTATAAAGTGACCTAATAAATACATTTTAAGCGATATCTTTGTCAAATATAAAGATAATTCATTGAAATTTTGTGACATGAGTTCCACAATAGACCGGAAATATAAAATAGACAAATTTTGGAAAATGGGCGTGGCACCGCCTCCTTTTGGACAAAGGAATATACGAGATTTCTTAGCCTATAACTCGACAAATAATTGAGATATTATGACGAAACTTGGTTTATACACTTTTATAACTTGTGTTAATAGACACGCAAAAATTTATTGAAATCGGTTTATGACCACGCCTACTTTTTAACAGATATTTCTGGAACACTCTTTGGGAATGTGTAACGTGACATCTTTGTAACTAGAAGTCATAAAGGAATGAATTTTTGCACAAAGAATAATATTCATATGCTTAGTTGGATGACTGATAAAAATGTTGAAAATGGGCGTGGCTACGCCCACTTTATGCGGCACTCGCTTTATATAAAATACGCCGTGTTTCCATCAAACGCAAACAAACAATGAAAGCATACAGCTGAGTATCTAAGGTTCGATTCCACTCGAACTTAGGCTTCCTTACTTGTTTTACTTAATTTTGGTATACAAGAAAATATGGAAATGATTATAGGGCAATGAAAATATTTTGGAGCATTGACTGTACATTATGACTACGCACACATCTATTAAAAACCGAAATAGTTTTGCTTCGATACACATAGTACATATTAGTTGATATTTTTTCGTTTAGGCTTCATTTTGAGTTCTTATGACCAATGTTTTCTATAAGGAAAAAATTTACATATGTGAAAAATTAATATTTTTGGTAGAAGTTATAAATTAGAGCTTACGATTTCTCGAGTTCGAGCGAGACGAGATATCTCGCGAGCTCTCGACTTTAAACTACATCGCAGAAATAGTATAAGCATACTATGCTGTTTGGTAGCTTGTTCTGCTTGTATGTACTTCCATGTGTATGAATATGTGCCATTTACGCCATTCCCAGGTGTATTTCACAAAATTCCAAGTGAAATACAATTAAAATTTCATAATATAAAAATTTTTTTTCCAATGACATACGTGAAATTTTTTATATTCATATTTTTTTGACACAATATATATAATATGTTATCGAGAAATCTGAGAAACGAGATTTAATCGAGAACCCGAGTCTCGGTTTTCTCGATCCTCGAATTTCTCGACACTGCTCGAGATCGAATCGTAAGCCCTATTATAAATACATACATACATAGATCGCTAGCTTAGAGTGCAAACTGTGTAAGACCAATTTTATGAAAAAGTGTATTTTTAGGTAGATCGCTAGAAAAATCAAATACGCACCGCGCTAAACAAGCCTGAGATACTTGTCATATTTCTACTCGTTGTTATTCAGTGATACGCAAATTGTCCAAAAAGCGAAGAAAATTGTGTAAGTCCAAAATATTTATATGAACAGAAAATTTTTTTCCATTTCGTATTTGTTTTATTTTTTGTTTTTTGTCTCTGCTACAAAGTTTTAAAAGAATGACTTACACAATTTGCACTCTAAGCTAGCGAGATATGTATGTATATCTATTTTTGAGATCACCACATCCCTTCATCAGACTTCCTTTTATTTTTATTCTTGCGTCCACATAAGACATCCTTTAATGAAAAATTTAACTAAAAAGTTAAAAATAAATAATAGCTTAAAAAAACTAAAAAACACGCTTTAATCTTAAAAATCGTACTAAAAATTGAGAAATTACTTAATTGGAATCAAAATGATGAACGAAAATACAAGTATTTAAGGAAAAGCGTGAGGGTGCTCAATAATATTTGAACAAGAAAATATTCGATTCGTAGAACTAGTACAAAAATATACCTAGTTGCGAAATTAAAGAGTACGATATATGAATCTCAAAAAAGGCAAAATAAAAATATTAGTAAAAAACACCGATTTTAAATATTTTTTGACATACTGAGAACCCGACGCTTTTCCTTAAATACTTATATTTTCGTTCATCATTTTGTTTCTAATTAAATTATTTCCCAATTTTTAGTACGATTTTTAAGATTAAAGCGTGTTTTTTAGTTTTTTTAAGCTATTATTTATTTTTTTCTCTGTGTATGTTATAGCCGTCCGGTCTGGATAATTTTCGGCAATATTATTTGGATCAATATGGGTACCATCGATGGAAAGTTTCATGTTCTTAGCAATTTAAATGGAGAAATTATACCCCAAAAATGTCTATATCTGAACAATATGTTGTTTTCTACATGTATGTTATAGTGGTCCGATTCGGCTGATTCCGACAAATGATCAATTGAACATCAAAACTCACCCGTATATCAAATTGTAATCAAATATCTCAAAATCTGGGGGACTAGATTGCGTTCACACCACTGCAGAAAAATTTTGAAGTCAAAGGTGCTGAAAAAAATTTAAATGTCGAATATAAATATGCCGAAAAAAAAATATCGAAAAAAAAATGTCGAAACCGAAAATGTGCCTTCGGCCGCGCTTTAAAAAAATAACCCTCAGCCGTCAGAATTCTCTCAGATCAGATTACGTATTACCAGCGATGGTAGAAGTGAAAGAAAATTAAAGAAAATCATACTTATGTACGTATATAATGCTAATAATCGAATTAAATTGGCAGTCGTTCAAATCTGTTAAGAGATTATTAAATTTCATTAATTTTAGTACCTACTCCATGAAAATATCGAATGTAGGTACCCCTTGGATTACTCGGGTGTCATGCGGAAATCGGAGTATCTGATCCCTGCCTAGGACATCGCCATGTTAAATAGACCATATTTTTTTATATGAAATGTGGCAGTTTATGGAGTACTCGGTTAGTCCATAACGAGTACTCTATACACGCATGCATGGAGTACTCGGCTTTTTTGCAGGGAACAAGCCGACAACTTAGCGTTCACGAAGTAACGCACACATGCACAACTCACACCGACGCTACTGCTTCGTCGTTTTTGCTTTAGTAAAAATTACATTTCGTTTTTGCACTGGAAAATATTATACATAAGTCATTTTTGCACTGGGGTGTACATATCGACAACTTTGTGCGACTTTATCGTAAGGGACAAAAGCAAATTTTACAGGAGAGCTTTTTTTTCGTTTTTTTACTACTTTTTATTGGTATTTTGAAACGAAATTGAACACGCGATTAGGTAATTAATTAATATACTGAACCTGATAATTGTTTTCTTGAAAAAATTTGCAGTTTGCGAAAAAGTCATAATTTTGCCCCTTACGATAATTTCGCTCTCAATTTATTATGAGTTTGTTTGGATAAATGTCCCTTACGATAATATTAAAAAAGGGTTTGTATGACAAATACAAATGTTTTATTCCATACTTTTGTGTTTTTAATGATGGGGTCATGGTAATATAGTGAGTAGTGTACTCATCTTTCATTCTAAAGTTTCCACGTTCGATTCCCGGCAGACCAGGGCCCGATCTATTGGGAAAATTGGTTTTTATAATATGTAAGTTTGTTGGAAATTTGGTAAATAGGTAGATTATTTATTTTATTATGACTAGGGCAACAGAAAATATGCCCTAAAAAATTCGTTTTTAGCGCTAAAAATATGTCCTTAAAAATATGGTTTAAGCGCTAAATATATGCCCTTAAAACTTAGTTAAAGCACTGAAAATATGCCCTTAAATTTTTTTTATATACTTAATAAAAAGATATACGGCATGGTAGGTTGTGCGCTCCCCTATCATGCAAGAGAAATTAAAAAAATTCACATTTGCGAAAACATCTTCGTTACCAAAAGAAAACAAGTATTTTTACATACAAAAATCTACATATATATATTAGGGCGGGTCAATTTGTACTGATGGAATAAAACCTACTTTGTTTCGGCCACAGCTGCATTCTCTGGTCAATTCTGAACAAAAAAATCCAAAGGAACATAGTTCTAAAATGAAGTTTGACCCTCCGCAATTTTAATTTTAGATAGTCATCCCTAAATTTTTTTTACATTTGTTAAAAAAATGTAGTTGGAGATACTTAAATTAAATTTTGAGATTTATTTGAGTTGAACCCATCCGTCGGCCGACACATTATCACAAAATTTAATCAATTTGGGTAAAGTTTACAAACGACGAAGAATTCACTATCAGAGATCTTAAACTTCTTTCCTAAATATCTCGAAATCAAAATTTATTACGGATATTCTGAATACGTCATTGTATTCTACAGGCAAAAATTAAGTTGAATTGTTTCGGCGTTTCACTTAGATATTTCAAACTTTTAAGATATACCTGTTGTAACATAAAATTATTTGGAGAAATTCTAAAGAAGGTGTTTGGAAAATTAATGTATTTCCCTAAAAAATAATCAAATTGCATACTTATTTATTCAAATTGCTATTGCTGTAAATTACAAAATTTTGCGATAAATTTTCAAATAGAAAACTATGTAGATTGTCGCGATAAGTTTTTAAACGTAGAAAAAGATCTTTCCACGTCAACTGAAGATATCGGGGCGTATTTAAAAGCAAGAATTTCAGCACTGTGTAGCGTGTAGTGCTACACGTTCAATATGAATATTGCGATATTTTTCTCGCTCTGAGGTTCAAGATATTTTACTTGCGTCCTTTTCGCACTTTCACTTTCCATTCGTTTATTGCCAATATTGCGATCCGGATCACGGATTTCGATTTGCGATCCAGAAACGCGAGCCATCAATACTCGATGCTGCGCTATCAATATGAATCACGATCCACGGATTTCATCAATATATATTGACCGTCTGACGTATGCTATGTATGTAGATCAGCGATCGGCACCGCTGGCAGAGCAACCAACACACTCGCAAAATATTTGTGGTAGTGTGCGTGCAAAAGCAGAGCACTGAAAAACATTTATCCGCATACCATCCGCACCTTTCAACGTACAAGTGCAAACTGGTTCGCGGCCAGCTCAGCGATAGCTTGCTAGCAGCGCACACCCGATCTATACATGAGAAACGAGTGGCCCTAAATGGCCCAGCTGCCGATCGCCGATGTAGATACCCAGCTGATTCGTGTAGCACATTTGAATGAAACATTGCGAAAATATTAAATTCGCCTTGAACTTGTCAGACAAAGAGGAATGGCAAATAGTATGCGCATATACAAAAAAAAAATTGCCAGAGTACAAAATTTAAATAAAAACAATTTTACGAGCGAGGTGGAAAAATACGACGAAATACTATGCTAAAATATGAATTTGTAGCAAAATATGCCAAAAATATGCAAATAAGTCAAGATATGCAAAAATAAGCCTTTTGATCTAAATATGTGAAAATATGCTCTAACAAGTTAGGCTTATTCTCTTCGTCTTGAGCTAAAACGCCGATATATATTTATCATACGTAAATGGGACTGCAACAGAAAAATATGCATTTGCATATCTTCTGTTGCCCTAATTATGACGGAGCAATGGAACGAGTGTTGGGAGTAAGAGAAAGGGGCGAGGTAAATGCGCAGGGAGAAGGAGAGGTAAATGGAAATATAAAAACGTATGTTTTTACATGGCCGTTTTTATCTAATAATTATTTTATGTGAATTTTATATGAGCTATTGGCCAGTTTTTATTTAAGGTAGCAAAGACAGATTGTCATTAATAAAAGGAAAATTGAGAATTAAGCGAAACAAAGCTGACGACGGTGGTAGCTCAATGGGATTGTCATTGGATTACCAATCGAAAAGACTTAAGTTCGGTCCTCGGTTGAGGCCGCCTGAAGAAGTCTGATGAGGGGATGTGGTGGTCTCCAAAATGGATCCATAACTTCTACCATAAAATTTTTTTCAATTTTCCTTAATTAAAAACTGGCCAATAGCTCATATAAAATTCACAGGAAATATAACAATTTTACATTATTCCGATAAATCAATGGTTGGACAGAGCAACATCTGTCGGCGTTTCTAGTTTACAATATAAAAATACACATCGAAAGTGAATTTTAACCAGCGACTCCCAGCATGGTACCATGGCTACATTACGCTTACAATCCTCTTCATATTCTATTATAAACTTCAAAATAAGTAGTACATAAAATTACTTGGTAGCTATATTCTAAATATTTTTTATATGGGCGATGCGATAAATTAGAGCCCAAGAAAAATGTGTGGATTATCCCTTACGATAAAAAATAAAGCCATTTTTTGGCACAACTATAAGAATTTCAGCTATAATATTTTACCAGGTGATGCGCTAACGGATGTAGATTAAACTTGCATCAAAAAGTGAAATTCTAGAAAATAACCCTTAGGATAAAATCGCGCAAAGGGGTCGATATGTTGCCTACATTAAATTTTCTATTAATCCACCACACTTTCCAACTTCACTTATTTATGTGGTTGTTTTTTGTTTTTGCGCGTCTCTATGACATAGTATTGGGCGTAACGGTGTTTTCGTTTTTGCTGCGTGAGACGCAACATTTGCATTTCATTCGTTTTCCGTACAACGTGAAGCTTGATGATGAAACGCGCTACTTGAAAAACCAGCAGCAGCACCATCACTTAGCAGATGTGGGCTATACGGCCAATGAGAAGGTGTGTTGACGTAAAATGAAATAAATCACAGCAATATTTAAAATTCCAAAATTGTTTACTACAGATGTTATCAGGGATGGGCATTATCAGAAAACGAATAATGGGCCCGTCAGAATGAATACTTTTCGTGCAAACCAGCTCCGTTTAACTGACACATACTTCAATTTCATATATGTACATATTTTTTACGGCAAAATTGAAGTACTGAATGTGTCGATCGTCATTCAAATACATGTAATTTACTCTGTTGTCAGTTAAACGGATTGCTGGATTGACGGAAAAGTATTCATTCTGACGCCCCTATAATTGAATGAAGAAAGTATAAGGAATATGTGCAATTGCATTCATCATCCAAGTAATTTTGAATAATGAATAAATTTCCAAGTAAGCTTATTCCTTATTCAAAATTTTTGCTATGATGAATATGTATAAATTTTCTCTGATGTGTTGTGGAACGATCCTTTTACCCTGTCGGAAAAACAAACAAAATTATTCATTATTCAAAACTTTTTTAACGATGCACTAGGGTTCAAAATTCAGTTTTTGAGGAATAAAATAGCTAGAGTTAAGATATCAGTCTAAAACTTTTCATAGGGTATTTAAAGTTAAAAGTAATATCTCATGAGGAAAATGGGCGAGCCACGCCCATTTTTCGCTGCTGCTGCCATACATAGTGGAAACTGTAAATTTAGGTTGAATTTCAAATAGAGATAAAACTTAACTTTTCTAAAGGTTTCCGATACGCTGAATCTGAATCTGAAGTCAGATTTTCGATACTACGTGTAGTTTTGGAGATATTGTTATTTTAAGTTCATTAACTTCGCGATAGGAAATTTTAAAGTCTTTTATTTTTTTTTAGCAAGTTAATGAAATTAAAATAACAATATCTCAGGTACTAAAGAAGATATCCGAAAAAGTGTAACGTTATTTTCAAGGGAAATTATTACGTTTTTAAACCCTATATAAAAATGAGTTTTATATTTTTATTATTATCAATATAAAATTGTTAAGTATAGCCATTTTCGAAGTTTACTTTGTTCTGAAAAAAGTGAAATTGTAGCCTCGCTTGCAAACTCCCGCAGATAAAATAACATTTGCATTAAAGAGGACACTATTGGCTTTTACTACATATATAATTTTTATTGATCCTATATGATCCAACTTATTTATATTCTATTTAACACCGAAAAAACTCACAGAAATCAAAAAACAACACGGCTTATTTAAACTCAAAAATATATTAACGATTATAATTATTTCAGAAAAAAGTTTGTTGTTCTTGATTTTACATACCTTTATTAATATTTTCCATTTTATAAACACATTTTATTCAAATTCGTTAGCTTTTTATCACCACTTGAGATGTTTATATAATTTGAGTAAAATCTTTTTTACGAATACAAAAATCAAAACCAAGACTTTGAAAGCTTTCTGATAAACAAGTGATCGCTAGCTGACATTATTTTTTTATTTTTTATTTACTACAGGAATGTGTAATAAAAGGTAATTATTTTTTTTTGGGAAAATCAAAAGTCGATAATTGGGTTTAATTCCTCAATATTTCGATTTTGAACCATAGTGTGATGAATAAAAATTTATTCATTAAATGCATTTTTTCGAATAATGAATAAATTTTTATTCATTTAAAATTTTTATGTTGAAAAAATTATTCATTATGCACAAATTATGAAATTGTATTCCTTATTTGAATAATAAATTCGTTCAAAAATGCCCATACCTGGACGTAGTTATACATGTACATACATATAAACTTACCGCACTCACAACCCCAATCAATATCTTCTCCTAACGTATGCTTTCAAATTATTCTTCTGCTAGTCGCTCCATCATTTGCGCCATTTTCTGTATGACAACACAACCCCAATGGAATCGATATGTAACATCCATTTATACTACCATTAAGTAAGAGCTCAATTACCAAAGCGTTGGGTTCTGATCAGCAGTCTGTAAATGAATGAATAAATGAATGACTGAACGAACTCATCGGGAATTTTTTAATGCTCGTCAGCCAGCCAGTCAATCAGCCGTATATTTGTTCTTAATGTACTTTGTATACATACATATATATGTACATATATATGAATCTATACTTGTCAGTGTGTATAAGCTAACGATACATCCCTGCAGAAAACGGAGCTAGTCCATACATGCATGTACAAACCAGCCGCTTGTGGCAATCAACTAGCCCAAAACCTGCCACATTCCATATAAAAATATTGGTCCAATTAACATTGCAATGTCCTAGCACAGGACCACATGGTCCATCGCTCGATCGCATCAAACTAGTTTAAAAACTAACTTGCTACTTTGCAAACCACCTACAAGAGGTTACTTTTTAAACTAGCTACGGCAAGTTACTTTTTAAACTACTCTAAGGAGTTAGAGCCCGTGCACAATTGGCTTTGTCTGCTCCAACTTTGATAGAAAAAACCTTAAAGCAAAGCGAAATTTCAGATGCTTGCTACAATTAACACTTTGAAAATTTCTACTTCACTTCTTTACTTTAATTTATAAACCCGATTTTTGGTAAAATATTTGGGGAATTTGCTTTTTTCTGCTTATTCGAATGTTATTTTCCACACAAGGGGAGATATTTGTCAAAGTGTAAAAAAGTTGAAACATGGCTAACTTTATACCTTGCTTTACTCGCTTCACCTCAATTGTGAACATGTCCCTTTGAAAAGCAAATGCTGAACGAAAATGTCAAAGCAAAACTCGGAAGCAAAGCGAGGTAGAAGTCAATTGTGCACGGGCTCTTAAAAATGTAAAATATTTCCATAACTACCTCTCAAGACCAATTTTATTTATTTTTTTTTTTTTATGGAAAAATTGATGTGAAAAATTAATATTTTTTGGTAGAAGTTATACATCCATTTAGGAGACCGCCACATCTCTTCAAGCAATTCATTGTGCTAATTAGTAGAGCTTGCTTATCGGCTGGCTCATCCGATTAAATTTTACTTTTGGTTTTTTTGGTCGTTTTTATTTTCATAACTACTTCATTCTTGAGCTCTCAAACACGAACCTACATACATACATACTATATATGAACTGGTCCAATTATTGGCTGCATGTGGCAAGTTCGTAACTAGTTAAATGTGGCACAAATCGTCGTACCATACGAAAACTAACATCAGATTTTTTGTGGCTGACGAAAAGTAAAAAGTTCAAGTTTTGGCCGACGAAAAGTAATAAAATTGAGTTTTGGCTGACGAAAACTATCAATTTCATTTAAACAACAACAATTTTGATGTAAAAACAGTATATAATTACTGATACTTTTCGTCAGCCAAAACTCGATTTTATTACTTTTCGTCGGCCAAATCAAGTCGAATGTTTTACTTTTCGTACAGAATTTTTTTATTGATAGCTTTCGCCAGAAATTTTAAATATGTTAGTTTTCGTATGGTACGACGAATGTACCATATACGTGAACTGGCCCAATGATTGGCTACATGTCACAAGTTGGTAGCTAGTTGACTGTGGCACAAATGTACCAAGTAGTCCAACAATTTTTACAGGGATTTTTATACCATCACATCATATTGAGTGATGTCAATTAGATTGATTTGATCAGTGTAAATGTGTGATTTACCAGTCAGCCGAAAGGCAGCATAAAAGTTACCAACATCTCTGCACCATACATACATACATATGTACACTGATAAAACTGACTTCCTAAAATTAAGGAAACTCCATACAAATTTAAATAAAAGAAGGGAACAATATCGAGGCTCGATAACACTGGATCACGAAATGAATTTTTTTGTCTGTACTTTGGACGTGACTATCCTATCTATATGTAAAATCGATCGCTGATTCCGAAAATCGGGTTCATTTTTAATCGAAAAAATAGAAAAAATTCAAATTGAATCATCAATATTTCAGAAACTATAAGAGTTAGAGAAAAATATTATAGGAGCCATGAAAAGGAAATTTAATTTTCTTTCGTCTGGTGTCCCCCAAGGAAGATAGCTTACTGCGTTAAAGAGATATACAGGATTAAGTGGAGCCATTGGCCAAATAACGGTAAATTGCCGGTATCTCAAAAATCTTCCCATAGAATTAAAAATGAACCCGATTTTCGGAATCAGCGACCGATTTTACATATAGGTAGGATGGTCGCGTTTAGAGTATTTTTTGGTTGTAGAGCAGTGTAATCGAGTTCTTACAAACTGTCTTCAACCAAAGAAATTGACTTACTTAGGTTTAGTAACATGTATACATAGTTAAATCAAGGAAAAACTTACTCAATTATTTTTTTGATAATCAAGTAAATATTTCCTTACTTTAAGTAGGACTAGCACTTCAACTTACGAGAACTTGTGCTACTAATGTTTGTTTATTATTTATTGATAATTAAGTAAATATTTCCTTAATTTAAACAAAAACGTCCATTTTTTAACGTCCGAAACGCAGTTTATGTGGCTAAAACGTGGGCATTAAACTAAATATCTGTCGCTAACATATTTTAATCATTAGCTGTGGCCTAAATATTTCCCTTTATCTTAAAACGATACAATATTTCGCGATATTTCTCCCTCAAAAGATCAAAAAGTCGTGCGAACATACCGTCCGCAACGCCCAGGATATTCCCATATCTATTAAAAAATTTTTTTGTGCTAGTCCGTGTAAGACTAGCACTTCAACTCAGGACAACTTGTTACTTAAATCAGGGCTGGGCATGAATCAACTAATTTTTAGTGCACTCAGCCTGCAACTACCACTCAAACCCGAGTGGTAGTTAAGTATCTGATATTAACTACCAGTCCTATTTACCATGATGTAAATTCGCTTTAATTTTGACATTACGCTCTACCTTTGGGAATAAAAAAACAGGTTTTTCAATTCGCCGCTGCGCCTACCTTACATCAGCTGGTTTGTTAATCCGCAGTATTTGCCCTCTGTCAGGGTAAAATTTGTATCGGGTTAAGCGTAGTGGTAATCGGGATCATCGCTGCCGTCTGTCAATGCTACTACTTTATTGCATACCTCTACTCATGTTCTTTAATTTGATACCTCATTTTTTAAAATCGAACAAAGTATGCAGCTCCGATGGCATTTATAAGACAACCATTTGAGTATTATAAATATACATACATAAGCTAAATTATACGAAAAACGGGCATGTACACACTTTTTCAAAGTTTAGTTTTTTCGCGATCCGGAAGAAGGCGGACGAGATTTTGACGGTTCCTGTTAGTAAAAGGTACAAATTACTAGTAACGGAAAAAAATTTTAGAAGGTTTTTTTGTACTTAAACTTATGCAATTTTAGGGTTTTGGCATTTTTAAATATTTATTCATTTTAAATTCTTTTTTCGTAAGACATTTATTTTTTAATCCGTGGAAAAAACAGATTATTTAAAAAAATTTTAGTTTTGAGTTATGTCATTTTTGAAATTTCATAACTTGTTGCAAAATAAGTTTGCTAACTAATGCTGAAAAATTCAAAAGAATTGAAGCATTGGTTATCGAGTTATTTAAAAAAAATATAAAACAGTGGGAAGTAATAAAGATCGTAATAACCGCTGGCTGGAAATTCATTTTAGACATATGGTTTCTTGGGCAAAAATGCTTGAAGTTATCCAAATTTTCATAATCGCGATGTGCCCCTGTTAATTTTTTTGTCCCCTACTAATCGACCCGCCCTAATGTGCATCGCTTTCATCATAAACATATGAATAAATAATTCGGATTACGCCGATAAATAATCGCCGTTAGGATGTGTTGCGTTGAGGTGGTGGGAGGATTGAATATTTTTAGACGACAAAGTTTTGCGCAAAACTTCAGCTGTAGATTTTGTACGCTGCTCATCTTCATTTCATCAATCAGTCATCGATGATGCAAACTTGCTCGTCCTCCTTGCTCCACCCACTAGCCTAGACGAGTGTGCCGGGATTGACTCAGACAAAGCAAGTACATAGCAGGTGACGGAGCATAGCCGTAAGCTTTAAAACTGAAATTCTTTTTCGTACACTCAAAAAAAATTTTACTCAGATTGTGGAAAAATACAATTTTTTTTAAAACGTGGTTTTTATTCCTCGATTTGAAGAAAATTTTACATCGAAACAATGAAAATATGTCTTTAGTGCCGAATCATTCCCACTTTTCCGAAATCTGAGTAAGTTGTTTTTTCAGTGTAATTTGGTATATTTTCTTTTTTTATATTTATTAAAAATAAAAAAGACGCTTATTGATTTTCTTTTTAAAAAGCCTTTTAGGTATTAAATTCTGTACGCATTACTTGCTTTCAATCGTTAATTTCTCATTTCTTGTCATTGTTGTTTTATTACGAGAGTTAAAGAAGTGAACACAAACCTTCGACGGCATGCAATTTTGAAATCCTCTCTTCGATGAAAAGATTCCCTCTTGAAAAAAAGCAGTTGAAAGATATCAAAACTTGTCGTCGTGGGTACCATTTCGAAAAAAGACAAGCAAAATCAGCGCAAAGCAATACAAAATTTTCGCTGTTTTGAATTAATTTCTCCAAAAATGTGGTTTGTATAAGAATTCGACTTATCAAAATTAAAAAAACCAAATCTTAAAAGCAAGGACAAGTTGGGAATCGAATGGCGCTTAAGATATGTTTTCTTAATTAAATTAACGAATAAAAACCAGACATAATAGTACAGAATTAAATCAAAAGCAATAATGGTCCTTTTTATTTCCAATAAAATATTAGAAACAGTTTTTCGTCGCCACACTGTAATACCCTCGAGACGAATTCTTCACTTGAAAATTGTTGTTATCTGCCACAAAGAAATCTTAACAAATCTTTAGCTTTTATTTGTGCTACTTGAGTTGTTCGAAACACATTGCGGATGTGCAATACATTTTCCAAATGATATTTCCTTTTGCGTAATTCTTATGCTTCGTACATACTGCTAGCGGTGATGTATGAGCACGTGTTCTCATGTCTTGCTATATCCTTGATATCCATTGCTTCGGGCAAATTACAGCGTTTGAATTTTTAACGAAACATGTCATAGACTTGAAATTTATTTGAATGTCTGTTGTGATAAATTGTCCTCTGTTGAAATGAAAAGCGAATTAATATACATATGTACATACATACATACCTATGTATGTATCTACGTAAGTGTGTATACTGGAATTAATATATTTTTATTTAAAATAGAATTATGGGCGTTAAAGCGTAGCGAAAATTCGTATCTAGCTTTTACAGATTAATTCGATATAGAGTTAAGTTGTGTGAACACTGGGATATGGAAACGATTTCGTCCTGGTCTTAGAACCTACTTTCTTCCACCGTTACTCTGTTTTTATACTGAGCTCTACGTTGTACACAGTTTATTATAATTCTGAAAACATTACGTTGGATTGTAACAGCATAAAAAATTACTTATGATGGAAAAAGAAGTCGATTGAGCCATGTCCGTCCGTCCGTCCGTCCGCCTGTCTCACTGTAAACACTCTAACTTGCGCAAAAATTTAAATATTTTGATGAAATTTGGTACACAGATACTTTTGGGGACTGAGACAGTTACCGGTTGGGAAATAAGGTCAATTGACATTATTGCGTTTTTGGAAAACGCAATAAGGTCAACGAAAATTTGGAAATAAAATAATTGACCTTATTTCCCAATCCAAATGGAAATAATGTCAACTATGCTTAAAACTTGTTCATACATGAAAATATTTGCTGAGTTCTTCTGCAAACCCGTTATGAGTACCGTTTGTTAATGAATGAAAATACAATTTTACTCGCTCTTATGTTACTACAAATTAGTTGATAACTGAATTTAGTGAAGTGTGGTCGTCGAAAAAGAGTTGCCAACACAGCAAAAATATTTCAATAAATTATATAATAATGTAAAGTATGTTAAATATCTAGTTATACAAAAATTTAAATAAAAATGTATATAAAAACTATGTCTACTTGCTTTATCCTGCGGCATGGCAAAAAAGTAGGAAAATGAAAATTTGGAATTAAAAATCGCGCGATTTTTTATTTCAAATTTTGGCCTGCAGCGCATTTCTTTTCCCATAAAAAGCAACCCAACCGGGTGGGTCAATTGACCTTATTTCCATTGACCATGATACCTGCCACCAAAAAAACAGCGTCACTTATAAAATTCGCATGTTCATTATTCGACTATCGAGCGCGTGTTTACTATTAAATATAAATAACGGAACTAAATACTGGTAACAATACCACAAATAACGAAGTGGGATAAAATAAACCAATTGTATGTTCTTAATTTAAATGCTAGATATCCTCAAACATTTACTGAGATACGTAGGTCCCGTTCGGATCGAAAGGGTTAAACACTATGATGTCTGGTGGGCGTGTATAAAGTCCGATCTCTACTTACTTTTATATTCTGGGTTTTTAAAACAATATAAATCTACCTACCAAGTTTGAATTAAATCGGGGCACTTTTCCCCCCGCCCACTAGTATATCTGAACTAAATGTACTACTCATATCTCTGAAATCTGATAACGCTAACTATTTTTGCCGCAGTATGTATGGGATCGCAACACTGTGCTTCGTCCTCAGCGTGCCCGATTTATTTTTACTAGGTACCTACATATGACTCATTTCTGTTGAAAAAAGTTTACTTTTCGTGCATAGTGGTATTATTTACCTTTATCGATTCGTTACTTGAACTCGACATGCCTGATATTATAATAATACAATGGCGCTATTATAACTCTGAAGAGTTTTATGGCCGAGCTTCTCTCCCAATGCGAGGTGTGCTCCTTTTTGTTTTTCCTGCTAATTGGGTGGACCTACAGTTTTATGCCGGCTCCGAACGGCGAATGCATTTTTTGTGAGAAGCTTTTTCATCGCAGAAATACACTCGGAGGGTATTCCGCCCACTGCCAAGAGGTGACCGCTGCTCTTAAAAAAACCCAATTGGATTTTTACTAATTAGAAAAATTGTTTTGGTGTTTTGCTCGGACCGTGGTTTGAACCCGAGACCTCTGGTATAGCAGGCGAGCACTCTACCCATGAATTACATATTAACAAAAAATCTGCAGCTTCAATATAAAGATTGTCGCATGTTCATTATTTGATGCACTTACGATAAAATAAATACATTTGTACATTAGAGCGCATCGCAACAAAAAAAAAGTTCGCCGTACGCCCACCCATATGATGTCTTTTTTTAAAACATTTCTGGATACATTTTTAATTTTTTTTGGACACCGCTAGATGTCGCTAAATTCTGTTTTTTCATATCTTCGGTATTTATGGTCCGATACATAAGTTTGGTACACCAATCTCTTTGGCTTGAGAGGAGGGTTTCTACTTTATAATTGTATTAACCCTATGTGCGCCACTGGGGTCATTTCCACCCAGTACTTACTTTATACCACTTTAATGTAACTTTTTTTATGCATGCATGTTAAACGCTGCCAAAAGCTATTACATAATCGTTTGCAAAATAAATATTTCAATGGCTTCAGTAGAACAGGAAGTAAAACACATTTAACATTCCGAGGAATACTTATGTTTTTCGCATCCTGTGGCCTTTTAGGTTCATTTTGCAAAAATTTTCTCTGAGTATTAATTTTCTAGAACATTTTAGCTTAAAAATACTATTTCCGGCAAAAAATATAAGACGAGACGGCCTAATGTACATATGTACATTAGATAGGGTCGACAAATAAGCTGTAAAAGTCCGTGCCCAAATTTGAAGCTTACCCTGCAAGAATTGTGTGACCGAAAGTTCTACCCCTGTTACAAAAATAGAATATTACCAACACATTTGCACTCGTATGTGTTTTTAGCCAAGTTCAAAACCAATGAGGTAGGTAAGGATAGAATGGAATTTGAGAATACAATTACGGGAACGTGATGAATGAAACGGTCACAAAAGTTACCGATGCCCTTAAGCATGTGATAGGAAATATCCCAAAAGTTTTGGTCATACCTGCCGGTCATATGACCGGCCAAATAACCAGCACAGTTCTTGCAGGGTTATGTTGAGAGAGTTAAGGTGCACAACCAAAAAAATTTTTTTTTTGATCTCGCTAAATACCGCCAAATTTTTTATACTCAGCTGTACTAGTACACAGAGTATTATGGTTTTGATTTCATAACGGTGGATTGTAACAGAATGAAATAAGCGAGATAGATATAGACTTATGTATATCAAAATGATCAGGGTGAAAAGAGAAATCGATTGAGCCATGTACGTCCGTCCGTCCGTACGCACTCTCACTCGCGCAAAAATTGAGATATTTTCATGAAATTTGGAATGAAAGTAGGTATCGAGACTGGGACGGTTGGCATTGAAAATGGGCGAAATCGGACCATGACCACGCCCACTTTTCCTATATAGAAAAAAATCGGAAATTTAGTATCTCAGCCACTAATATAGCTGGAGCGATGAAATTTATTGAGCTCAGGCCCTTATGAAGAAATTTGGTGAGTTTTTTAGTGCTTAGCACGAAATTTATTTTAATTCAATTTTTAATTGATGGGGTAAGTGGAAAAAAATTCAACAACTATTTACAGCGAAGTTTGAGTGTATAGTTATTTCACGAAAAACCATTTTCGATCATCAGCACTATTTTCGGAAGTGGATGCCACTGGGGATTGAACCCGAGTACATTCCATCTTCAGTCGCAATGTCCCAACGCATTTTCACGCTCGACCATTGAGACCAGGGCCGTGCGCACGGGGTGGGTTAAAACCCCTCCCCATGACCAAATCTAAGTTGCAATGATTTTTCAAAAATTTTCAAAATACAGTTTATAAATTTTGCATTGAATCTTGACTCATAATTTTTGACAAAATTAGTTACAATAATTTTACGGAAGAAGAAATTGGTGAAAGTTGCAAAAAATAAGGTTGGCACTTTGAATTGCACTTGGAGCTTTCCGAAATTACAAAGTTGTGTAGCATATGTTCGTTTGGCATTTTTTAAAAAATTGTACTGATAACAAAAAATGTTCATTTTGCGAAAACAGTGAGCAGTTTCAATTAACAAGTACTGTAAAAAGTACACGGAAAGAAATTTGTATACTTGAATCAAGAAAAATGCTTTCTTGAACTCAATTTAGAAAATTTTGAGGGAAATAAGAAAAATTGACTTAATTATTACTGGAAATAAGAAATTGAGTTTGAGACAATTATTTTCTTATTCAAGAACACTAACAAAATCTATAGAAAAAAAATGTTGAAAAAAAATGTTTAAATAAATAAGAACATCTTTTCTTAAATTTACTTAAATGAAGAAAATCTTTTTGCTAATATCAAGAAGAATTTAAGAAAATTGTGTTTCGACGAATTGGAACAACAAAATACAGCGAAAAAAAATTGAAAATAAATAAAAAAACGTTTTCTTGAGCGAAGTAAAATATTTCTTGCTCAATTTGAACACCATATCAGCAAACTACGGCAAAAAAAAAAATGTTAAATAAATAAGAAAACGTTTTCTTGAGCGAAGTAAAATTTTTCTTGCTGTATTTGCATTTCCAAAGTTACATGTATTTTTTTTTTCATTTGCCATCCGCTTTGCATATTTTTGAATATTTTTGCAATTCTCAGATTGTTAGTGAAGCATTTGGTATAAGGAGTTCACTATTTGCATCTTCATTTATATTAAATAAAATGTTGTCATTTCAATAAACAAGTCCTAGGAAAATACTAGTTGACTAATTATGGTTTTCTAATCCCTCATGATTAGTTTTCATTTTCCTTATTTTTTAAGTTTTTAATATTTTTAGAAAATATTTACTTAATTTAAAATTTAATATTTTCTTACTTACTTAAGCTCGTATAAGAAAAGTTTTACTTGCAACAACAAAATAATTTCTTAATTATTTATTTCAAAAAACAAGAAAAAACACTTACCCTAAGTAAATTATTTCTTATTTATTTAAATTCCAATTTTACTTGAAGAAAGAAAATGTTTTCTTATTTATTTAAAATCCAATTTCACTTGAGGCAAGAAAATTTTTACTTATTTATTTAAAATCCAATTTTCTTGGATTCTCTTGATATTAAGAAATTATTTTCTAAGTTCAAAATCAAGTCTAATTTTTCTTGTCTCGGCATTGATTCTAGTAAAAAATTCTTTCCGTGTACTATTCAGGACCTGGTTAACTAGGTTTTGATGAATCATAATGAGTTTCAGAAAAGTTAGAGAACATTTAAACTTATGGTGTATGGGTCTGGATATCTGTTTCAGAAAATATGTTTATCTTAGCGAAAAATGTATGCGAATGCAAACCAAAATTAAAAACCCCCCCAAGGCTAATTCCTGCGCACGGCCCTGATTGAGACTCTGTTCAAGCTGTTCACTTTTGCCTTTTTCATTTTCAACATTAACGTTAGTTTGTATATCGTCGTTTAAGGTGCATTTTTGCGTAAGAGGTATTTTCATTTTCGCGTAGCGGACATTGGTTGAACTTTACAGGAGAGCATAAAAACTATTTCATTTCAAAACCGTTACTTATTTCTGCGTACAAACTTAAATTTAAATAGTTACGTAGATCAGTTTGTTAGCTAAAACATCAACTTAGTGTAAAATAAATAATAGCTTAAAAAAACTAAAAAACACGCTTTAATCTTAAAAATCGTACTAAAAATTGAGAAATAATTTAATTAGAAACAAAATGATGAACGAAAATATAAGTATTTAAGGAAAAGCGTGGGGTGCTCAGTATGTCAAAAAATATTTAAAATCGGTGTTTTTTTTACTAATAATTTTATTTTGACTTTTTTGAGATTTCATATATCGTACTCTTTAATTTCGCAACTAGGTATATTTTTGTACTAGTTGTACGAATCGAATATTTTCATGTTCAAATATTATTGAGCACCCCCACGCTTTTCCTTAAATACTTATATTTTCGTTCATCATTTTGTTTCTAATTAAATTATTTCTCAATTTTTAGTACGATTTTTAAGATTAAAGCGTGTTTTTTAGTTTTTTAAGCTATTATTTATTTTTGACTTTTTAGTGAAATTTTTCATTAAAGGATGTTTTATGCGGACGCAAGAATAAAAGTAAAAAGAAGTCTGATGGGATGTGGTGTTCTCCGAAGTAGATCTACATACATATGTATTTATAACTTCTACCAAAAATCCCAATATGCAGTGAAGTAAACTAGCTTATTATGCAATATTTTCCAAACCCTTTTATTCAAGGTTTTCCAAACTAGTTTGGAAATACAAAATTTCCCAAACGTTTTGTTATATTTTACAATCAGAAAGTGAAGAGAAGTTGAGGTGAAGCATTTGAAAAGAACAAAAAAAAAGAAACCTGATTGAATAAATTCGAATTTAGACAACAAAGTTCCGAATACGATTGTAGCGTAATGGTGAGGTATGCTGCCTACGGACCAAAGAGCTCAGGTTCGAGTCCCGAGTGGCGCATTTTTTTTTATTTTTATTTTTTTTTTTTATTTTTAGAGAAATTTGTTTCACCTCACGTTTACAAAACATTGTGTAAAAATTGCTTTCCAAACGTGAAATGCAATTATAGAATTAGGGTTCCTTTTCGTTGATTCAGCACTTACTATTAAATGAATTACAGACAAAACCAGTTCTTGCTTTGCATACGTATGTATGTACATGCGGCTGATTTCATTGCAAATACAACAAACCTAAAACAGAAAGCTACAAGCTTAATTTTTTTTGAGTGAATTTATGCATTGAGTTTATCGCCATCGCTATGAGCGATCGCTGACTGTTGTGCGTTAGTTCGCTCGCTATTTGAGTGGTTATACGTTTTTCTTTGAACATTTGTTTGTGATTTGAGAAGAATGTATTTTTGAGCGTTCGTGAGTGAGTTTTTCCGTACCCTGAAATCTTGGTACTTATTGGCTTATATACGGGAGTGAATTGAAATTCATAGAGGCTATTTTGAAGAAAGGTAACATAAAAGCCGCAATGAAGCATAAAATATAATGTTGAATGTCCTACTATATGATGCCGTTGGGCTGTTGATGTCATGTTTCGAATCCGGAGGAGAATAGAAATAATAGAGAGAACACAAAAAAGTGAATGTTTGAAAGATATAATAATTTAGTTAAATGTTGCAACTTTTAGGATGGGATGAAGTTACATACATACATACATACATACATATATACATACATACATACATACAGGTGAAGCTAATAAAAGCGTGTTAAAAAGGAAACAAAAATGTCCCTTACTCGAAAATGAAAATACCTCTTACGCAAAAATGCATCTTAAACGACGATATGCTTTTTGCATATATTCTCCACAAACGTGCTGAATTTTCCAGGGTGAAAAGAGAAATCGATTGAGCCATGTCTGTCCGTCTGTCCGTCTGTACGCACGATAACTCGCGCAAAAATTTAAATATTTTGATGAAATTTGGAATGCAAGTTGGTATCAAGACAGGAACGGATGGTATTGAAAATGGGCGAAATCGGACCATGACCACGCCCACCTCCCCTATATAGTAAAAATCGGAAATTTGGTATCTCAGTCACTAATGGAGCTAGAGTGATAAAATTTCACACACGTGTGGAGCTCAGGCCCTTATGAAGAAATTTGGTGAAATTTTTAAAAATGGGCGGTGCCACGCCCACTTATTAAGGGCCAAACATTGAAAGTTGTATAAGCCATAAATCAGAAACCGTAGCAGAGATATCGATGAAATTTGGTACACGTGATTTACTTACTCAGGCAAATGTTTGGACGAAAAATTGTCGAAATCGGTTGACGACCACGCCCACTTTTATATATGGGTATTATAAAGTGACCTAATAAAAACATTTTAAGCGATATCTCTGTCAAATATAAAGATATATCATTAAAATTTTATGGCAGGAGTCCAACTATAGACATAAAACAAAAAACACAAAAATTTTAGAAAATGGGCGTGGCACCGCCTCCTTTTAGAAGCAGGAATATACGAGATTTCTTAGCCTATAACTCGACAAATAATTGAGATATTGTGACGAAACTTGGTGTATATACTTTCATTACTTGTAGTAATACACGTTCGAAATTTTAGCGAAATCGGTTGACGACCACGCCCACTTTTATATATGGGAACTATAAAGGGCCCTAATAAAAACATTTTAAGCGATATCTCTGTCAAAAATAAAGATAACTCATTGAAATTTTGTGGCATGAGTTCTACAATAGACCGGAAACAAAAAATAGAAAAATTTTTGGAAAATGGGCGTGGCACCGCCGACAAATAATTGAGATATTATGACGAAACTTGGTTTATACACTTTTAGAACTTGTGTCAATAGACACGCAAAAATTTACTGAAAATGGTTTATGACCACGCCTACTTTTTAACAAAGATATTTCTGGAACACCCTTTGGGAATTTGTAATGTGACATCTTTGCAACTAGAAGTCATAAAGGAATGAAATTTTGCACAAAGAATAATATTTATATGCTTAGTTGGATGACTGATGAAAATTTTGGAAATGGGCGTGGCCACGTCTACTTTATGCACCACTCTCTTTATATAAAGTACACCGTGTTTCCATCAAACGCAAACAAACTATGAAAGTATACAGTTGAGTATCTAATGTTCGATTCTACTCGAACTTAGGCTTCCTTTCTTGTTTTTTTTATACTAAGCTGTATTAGTACACAGAGTATTATAATTTTGATTTGCTAACGGGGGTTTGTAACTAAATGAAATAATCAAGATAGATATGGACTTATATGTACATATACATAAATCAAAATTATCAGGGTGAAAATAGAAATCGATTGAGCCATGTACGTCCATGTCCGTCTGTAAACAGTCTAACTTCAAAAATTGAAATATTTTGATTAATTTGGAATGAAAGTTCGTATCCAGTCTGGCCGCTGTGGTGCAGTGGGTAGAGTGCTCGCCTGCTATGCCAGAGGTCTCGGGTTCAAACCACGGTCCGAGCCAAACAAATTTTTCTAATTAGTAAAAATCCAATTATTGGGTTTTTTAAGAGCAGCGGTCATCTCTCGGCAGTGGGCGGCATACCCTCCGAGAGTATTTCTGCCATGAAAAAGCTTCTCACAAAAAATGCATTCGCCGTTCGGAGCCGGCATAAAACTGTAGGTCCACCCAATTAGTAGGAAAAACAAAAAGGAGCACACCTCGAATTGGGAGAGAAGCGCGGCCATAAAACTCGTCAGAGTTATAATAGCGCCATTGTATTATATTATATTATATTATCCAGTCTGGGACGGTTGGTATTGAAAATGGGCGAAATCGGAAGCCACCGCCGCCGAAATTTTTTTGGAATGATGCCGCGGCCGCCGGAATCACTGTCGGCGTATATGTCTATTACTTAGGCAAATGTTTGGTCGAAAAATTTACGATCACGCCCACATTTATATATGGGTATTATAAAGGGGGCCATTAAACACATTTTAAGCGATATCTTTGTCAAATATTAAGATAGCATTAATGGAGCGCTCCAAGTCCCCTTGGGTATGTACCTACTAGTAGTGGGACTTTTTTCGAATAATATTCGAATAAATATTATTCGAATAAACGAATAATAATATTCGAGGGAAAAAATTCGAATAGCACTATTCGAATAGTACTATTCGAATAATACTATTCGAATAACACTTTTCGAATAATACTATTCGAATAGTAGTATGTCTGTACATGCATATTTTGGGAATTCCACATGCTTCCGCGCAAGCCAGAGTACCTATATATATATTTACATACATACCTATGTATATATTTACAAAAGCAAAAGCATACATACATACATTCAATAGCTATTAGCGAATAGTGGTATTCGAATAGTGATATTCGAATAGTACTATTCGAATAGTGTTTATTCGAATATACGGAAAAATTATTCGAATAAATATTATTCGAATTACGAATACCTTTCGAATAGAAGGATTTTTTATTCGAATAATTTTTATTCGAATAGTCCCATCCCTAGTACCTACAATATTTTTATTACATACACACACATACATATGCATATGTACATGTAATAAACACATTTTAAATTCTAATTGGACATATGTATGTATGTAGGTACACTCAGATACGCATTACTTCTCAGCTATTTACTTACACGGTATCAATAATAAATAAATCAAAATGCGACTCACAGTATTTACCACTTAATTTTCGTAAATAAAAAAGTGATTCATGCAATTTTTCATCGAACGCCCCAAATATTAACACGTTTCATTGGGAAAGCACTTGAGGGTGTAATACAAAACAAATAAAATAAATCAAATCAAAACGACGCAATCAAAAAGGCAAACCAAAATAGTGGCAGTGGCACATGCACATTGTACATATGTATGGTTATATGTATTTACTAGGGATCCCGGGATCCCGCCTTTTTGACAACCCGAAATCCCGGGTTGCAAGAATTTGATACCGGCATTTTCGGGATAAAATAAAAACAGAATATTCCCCTATTATAGCAAAGAAAAGTTGTATTTTATGTATATAATTTTTATTGGTCTCAGATCTGTATACTAATAGCGTTTCCTATTCTGAACGAAAATGTTGCATTATTACATGGCAGCATTATCAACATGTGCCCTATGAAAATGTTGCATTTTTCATGTGATGAATGAAACAAAACTAATGCAACCCATTTTGCCAATAGAACAAACAGCCCTAAAAAATGTGTGGAATCTTTGTGGAAGAGAACAAAAAAATTTGACAGCCCGAAAAAAATGCAGAGTAAGTGCGACATTTTTGCAAGAATAAAAAAATGTAAAGCTGACCCATTCTCCACCTCACTCATTGTCGGAACAAGATCCGCCAACGCAATGCACAAGAACGAACCCGCTGTAGTGGCATAACTCCATTGTGTCATATTTTCATGCGCACCCGCAATAAGCAAGCCAATGGCCATGCCCACAAAACTCAACACCGAACTGACAATATTCAAGTAGACAGCGCGTCGCAATGAAACACCCGTTTGCAGCAGCAAAGCGAAATATATATAAAAAATCGAATTAAAATATGTGATTTGAAGCGCGATAAATGCCCATAGCACGCATAATTAACAATATTTGAGTTTTTAAAACACCGCAATTGTTCCTTTTTGTCCCGACCCAAATTTAATTGTATTGCTAATTTAATTTTGCGTACTTGCCCACTTACACGTTTGTTTACATTTGAAATTTGTCAGATCAACAATGCCCACTTTAAGTTGCCAATGTATCCTTGCCAAATTGGAAATGTTGATGTTGTAATAAAATTGCTTATATTGTTAAATTACTTTTAACTACTAACTATTGCTAAATTGGCCATTTTACATTTAAACCAACTGAAAAATATTTACTTTAACTATAAAAAAAAAATGTGATTCAACACGAAATTAGTCGACATTGAAAAATGTAACATCGTCACCGTTGGTAGCTATTTTTACAAGTGCCCTTTTCCCTCAGTGTATGATCTGTCAGCAGGCCCGACGAGAGGGGGGGAGGGGGGCTGAGGGGGTCAATTGCCCCGGGCCCGGGCTTTAGAGGGCCCGGGAATCTCAAAATGATATCCAAGTTTTTGCTTACGGAAAATAAACGAACAACACCTTTAATCACCTTTCGTAGATAGCAATCATTTTAAATTTCAACAAATTTTATAAATCTCTTAAAGTGTCTGCACCCCACTTAAGGAATTGTTGGTTTTTGGCGTCGACTTTGCAGCATAAATTTGAATTCGTTTTCTGTTGCAACAGAAAAATTCGGTATGATGCAAATTCTTATACAGCGATATGGGTATATCCTGGGCGTTTCGGACGGTATGTTCGCACGATTTTTTGAACTTTTGAGGCAGAAATATCGCGAAATATTGTATCGTTTTATGATAAAAGGAAAGATTTAGGCCACAGCTAATGATTAAAGTATGTTAGCGACAGAAATTTAGTTTAATGCCTCTGTTTTAGCCACTTAAACTGCGTTCCGGACGCTACAAAAACACGTCCATTTTTTTTTTTTTTGAGTGGCTAAAACAGAAGCCTGGCATAACAGGCGAGCACTCTACCCACTGCACCACAGCGGCCATGTATAGATAAATTAAAGTTCGTAACTATATATTCATTGAATTTTGATTTTGAGAATTTGTTCATTTAGTATGGGGGCCCTTAGTTATTTTGACCCCGAGCCCGGATATTCTCTCGGCGGCCCTGTCTGTCAGTTACCACTCTCCATTGATAAATAACAGATGAGGGGATAAATTTGTTCTGCCATATCTTAGACCAGCGTTGGGCAAAGTAGCTCCTGGTAGCATTTTGCACTTAGGTGCCGACTTCGCACATTTGGTTGCTGGTGAGGGACGCAACCAAGTGCAGCATAAGGGGAGAAGAACTGAGGAAGAACTCACTAACACATAAGCAAGATTGAGAACGAGAGAGTATGTCGCCACCTGTATTCGTGGCAGTGATGGAAAATGAAAGTTTCCAATTGTGTCAAATTTGTACAAAAAGTGGTGAGTTTTTGAATTTCATTGTGCAATCAATTTGAAAATCGTCTGTTGGTACCATTACCTTGATAAAATAAGTTTACAGCACATATTGTATAATAAGGATCTCATACAAAACCTTTCTTACGCATATTTGTGAGTCCTACTTTTATTAAGATTACTTTATAATAAAGCTTATATGCCTTCATAATAAAAAAAAAACAACCGTTTGTTTACTATGAAGCAAACAAAAATGGCATTGTGATCGAAAAATATTTATAACCTGAATTAATTTTTGCAGAATAGTGCGAAAATCAATTGATTATACATAAGTAAGTAAGCCTTGCTACTTCCCAAATAACCGAAAACTGATAGGCACGAGTCATTTTCCATCACTGGTTCATGCCTGAGAGGCAGTGTGCAGCAGTGTTGCCGCTGCGTCAAACAATTTGGTATCACAAATTGGTACTTTCATGGGTATTTCCTCGTATCACTTAAAAATTATTGAAAAAAAATTAATTAAATAGAAGGCCAGCTTAGCACCTTTCATTTGGTACCAATATTGCTCAAAGTCTATCTGGGTCACTCTGGGTCCACATTTATGCCCGTATCCCGAGAAGTTCCCACTTATTAAATTCTATATACCCTATCATGTGCGTTAATATCACATGGATCTACTGCAAAAATTTCATAAAGATCGGTTGATTAGTTTGGGAGTCTATAAAGGACAGACACATATTCTTTTTTGTATAACAGATTTTATTTAATATAAGAGAATTTATAAATGTAAGTTCTTGAATTTGACATTGCTAAAATAATATAAAAATAAATTATCTATCTTCTATGAATCGAATGTGAGTGTGTTTCATAAACCAAATATTATTTCCACTAAAATAATATATGTATTGTAGGAGCGGCAACTCTGGGGGAAGAGCGCCGTTGTCAACAGGGAGGGTGTCACTGTTTAAGGATTGTATAATAAATGTGTTTTAGTACTCTTTTATACAACAAATACTACTACAACTACTACTCTTAAAAACTAATACTTATGCTTTGCTACTATCAATACTAAAAATACATATATATATAGTTTGTAAATAAATCGATTTGAATGTAGAAATGAAATACGCACAAACTAAATGTATATTATAAAGTCGTTGCTACCTAAAAGTCGAAAAATTCAGTATTAATTACCTTTTTCGTAATTCTTGGCAAAAATTGTTGTTTCCGTACTACAGCAACACAGTTTAAGAATTGTTGATCGTTGCTGAGAGTTGGTGGTTTTGGTTTTTGATTTTCAGTGTTTCCGCAGCAGCGTTGCCGTTTTAGCCATTTGGTGGCTAGATTTAGCCACCGCCGTGTTTTTTTAGCCACCAAAATTTAGGTTTTGCCACTAGCCACGTTTTTAGCCACCGCTTGTAATGAACCATAATTTTGCACATAGGAAAGATGTGGTAACGCTAATTCAATTCACCGATTATCACAAATCGATTTAAAGGTCCTTGGCAACTTATAATCTGGATTGTCCAGTTTGAGTGTTTTTTTGAGTGGGTTAGTCAAATTTGATTGTTTTTGTGTGTGTTAGTGCAATCAGCAGCCGTCGTGCTACACGCACTTGTTGTCGGCTCGCGGCGACGAAAATCAAAATTTTTTTGATATTTGCACGGAAAATCAAGAAAAATGCTTTCTTGAACTCAATTTAGAAAATTTTTAGGGAAATAAGAAAAATTGACTTAATTATTACTGGAATTAAGAAATTGAGTTTTCCAAAAATGAGACAATTATTTTCTTATTCAATAACACTAACAAAATCTATAGAAAAAAGTGTTGAAAAAAAATGTTTAAATAAATAAGAACATCTTTTCTTAAATTTACTTAAATGAAGATAATCTTTTTGCTAATATCAAGAAGTATTTAAGAAAATTGTGTTTCAATGAATTGGAACAACAAATTACAGAAAAAAAATTGAAAATAAATAAGAAAACGTTTTCTTGAGCGAAGTAAAATATTTCTTGCTGAATTTGCATTTCCAAAATAACACGTATTTTTTTTCATTTGCCATCCGCTTGGCATATTTCTGAATATTCCTGCAATTCTCAGATTTTTAGTGAAGAATTTGGTATAAGGAGTTCACTATTTGCATCTTCATTACACATATACACTTAATCTCAATCCAGATTATAATGAATATTGTGAAAACCAAAAATCTAAAGACTTAGACCATTATTAATATCTTAAAAGTACCTTTGCCTTTACAATCTTTTGTTCACCAAATGTATGTATTTTTCTTTGTTTGTTGTAGTTTTCAATGTAACTCTTAAGTATTATTAAATAATAGGCATGATTTTACGTTCCTATTTTTATACTCAGCTGTACTAGTACACAGAGTATTATAGTTTTGATTTCCTAACGGTGGATTGTAACAGAATGAAATAATCGAGATAGATATAGACTTATATATATCAAAATGATCAGGGTGAAAAGAGAAATCGATTGAGCCATGTCCGTCCGTCTTTCCGTCTGTGAGCACGATAACTCGCGCAAAAATTGAGATATTTTGATGAAATTTGAAATGTAAGTTGGTATCAAGACAGGAACGGATGGTATTGAAAATGGGCGAAATCGGACCATGACCACGCCCACCTCCCCTATATGGTAAAAATCGGAAATTTTGTATCTCAGTCACTAATAGAGCTAGAGTGATAAAATTTTACACACGTATTGAGCTCAGGCCCTTATGAAGAAATATAGTGAAATTTTGGAAAATGGGCGGTGCCACGCCACTTATTAAGGGGTAAACATTGAAAGTTTTATAAGTCATAACTCAGAAACCGTTGAAGATATATCGATGAAATTTGGTAGGCGTGATATACTTACTTAGGCAAATGTTTGGACGAAAAATTGCCAAAATCGGTTGACGACCACGCCCACTTTTATATATGGGTATTATAAAGTGACCTAATAAAAGCATTTTAAGCGATATCTCTGTCAAATATAAAGATCTATCATTGAAATTTTATGGAAGGTGTCCAACTATGGACGTAAAACAAAAAATACAAAAATTTTGGAAAATGGGCGTGGCACCGCCTCCTTTTAGAAGCAGGAATATACGAGATTTCTGAGCCCATAACTCGACAAATAATCGATATATTATGACGAAACTTGGTCTATACACTTTCACTACTTGTAGTAATACATGTTCAAAATTTTAGTGAAATCGGTTGACGACCACGCCCACTTTTATATATGGGTATTATAAAGTGGCCTAATAAAAACATTTTAAGCGATATCTTTGTCAAATATAAAGATAATTCATTGAAATTTTGTGGCATGAGTTCCACAATAGATCGGAAACAAAAAATAGAAAAATTTCGGAAAATGGGCGTGGCACCGCCTCTTTTCAGACAAAGGAATCAAGGAGATTTCGGAGCCCATAACTCGACAAATAATTGAGATATTATGACGAAACTTGGTTTATACACTTTTATAACTTGTGTTAATAGACACGAAAAAATTTATTGTAATCGGTTTATGACCACGCCTACTTTTTAACAAAGATATTTCTGGAACACCCTTTGGGAATTTGTAACGTGACATCTTTGTAACTAGAAGTCAAAAAGGAATGAAATTTTGCACAAAGAATAATATTCATAAGCTTAGTTGGATGACTGATAAAAATTTAGAAAATGGGCGTGGCTACGCCCACTTTATGCGGCACTCGCTTTATATTAAGTACACCGTGTTTCCATCAAACGCAAACAAACAATGAAAGCATACAGCTGAGTATCTAATGTTCGATTCCACTCGAACTTAGGCTTCCTTACTTGTTTTTTTTTCGTTACTAATGAAATAAAAACCAATTTTTTCTTTTCATTTTAAAGTTGTAGCGTTCCTCAAAAAATATACCTACATATCGTCGTTTAAAGTGCAAAACCGCGTATCGACGAAATACAATACCGCGTAAGTGACAAGTGCAAACTGCGTAAGTAACATGTTTGCCAAAAATGAGATTTCCCCAAAAACACATTCCTGACGTCCGCCCGATACATTCATACAAGAATATTGAAATTCGGACAACGCGTAAAAATTCTTGTATGAATGGATGGGGAAGGACCACTAGGAATGTGTTTTGGGGAAACCTCATTTTTGGCAAAAATGTCACTTGCGCAGTTTGCACTTCTCACATACGCGGTATTGTATTTGGTCGATAAGCGGTTTTGCACTTTAAACAACGATATGTACTTTTTCAATCTCAAGTGTTGGAAAATAATTAATGTCCAAATCCCTGGATGCCGGGATTATAAAAAAATCTCGAAAATCCCGGGACCGTAAAAACGAGAAAATTGGAATCCCTAGTATATACATATGTACATATAGAGCTTTTCTGTTGCTGCCGTTGTGCTTCATATTTACGATTTTTCACGCGGCAAAAGTCTTTGCCAACCAACCAACAAAATTTATACGTACACGTCAAACGAGCACACACACACCTCCACCTCAAACTTTAGTCTCATTCTTAACCCCACCCGCTGTTAAATGGATAAATACTGTACGCTTGAGTCCACCACCAACATTCAAAAACATAGCAGGAGAAGGAAAAAGGGCGGTCACGTGAGCAAATATTTCATTTAAAATGTGAATGAAACGAAATCACATCATTTACAAAATAAAAATGCAGGGAAATGTGATACTCCAACGGAAAAAGTGAAAGTATGTATGTATTCAACTGTTGCCAGATAAGAGTCACAGAAGGGAGCAGGGCAACACGCAGCCGCTTAAATTTCTTAATTGCACAATTTGTGTCGGCTCACAATAACGGAGTGGATGGGACAATTAACTACACAGTTTATCTAATTACTACTGAAATTTAAATAATAATTTTTTAAGCGAGATTACGACCAGAACTTGGGCGAATTTTTTGATATAATTTATTTTTATTAAATTTTAGCGCACGACCTTTTGCTTGCAACAATTTTATGAAGTAGGTACAGACATTTTTTTGACGCCACTGCAGATTTTTTGGCCAAACTATTTCATCTCATTGTGAGTTTTTTCTAATATGTATGTACGTAGATATTCCCTTTCCAGCGAAGCTCCGCTTGTTCTCCTCTTCTTCTCTCTTTCTTAGCATTCGCTGGTTGCTATCTTTATTTCTTATTCTGCTTTTTCTTCTTTATTTTATATGCTCCTCCGGATTCGAACCATGACATCAGCCTGAAATTCTATCCAATCATCACATAGTGGAACATTCAACATTATATTGAATTTAAAACACCCTTTTATACATCCTCTTTCCCGAAAAAGCATCTATAAATTACTAGCAAATACCCGTCCCGCTTCGCAGCGACGAACAAAAGCTTTTATGTTATAATGGGTCTATCCCTTTACCTTTACCTTTACCTATACCTTTACCGGGACCACTACTTAAACCATCTCGGGGAAACCGACTTAAAAAATAACAATGAAAATATCTGTATGTTGAAGCCGTGCTCGACACCTTTCATTTGATACTAATATCGCTCAGAACTTTCCGGGGTCACTCGGTTCCACGTTTTGACCCATATCTAGGGATCCGGCCTAGGCATCGCAATGAAAATAACTCTATGTTGGAGGCCTGCTCAACACCTTTCATTTGGTACCAATATTGCTCAAAGACTTACAGGGCCACTCTAGGTCCACGTTTGGGCCTATATTCCGGGAAGTTCCGACTTTTTCGAAATTCTATATACCCCTTTATGTGCGCTAATACCACATGAATATACTGTGCAAATTTCATAAAGATCGGTTGATTACTTTTGGAGTCCATAAAGGACACACACACACACATTCATTTTTATACCTTTCATGGGAATGAAATGGTATTATAACTTTGTGCCGAAACACGAATGGTGAAAGTACCAGAATGAGGCGTGGCAGACCTACCAAAGTATATACCAATATGATCAGGATCATGAGCTGAGTCGATTAAGCCATGTCCGTCTGTCTGTCTGTCTGTTTGTCTGTCTGTCTGTCTGTCTGTCTGTTTGATCGCAAACTAGTCCCTCAGTTTTTAAGATATCTGCTTGAAATTCGGAATGTGAATGTATATTTAGGAGAAGCTGATCATTTGTCGGAATCGGCCGAATCGGACCACTATAACATATAGCTGCCATACAACCGATTGTTCAGATATGGACATTTTGGGGTATAACTTCTCCATTTGAACAGCTGGGGGAATGAAACTTTGAAGTATTTGTACGCATATGGACCTAAATAATGTCACCGAAATTTGTCAAGATCGGACCACTATAACATATAGCGGCCATACAACCTATGGTTCAGATATGGACATTTTTGGGTATCTTTTCTCCATTTAAAGAGCTAAGGACATGAAACTTTGTAGTATTTGTACTGATATTGACCTTAATAATTTTACTGAAAATTGTCAAGATCGGGCGACTATAACATATAGCTCCCATACAACCGATTGTTCAGATATGGACATTTTGGGGTATAGTTTCTCCATTTAAAGAGCTAAGGACATGAAACTTTGTAGTATTTGTACTCATATTGATGTTAATAATGTTACCGAGAATTGTCAAGATAGGACCACTATAATATATAGCTCCCATACAACCGATTGTTCAGATATGGACATTTTGGGGTATAACTTCTCTATTTTAACAGCTGAGAGAATGAAACTTTGAAGTATTTTTACACATATGGACCTAAATAATATCACCGAATTTCGTCGAGATCGGACCAATACAACATATAGCTCCCATACAACCGATTGTTCAGATACGGACATTTTGGGTTATAAATTTTCCATTGAAATCATGAAACTTTTTTCTACTGAATCTTTGCATAAATAACTCACAGAATTGAAAGTATACATTAAACAATTTCCGACTATGCAATTTTTCATTTCTCCATTCATGAAAGGTATGAAGTCTTCGGTACGGCCGAAGACAGCCGCGCTCTTACTTGTTATATAATAGATTTCGGACTCATAATGTGCTCCAAATTATGAGTGCTCCGAAAATGTTGGCTGGGTATCATGAGTAGTACACCTACATAGAACATACATAAAACACTAAATGCGCATATTCTGAATTACGTGCAATAAAAGAAAAATCGGGGTAAATAACAGCTATAGTAAATATTGGAAGTGTTGTAACTTCTTTGTTTCTTAATTTAGAAAAACCGTTTAAAAGCAACATTGTCATGAATTTTGAAGTACTTTCCTTTGGCAAAACAGAAAGGATAATTTATCAACGTACGGATAAGTTATCTGACCGAACTATGTCAAAAAGACTTCAGAGTTCAAAGAACATTAGAAGGAAATGTAGAGATTCAAAAGACCAAAATAATGACGTATTAATTTTAAAAAACGGATGTCAAATAACAAAGTTATAATAAAAAACAATTTTTGTGGAATTTCGCGGTGTCAAACAAAATTTTTTTGTGTGTTCCTTAACCCTCTCAGCATAATTTTCAAATTTAGGGGCGGACTTTTAAAAGCTTTTTTTGCGACCCTATCTGGTACTCATGTAAGCTGGTTTTCACATACATACTTACACATTGGGGTATAACTTTGCAATTGGGCAAATAAAGACATGAAACTCGGAAGTCCTTGTTGTGCTGTCTAAGTGCATAATCTATGTGAAAATCTTTAAAATCGGAAAACTATTAAATATAGCTGCCATACAACCTGTGATATGCAGATATTTACACATTTAGATATAACTTCGCCATTTGGGCCGATAAAAGTATGAAACTTTGTAGTTTTCATATACGAGTATACATTCGATGCTATTCAGACAAATCAGAAACATTTTTCTTAATTAAACCTACGTACGAATTAATCGCCAAAACGGCCATCATTTACCCCACTGTGCGACGCCTTATATTTACATTTGTGTGCGTTGGCATGTGCTTGTATTAGTGACCTTGACATGTGTAGTGCAGATTTTGACACTCATTTGCATATGCATACATAAATATCAACCCTGCAAAAAGTGTTGCTTATTGTTGACAAATCAGGTCTACAAAGGAGTATGCTGGCATCGCTGCTTCTGTTATGCACTGACTCTGTCTGCTCCTAACTTTCTAATACTTATCTAGGCCTTGTTTCGCATGGCGGATAAGCCTTTGGAATAAGGTGTGCTCTCAGAGAGGGAGAGTATTCCTTATGGTCCGATGACATCAACACAGGAAAATCAGCCTTATTTTAAGCCTTACGCCATACAAATTTGCTACCCTTATCATTTTCAGGCCTAATTTCAATAGCCTTTAAATCCGCTGTTTTAATTCTTAAATAAGGCTTAGATTTTTTTGTGATACATTGTACTCGTACATATGTATGTACATACATAGTTCTGTGGATACATAATCGAAAGGGTGTCATTACCCTGTAGGATGTCGGAGTAGACTTAGACTGTAAGTGATTGTAACTGGTTAGAAATTTGGTCCAATCCCATGTAAAATTCTATTTACATTTAACATTGCATGTCCTAGGTCGAAGTCAATTGTCCCTATCTGCTTTACATTCGGACCAGCTTTAGGTCGATTGGATATTTATGCATTACAGTCGGAATATACTTTTTCTATATACATTGGTCAAGACCTTTTCTCATTACAATCGGAGAATACTTATGCTATATAGATTGGAACCATTTCTCATCTCTATTTTTTCTATTTATTTATTTTATTAAACAATTGAACATTATATCTAAAAGTTAATTGAATAAGTTCATATTGCAAGGAAGTAAATAAATACATGATGCAGAAAGTAAATAACAAATTATACATATGCACATGCATATATTGTTATTATTTTTGTGACGCAATCCACACATCAGCTATATTTTCCGCGATGTCCTTTAATGATTAGACTTGGTCAACCGCCGCTATAATAATAAAGGCGTTAGTTTCAATAGAAAATGTGTTTTAAAATATAGCTACATTGATTTCACAATACCTTATTCCAACGGTTAAAATATTGTAATACATAACTAAATAATTTTCAATATCCTGCAAATTCCTCAGAAATAATGGGAAAATTTATTTTTAATAATCAACAATTTTCAGTAAGAACAGTTACCATGGTTAAAAATATTTCAAAATACAAATTACGTATAACAAACAATGCACAATGTGCATTACATTCGGACCAATTTAAGTCCAATTGACCTACCCAGCATTACATTTGGACTATTTTCGAGGCAATTGACCTGCTTAGCAATACATTGCATTAATTTTTTTAACTCTCTTTGATCTATTTACAATGCAACTATACCTAGGACTATAATTTTAAGACAATTGTCCCCATCGTTCCTTCAGGGTAATTCTTATTTTGAAAAATTTCAACCGACCACCACTGCTTTACTAAGTGGCTGAATAAATCTGTATATGGGCGCGTATACATACGTATACATATGTATATATGTATGTATGTACATAAAAACATACATATCTACCCTGACTGATGAATTATTGTGACAGCCTGCAGAAAACCTATTAAATTTGTATTTAGATGGCGCTACTTAAATTTGTCAAATGTGTTTTTACGCGTTCGATATGTACCTACATAAATATGTGACTTACCCGTTAAGCGCCGCGGAACTTTGATAGATGGCGAAATGTCACGCAGACGCACATGTGGTTAATAGGCCCTGCGGTTCTAGCCAACCCTTCCTATTTGGCTTATACATACATATGTATGTATTTATGTATGTATGTACATACCCAGCCTGCAGCGAAAGTCCAAACTACACCTTTTCCAACTGTATTTCGGAAAAGTGAAAATGTATTTCAGAAAACCTCAAATGTATATAAGAAGTTCCAATTGTAATTCAGAAAACCTCAATTTCATTTCCGAATAGCTTAAATGTATTTCACATTTTGCAAATCTATTTCATAAAAGCACAAATCTATTTCAGAAAACCACAAATGTATTTCAGAATAACACAAATGTATTTCAGAAGAAGTCAAATGTATTTCAGAAAAGCTCAAATTAATATCAGAAAACACCAAATGGTTTTCAGAAAACCTCGAAATTCGACCATGCAATTTATTTTTTCAACTTTGTATTGGTACAAAAATTATTCCTTTTCGCGGATATAAGCAACACTTTCCAAATTCCAGTTGTACCGCAACACTGATTTGCCCTTTTGATCACGGTCCGACGCGAAATCATGGTCAAAATCAAGGCAGATCTAGGAAGGTAGGCCCGGTGGTGAGCGATTTTAAATTAAAGCGACTCTTCAACTGTGTTTACGATATTTGTAAACACGTTTATGATATCTATTTATCTCAACTAAAAATTTTATTTATTAATTATAAAGAAATTAAATAATTTATAGAAAAATTATATGCCTATGCACTGCTCCTGACTCATACGAACACATCCATATCAATTTTATGTGGATATGACTATGTTAAATGTGCAAAACAGCCTGGCAATTGTTTGTATGGGAAAAATGTTAGCCTATTAATATATAGATTTCAGAATATTTCAGAAAACTTCAATTTCATTTCCGAATAGCTCAAATGTATTTCAGAAGAAATCGAATGTTTTTCAGAACACCCAAATATATTTCAGAAAATATCAAATGGTGGAAAATTGGCGGTGCCACGCCCACTTAATAAGGGTCAAACAATGGGTCGTATTAATAAAATCCAAGCAAATGCTTTTACTCAATATTTCGAAAATTTGACATTAATTTGTATGAACCAAATTTCAAAATTTTAGCAAAAGGTCTGAAATCTTAAGCAAAAGCAAATGCTTGGCTTTTATTAATATGACCCATTGAAAGTTTTATATGTCATAACTCAGAAACCGTTGAAGATATATCGATGAAATTTTGTACGCGTGATTTACTTACTTAAGCAAATGTTTGGACGGAAAATAGTTAAAATCGGTTGACGGCCACGCCCACTTTTATATATGTATTTTTTTTATATATATATTTTACTCAGATTATGGAAAAATGGGAATGATTCGGCGCTAAAGACATATTTCCATATTTTGATGTACAATTTTCTTTAAAACGTGGTTTTTATTCCTTGATTTGAAGAAAATCGTACATCAAAATATGGAAATATGTCTTTAGCGCCGAATCATTCCCACTTTTCCATAATCTGAGTAAGTTGTTTTTTCAGTGTATATATATATATAAAGTATATTTTATTAGTTATTTATATACGTACCAGTGACTAATCTGCTGTAACTGGGACTTTCCTCTTTGCGCTCCATTTTCAAAATAATTCGAGCGCGAAAAAACAGCTGACCGGTATGACAGGGCTACCTGATTTTGGTCGTTTCATAATAAATATAAGGGCCTTTTCACATTACTCGGCACGACATCGGATCGACATTTTTTGCTCGGTATTTTCAGCTTACCGAAACGATTCCGCGTTGCTGTGTTTTTCACACTTGTGGGAATACTTTCGGTGCGTAATCGGCTGAAAATAGGAAAACAAACATCGAAATTTGCAAAACAAAATTTTTAACTTCAACAAATCACTCAATAATAACAATAATGTCTTCTAGCGAAGACGAAGACATTATAACTTGCTACATTTGTAGCCGAAACGAGTTTTTTACTGACTTTGTTCTTCTTCTTTTATTACGCCGCAAAAATGTATGCTGTAATTCCTCAAATTTTACTGACCGGTCTTACCGCGCTGTGGTATACCGAATTTAATCCGCTCAGATTTCATGTATGCAACACTAATGTGAAAGTGCCAATTGAAATAAATGTGGTCAGTAAGGTTTCGGTATACTTTCGGCAAAAACCAAAAATGTCGATCCGATACCGCACCGAGTAATGTGAAAGCGCTCTAAAGTGAACATTCACATGGTGAGTGCGACATAGGAAACGTTTGGCACACACGCGGTGTTACATTTTATGACAGAGTCGGAAACACTATATTATTTACATTTCGCTAGCTTAGAGTGCAAATTAGCTAAGTGCCTTTTTTCAAACTTTACAGGAAAGACAAAAAATAAAAAAAAAACCTCGTAAGTGCCTATATAAAAAAAAATCTGCTCATGTAAATATTTTGGACTTAGAGCAATTTTCTTCGCCTTTTGGACTTAGACAATTTGCGTTTCACTGAATAACAGCGAGTACAAATATGAAAGGCATCACAGACCTCTTTAGCGTGGTGCGTATTTAATTCTAGCGTTCTACATAAAATGCACTTTTTCATAAAGTGGACTTAGCCATTTGCACTCTAAGCTAGCGATTTTGATATTTTTTTTTGTTTTTATTTAAAGAAAATGAATTGAAATAAAAAATTTTTTAAAGCATTTAAAGTGCAAATTCTTGAAGTTTAACGGCAATTTTTAGGCGCCAAAAACAGCATTTTAAAGCAATTTTTTGGTTGCCCAAAATATGAGGAGCTAAATATAATCTAAAAGACACAGCTTTGCTGACACTTTTAAATAATTTTGCTTTTAAAAATAGTAAAGATGGGGTTATAGATACTTTACAAAGCATGGAACAAATTGAGAAATGGGCCTTAAAAATCTAAGTGGATAGAATGGATGAAAATTGGCCTATATCTTGAAGAATTTTTCATTCATAAAAAGGAGAGGAATCTTTATTTCGACGACGTGATAAAGATTAAAAAATCGCCCCGAACCGATACAGCCATTCAATTCCATACCACTCCCACACTCTCAAATTCCGAACATGGCCAGTAGGTCCGCAATCCACAAGTGGCATCCAGCTGCTGCAGCATTGCACAAAGATAAAAGAAGTGTCATGGCGATGAGAGTGGAAAAATTCATCAAAACAGCAAACACCTGCTGAGCGACGGTGACCGCCCGTCTTTTCCAGCTCGAATGAGCTCACTGCAGTTAGTGGCAACAGTACAATGAAGCTGTGGCGTGCTAGAGAAGTTTTTTTATCAGAATATGACGCTTGCTAACAGAGTTACATATGAATTAATTGGAGTGAATATGCGCGACTCCAAGGCCTGTAGCGTCTCGAGAGAAATATTTGCGTTCATAAATAAGCGAATGTATTTCGAGGTGAAAATATTTATGTGATATCCAGTCGATATCGGTGCGACCATTGCAGGAAACGTAATAGTTATGATGATTACAATTTAAAATTAAATTTATGAGCAAATTTCTTTTAATAAGAAACAATAGTTATTCCTCAATTTGTCTTTATTGGATCGCATTCGATTTTTGTAAAATAGTAAATAATACCCAAAATGTTTATAACTGAAAATCTGTTGTATGGTATGATTGTATTGTCCGATTTGACCGATTCCGACAAATGAGCAGCCTATCATAAAAATACATCTACATACCGAATTTCAAGAAGATATCGCAAAATTCAGATACTAGTTTACGTTTAAACAGACAGAGAGACGGACATGGCTAAACGATTTATTTTCGGCCCTTGAAACAATACGGCACTGAAAAAAATCGCTTTGAATTGTGTACCTATCTACGAGTGTTGGCGGCGCCCGTTTGGCCAATACAGTCAGCTCGGTAGGTCTTTCAGTTACGTTAACGCTACATTTGTTCACATTAACCCATTTACGCTGAACAAGTGACAAAAACAAATGTGATTTGGTTACACTAAAAAAATTTTAAATTTTCCATAATACAAAATAAAAGTTACCAAAACTAGAAACAAGTAACCAAAATAAATTAATAAGTAATATAGGCATACGCTCCATTAACGTTACAGCTATTTATTTCAAAAACAAGATATCGTCGTTCCATGCGAAAACTTGCACTTTTAAAAATTTCTTACGAAAACTGGCAACCTGTACGAAAAATGGCAATCTGTACGAAAAACAGAACTTTCAATTTTTGGCTGAGAAGATTAGCAATAATTATATACTGTTTATATGTATATTATAATCGTTATTGTTAAAACGAAATTGCTAGTTTTCATCAGCCAAAAATCGAAAGTACTAGTGTTCAAGATACATATATACACGCGGTGAGCTGAATGTCAAACTCTCGCGACCGAAATGTCAAAACTGCAAGGACGAAATAATTTAATAATAATAAATAAATATAAAAAAATTGAAGTGAGGCAAAAAAACTTTTTCTTTACAAACGATGCTTTGAAGTAAAACATTTGTTTGGTACGGAAGAAGACTGTTGCTGCAAGGAGACTGATGTCACTGCTCTACAGCCAAAAAATACTCTGAACGCCACTATCCCATCTATATGTACATAAAATCGGTCTTTAATTCCGAAAATCGGGTTCATTTTTAAATCTACGCGTAGATTCCGTAGCTACGGAAGGGTCTTTGAGATAGCGGTAATTTACCGTTATTTGGCCAATGGCTCCACTTAATCCTTTCTCTTTAACACTTGGCTATATTGACATGGCCGCCTAGAACTTTTCCATTTTATAATGGATCTTCTTCGTTGGTAGCTTATACAATTTTTGCCAATAAAATGGGGCTTAACATAAAGGAATAAAATTAAAGAAAAACACTTTTGTTTTAAAGAATAACGGTAAATTGCCGATATCTCAAAAACCTTCTCATGGAATTAAAAATTAACTCGACTTTCGGAATCAGCGACCGACTTAAATATAGATAGGATAGTGGCGTCCAGAGTACGAAAAAAATGCATTTTCTGATCCAGTGTGGCCTCTTTGGTGTAGTGGTTAGAGTGCTCGCATGCCATACCAGACGTTTCTGGTTCTAACCCCAGTTCGGACAAACACCAAACAAAATTTTCTAATTGGCCTAATTTGGTCGTTGCCTCCTGTCGAATAAATTATTTGATAAAAAAAAAAAATACAACAAAACAATTGGGACGTCAAATTTTTTATAGTGTGGAAAACCATGATGTACTGAATACATGAACCTTTAATGTAACCCAAATCGGCAGCAAGTAACCACGTAACCAAATGAAAAAATTGTATCTAATTTTGGTAGAAACTAACCAAAACGGCAATGCTGTTTGGCTACAAGCGACAAGGGAGTGAAGTACGACTTATGTGTGAAGAATTCGTTTATTCGTTATACAATTGAACCAATAAACAAGCTAAAGAAGTTGATTTTCAGTATTTCGTTTCACCTTTTTTTGTAATGAAATTTAAATGATATTTCATTTCATCTTTCTGCTTCGTTTTCGTTGCAGTTATGGCGCCAGTTATGATTTAGCATCACGCCGTAAAAATGCAACACGTGAATCCACCGCAACATTAAAGGCTTGGCTTAACGAGCACAAAAAGAATCCATATCCGACCAAAGGCGAGAAGATAATGTTGGCCATTATCACCAAAATGACGTTGACGCAGGTGTCCACGTGGTTCGCGAATGCACGTCGGCGTCTAAAGAAGGAGAACAAAATGACTTGGGAGCCAAAGAATCGGACCGAGAATGACGATGAGGATGCCTTTGCCTCGGACGACGAGAAGCATACACGCCACAATGAGAATAATATTGGCGAATATGGGGAGCAGAGGAGAAAAGATGGTTTCGAGTATGGTGGCGGCGCCATAAGCAGCGGCGTCTCTATGCTCGGCAATAACAATTTATCAGGGAGTTCGCCCACGACGCCAGCAGTCCCAACAGCGACATGCTCAGTGGCAGCTCCATTACCAACAGCGGGTGCCGCTAATGGTGGGGACAGTGGAGTGGATGCAACAATAGCTGCAGCAGCCGCGGTGGTGGCGTCAGCAGCAACGGGAACTACACATCATGCGCACGTTATCGGCGTGAAAGGCGCAGGCGCTGCGGCAAGTGTGGGGGAGATTGGTGCAGTGCAGCCGGCGAAAGGTAAGCAACAACCAAGCGAATAATCTGACACAAAAGGCAAGAAAACAGTGGCACGAAAACGCGTTGGCTGCACAAAATATAAACACACACACCATAAAGTATTTGTGGCGTATTAGCCACATTATTGCTTGGCGTTGCGTTGGCGCGTGGGTGGCATAACTGAATGGTTGCATTATGGCTATGTTTGTAGGTATAACATGGGTATTAAGGCGGTCGAAAAACTAAAACCCAACAAGTCATTGTGCAAAAAGGCTAGTTTTATTCCACTATGTACTCCTAAAAACAATATGTGTTCCCTTTATTAATGATAAAAAAACATCTTTCATGTTTATTAAGGACTTTCCAAAAAAGTATGTATGTATCATCACTGATGGTAAAGAAGAAGGAAATTCGAGGGCATTCGCGCGACCTATAAACGTTAATATACATATTAAGGTAACATTTTCAGTGTAGATTTCCATAGTAAAAACGCATGAAATGCGGGTTGTTCCGCGTATTTCGGGAGAACTTTATTTTCTTCATACAAATATGGACTTTCCTAATGGGGTATGTATGCAGGGTATATTTGCAGGGTACCAATTGAATCATTTGGCTAAAAGATCGCATGGAAGGTTTAGTTCTAATAAGTTTGCTTTGTTGTAATACGTGATTCTTCCTCACTTGTTCATCGCAAGCGATATATGTATGCATGTACAATATTAAAATTTTTCCGCCACTCACCTCACTGGCGGCTTTCAATTGTTTTGTTTGAAAATCTTTGTATGCAGCTTCTGTAGCTTCCGATGCGAATTAAGGGAATTGTAGCTTTTCTTTTACATATATTTTCGGCGGCTGGTAACCAGTGGCGTAGCTAGAGAATTTTTCGGGGGGGGTCACAGCCAATGTAAAAAATTTACCAAAATTAAAATTACCAAAAAAAAACTACATTTTTTTACAAATGATAAAAATCGCTAGCTTAGAATGCAAATTGTGTAAGTCCTTTTTTAAAACTTTGTAGGAGAGACAAAAAAAACAAAAAAGAAAAAAAAATTCGAAATGAAAAAAAAATTCTGTTCATATAAATAGTATTTTGGACTTACACAATTTTTTTCGCTTTTTGGACTTACACAATTTGCGTATCACTGAATAACTACGAGTAGAAATATGACAAGAATCTCAGACTTGTTTAGCGCGGTGCGTATTTGATTTTTCTAGCTTTCTACATAAAAATACACTTTTTCATAAAAGTGGACTTACACAGTTTGCACTCTAAGCTAGCGAAATGTAATTTTTTCAGACTATAATTTAACATTTTAGTACACAAATATCGCTTATAATACATATATCAAACTCTTAAGGCCCTTGGCCACTTAAAATCTGGAATGTTAAGAAGTGTATACATATGTGTGAGTGTCGGGTGATTGACGCAAATATCTAAAAGATTTGATTCTCATCAACGCGAGCCCGAACAAGAACGTGTAGCACGACGACTGCCGATTGCACTAACACACACAAAAAAACTCACACATACACACTGCTTGACATGCCAGATTGTCAGTTGCCAAGGGCCTTTAACTATACTTCAAAAGTAAGTCTCATATTCGCTTCTGGAAATCTACGCGCATAGGTAGATTTTCAAGTTTTATGCGCCCAAAATTGAATTTTGTAAAATTGTTACAATTACAGAAAAAAAAACATACCCACATATTGGAAATAGAATGGGGAACAATAATTCATCGCTTTTTTTCCCGACCCCATACTCTGCACTTGCCCCAGAGCATATCTGAAGTTATTTTTTTTTTGTTTTTTTCTTACATATTTTTAAGTGCTAGTTTCAACTTGAATATTTATTATTTAAAGCATTTCATTTAAGTAATCGTGATGAATCCTAAAGGTTCAAGTAATTATTAACACTTTTCAATAATATCCTTGGTTTCCAATAATTCTAAGTTTATAGTTTTAAGCTTTTAAAGTTGGGATATTTAAAAAAAAAGTTATCACTCTTTTTCATGTTAAAAATTGGTTTTGTTATGTTGCTTTGTCAGACTCAGTCAAATTAACCCTCGGACATGATATCTAGTACAATTAGTAGTTAGCCGACAAAAAATTACGTCGCACAAAGCCGCACTTCACTACTAGATACAGGGTTTTTCATATGTACCTACAATAATTTTCTTTTTGTGCTTTATATTTAATTTTAATGTTTATATTTCTAACGCATATCTTGGTTAATGTAGGTGATGCTAGAAAGTAACCCAGATATTTAGCAGCGATTATTGTTAACTTTTTAGGCAGTATTTTTACTATTTCCAATTTTTCAAAGTTAAGGAAGTACTTATCATAAAAAGGGGCTAAGAATTATAAAGCTACATTTTTTAGAAGATTTTTGAGTATGCAATTTTGCAGCTCATTCAATTTTAATATAATAATATGCAACATTCAACTTTTTGAAAAATTTCATTGGCTTTTCGGAAATTTTAATTGGAACGGTCTCACGTACATATAACGCAAACACCCTACAGAAAAAAATTACTAATATCGACGGAAATTTTTACAGCATTGAGAATAGCACTTTTTACACTTAAATTGGTTGGCTACATAACAGTATACTTAGAAATCTCCTCAAAATCTTCTATAAATTCTGGCCGCGCTTTGAAATTTTTAATCCACTTTTAGAAATTTCTACGATTTTTCGGATTTTTCCATAAGCTTAGAAATCCTGCTTAAGGCGATTTTTGTTGAAAAATTGTTTACATTTTTAAACGAAAATAAGAGAGTCAAATTTTCGACAGAACTGTTTGAAATAAATTTAAAAACTTTGGCGTATGATTTTTTTTTTGAGTCACTGTATATATTTTTCAATAAAATCGACTTTTAACTAGAGCCCTAGATACCCGGGTATCGAGCAATTCGATCTGATCGTTTTTGTTTGAAGCCCGTTTGTTGTTCAAGTGCCCGTACAAACATTCGAGCATTCCAGCTTACAAACAAAAAAAATGTGTATCGGAAAAACAAAAATAAAAAAAACTACATATAAAGAAAAAAAAATAATAACACACAAAAGAAAAAAACAAACTTCAAAATACCCGAATTGTTCAAATGCCCGTACAAACATATTGGTAATAATCAAACAAACAACTCTTCGAGCATTTGAACAACATTTGTTCGGGCTACTCGAAAATGTTCAAAAATTTTTAACACAAATTATTAAAATTTTGCATTAAACAAGCAATTTGGAATAGATGTACACAATAAAATATTTCTACCTATGTGCTACGGTTATAAATAATAATTTTCTTATATAATTTAGTTTTTTAATATTCCATTTTGACAGACATTAAGTAAAATCTCAAGTTCAGATACTCTTATACATTGCATATTTATTCCCATTGTAGTTTATAATACTAATATTATTTGAATAAGATGATAAGTAATTGAAAGAAAACTTGAAATTTAAATAATTGGCGTTACTTTTCTGTTATTAGCTTGTTAATAACAGCAATACCGAATAATAATTGTAGCGTTTGTTGAGCCGTAGGGAAGTGCAGGAACCGTAGGAATTTTACCACAAAAGAGCGAATATAAGTACAAAGAATGTAAATTGTGGTAAAATTCCTGCGGTTCTTGCACTTTCCTACGGCTCAACAAACGCTAGAATTATAAGTAATACTTCGTGAAAAAGCGCTAAATTTCGAATTACCAATTTCGAAAAATTATAATAGTATAATAAATATAATAGTAATTACTATTCTCATTGATTTTTTCCTGAAAAATAAATGTATGCTAATAAAGTCAAAGATGGTTTTATGGTCAAAACGAATCTTTCGAGGGGGGGCGGGTTTGTCACCAAACCCCCCCCCGTTACTACGCCACTGCTGGTAACACATAATTTATTGCAGGGACTTGTAACAAAACCCGTAACGAAACGAAACTCTCGTTTCTGGCGTTTCTGTTCCAAGAAACATTAAAGGATAGAAACTAAATTCGAAACCAAAAGATTGTAACGTTTCAATAAGTAACAAAACCTGTAACGAAACTAAATTAATTTTGTTCCTTGTAACAGAAACAGAAACAGAAACAAAACTCCTTTGTAACAAAAGTCGTAACAAAACTCCGAAACGTTTCCAGCTGAAACAAAACCTGTAACGAAACTAAATTAATTTTGTTCCTTGTAACAAAATCCGTAACGAAACTAAATTACTTTTGTTTCTCAGAAACAAAAACAAAATCAGAAACGAATTTAATTTTGTTTCTCAGTGGCACAACTATAAAAATTATTATAATACTATTTGCCGTACATTAGGATGGACTTATTATTTTTAGGTATATAATATATATATGTATACCATATATATGTATGAAAAGTTTTGGGCAGGGCTTCTACAGGGAGCCCTATTCTTTATGATTCCTAGGTCGGGTCGCGAGATATGGGTCAAAACGAGGACCTGGATGATCTTGTGTGTTTCTGAGTGATATTGGTATCTAATGAAAGGTTTTGAGCTGGCCTTCTACAATATTGGTATCAAATGAAAGATGTTGAGCGGGGCTTTCGTATAGAGCTCTATTCTAGACCGGGTCTCCACATATGGGTCAAAATGAGGACCCGGATGATCCTTGAATATTTCTGAGCAATGTTGGTATCAAATGAAAGGTTTTGAGCAGGACTTCTACACGGAGCCCCGAGATATGGGTCAAACGTGGATCCGAATGATCTTGCATGTTTCTGAGCAAAACAAAACAAAACAAAACAAAACAAAACAAAACAAAACAAAACAAAACAAAACAAAACAAAACAAAACAAAACAAAACAAAACAAAACAAAACAAAACAAAACAAAACAAAACAAAACAAAACAAAACAAAACAAAACAAAACAAAAAAAAACAAAACAAAACAAAACAAAACAAAACAAAACAAAACAAAACAAAACAAAACAAAACAAAACAAAACAAAACAAAACAAAACAAAACAAAACAAAACAAAACAAAACAAAACAAAACAAAACAAAACAAAACAAAAAAAAACAAAACAAAACAAAACAAAACAAAACAAAACAAAACAAAACAAAACAAAACAAAACAAAACAAAACAAATCAAAATCAGAAATCAAAAATTCAAAATCAAAAACCAAACACCAAAACAAACAAAACAAATAAAAACAACAAAATATAGCAGTGACAATGGCAACAAAAATTATATAAACGATAGTCGCATTTTAATCGATAGAAAGCCAGTGAAAAAAGGAATAAGACAAAGGGAATAAAAGTCCTATTTCGAAACTGATTACACATCAATGTTCATGAGTACTCCTTACTCACGTTTCCTTTTGTTTTTTTTTAACTCAACTGGAGTTAGGACAATATGTCAAAATTTACTAAGGCGAAATTAAAAAAAACCCTTATAATTTGCTTTATTAACTAATACCTATTAGAAACTTGTTTCGGACTATAATTGGCTGCGAGAAATGATAGATTGACAGAAATGTAATAAAGCTTGATTAATTAAGCAAATACACATTTTTTAACTTTACTTAAGATATTTTTGGATTTGAACAGAGGTCGAGTTAAGTTCTTTTAGTTGGTTCCGTGGTAGAGGTAGATTAGAAGGTAGAGGTAAGTGTGGAAGTAGATGTAGACATGCAAAAGCTGTGAAATTTCAAATTATATAAACATTTCCAAATGTCAAAGAATTTTCACTCGCATAGGGCGAGCTTCGTTTGTTATTTACTATAGCCAAATTTTGTTACCAAGAGTGTAATAAATTTAATATGATACTGGGTAAAAGTCAACCTTGAGCGTATTTGAATAAAAGACTTTTCCGAAGCCTTATGAAGAAGTAAACAAACACAGCTGATCAAATACGACGACCCAAAAACATATCGTTCAGAGTTGTATTTATTTAGTACACATAGAGCATAGAATGCAACAACAAAATATTATGACTTATTACGATATGACGCAATATGACAGGTTGTGAATCCCCTAATTATATACCTAAAAATAACAAGTCCATCCTAATGTTCTGCAAATATAGTTTTTCTACTGAGAAACAAAATTAATTTTGTTTCTGGTTTTGTTTTTGTTGCAAGGAACAAAATTAATTTTGTTTCTGATACTGAGAAACAAAATTAATTTAGTTTCGTTACGGATTTTGTTTCTGCTGGAAACGTTTCAGAGTTTTGTTACGACTTTTGTTACAAAGGAGTTTTGTTTCTGTTTCTGTTACAAGGAACAAAATTAATTTAGTTTCGTTACAGGTTTTGTTTCTGCTGGAAACGTTTCGGAGTTTTGTTACGACTTTTGTTACAAAGGAGTTTTGTTTCTGTTTCTGTTTCGTTACTTAGCTGTGTAACAGAAACAACCGTTATGTGATCAAAAGTATACATACATATATGTCAAGGCTGCTCAACAAAATAAACAAAAAAATTTGTTTCAATAAACATATAAAAAAAATATCAAAAATTTATATTGCTTTGCTGCTTATCAAAACCAAAATATTTCCGATTCCAAAATTATCAATAAAATTGTATCACAATTAATTTTGCTAATTTGATATCAAAACAAAATAACAAAAAGGATTTCGTTTTGTTTATGTTTGTTTGTTTGTTGCTAAGATATACATACATATGTATGTATGTACATATGTATGTATGAATACATATTTATATGATAGATTTTCAGTTTTTTTTTTATAGGCACAGGAAACAAAATTATTTTGGTAATCAATCTTTTGTTTGCAGCTGAAACAATATTTTTAAACAAATTTTGTTTCGGCAATTATCGAAACGAAAAAAATTTTGATAATTTTTTTGATTTTTGTTGAAGCAGTCTGAATTTTGTTAAATTCTTTATGCTTTTAAAATGAAAAGTTTCAACATAAACAAAATTATTTTTTGTTTATCGTTAAAAATATCAATAAATTTCAGCCCTGATATATGTACATACATATATTGTATGTACTACGTACAGCATATCCTATACTGAAAAGCCCCCATTCAGCGTAGGCATGAATACACACGTGTTCGCCTAAAATAATATAATGTTTACAGACAAACATCCAGCTGAAGCTTATAAAATATACACGAGTGTTAAAATGGAGCGACATCTGCATTTGAGATTTGAATTGATAGAATAAAATAATTCTGAAGGCATAGTTTTAGGCGCAAATCTTTTAGTTTAAATTTAAACATTTTATTTTTTCAAAATACTATTTAAAAAGTACCACGCCCAATAAAACACCGTTTCGCATGCATAGCTAATTTATACCTTTAAAACGATGCCTCACTTAGTAATTTTGGTAAATTATGTGAGCAGAAAAAGGGATTGCAAAAAAACACCAATTAGAAATAATATATATGATATTTTAGTTTTTGCTAGCCGTATATATTGTTTTGTTTCTAAATAAATAGCCCTAACGTTAACGTGATATATGCCTATATAATTAATTTATTTTGGTTATTTGTTTCTAGTTTTGGTTTCTTTTATTTTGTATTTTGGTAAATTTAAAATTTTTAAGTGGCAACGCTGACTGGAACTCTGTGAGGGCTGTTGAATTTTTCCCACTTTTGCCTTGTGCATTTTCTTGAAACAGCTATTCACTCAACCTTCGCTGGAAATATCTAGTTGTTGATTTTTTTTCCATTTACCCCCAAAAATATGTTATTTGGAATTTGATAAAAAAAAAATACAACAAAAGAATTTGGATAACAAATATTTTATAGTTTGGAAAAATTAAAAGCGTATTCCTAAAAATTGAATGTAACCATGGTGTACTAAATACACGGACCTTGAATGTAACCAAAATCGGCAGAAAGTAACCACGTAAACAAACGAAAAAATTGTTACCAAGTTTGGTAAAAAGTAACCAAAATGGCAACGCTGTAATCAATTATAATACTAGAAAAATCTAGTCCTAGCAAGAGAATGAGGGTTGTCATTAAAGATGAGTCAGTATAGTCCATAATCTTCCCAAGCAAACCCCTATAACCGAATACGTGGTTATTACTGGATAACGAATACATATGTGAGGATACAAATAAAGCTTTTCGTGTTTTTTTAACACGCTTTTATTAGTTTCACCTGTATTTATGTATGTATGTAAACAAGTTACGTATACGCAGTGTAGTTCACTGTTTGCTTGTACGCAAAAGCGTGTGTATTCATACACTGAATGGGGGTTTCTCAGTGTGAGATGTGCTTATTTTTTGTATATTCCGTTCTTTATTATTGCCAATAAATGCATCAGAAGCATCCCACCTCTTTCGACTGCCATGTGCATATTTGGCTAAAAATACTTTTTGGGCCGAACCATCTCCATGCATTCGCATGTCATGGACTAGATTTGTATTTGCCGATTTGTATTTGCTAGATTTGTATTTGCTCATCGTTAATTCTTCGTTGCGCGACTTGCACACACGTCCGGTCTCCGTTTAATACTGAAAATATTAATCAAATTAAATGAAACAAATATATAAACAAGTAAGGAAGCCCACGTTCGAGTGGAATAACATTAGGATCCCAGCTGTGTGCTTTGCTTGTTTGCGGTTGATGGAAAAACGCTGTACTTTTTTTTGATTGAGGCGTAGTCCTCAACCCATTTGGACAATTTTCTTCCAAACATTTGCTTTGGCAAGTTGATTATATTTCACCGATATATCTGCTACGATTTCTGAGTTATGACCGATAAAACTTTGAAAAAGTGTCGTTTAATAAGTTGGCGTGGCACCCCCATTTTCGAATATTTCAGCACATTTCCTCAAAACGGCACGAGTTCAATACATGGAAGAAATTTCCTCACCCGCGCTATACTATTAGTGTTAACTCGAGGCACATTTGCGTATGTATAAGTGTGCCAAATTTCATCAAAATATTTTAATAAGTTTGGGTATCCTATGCTAGACCTTAAAAATATGCTATAGCAAAACCTATGTACATATGTATATTCATTTGCAATGAAATATAGGAAATTAATTCCGACCCTGCGTCAGCTGACATTTGCCAATTGCTAATTTCAATTTTCAATAAAATGTTATGTTTTGTGTGTAATTATTAAATTTACTAAAATAAAAAGATTTATTTATTAACAAGTAAGGAAGCCTAAGTTCGAGTGGAATCGAACATTAGATACTCAGCTGTATGCTTTCATTGTTTGTTTGTGTTTGATAGAATCACGGTGTACTTTATATAAAGCGAGTGCTGCATAAAGTGGGCGTAACCACGCCTATTTTCAACATTTTTATCAGTCATCCAACTACGCATATGAATATTATTCTTTGTTCAAAATTTCATTCCTTTATGACTTCTAGTTACAAAGATGTCACGTTACAAATTCCCAAAGGGTGTTTCAGAAATATCTTTGTTAAAAAGTAGGCGTGGTCATAAACCGATTTCAATAAATTTATTCGTGTCTATTAACACAAGTTATAAAAGTGTATAAACCAAGTTTCGTCATAATATCTCAATTATTTGTCGAGTTATAGGCTAAGAAATCTCGTATATTCCTTTATCTAAAAAGAGGCGGTGCCACGCCCATTTTCCACTTTATAATACCCATATATAAAAGTGGGCGTGGTCTTCAACCGATTTCACTAAAATTTTCAACATGTATTACCACAAGTAATGAAAGTGTACACACAAAGTTTCGTCATTATATATCAATTATTTGTCGAGTTATGGGCTCAGAAATCTCGTATATTCCTGCTTCTAAAAGGAGGCGGTGCCACGCCCATTTTCCAAAATTTTTGTATTTTTCGTTGTATGTCCGCAGGTGAACTCCTGGCATAAAATTTCAATGATATATCTTTATATTTGACAGAGATATCGCTTAAAATGTTTTTATTCTGTCACTTTATAATACCCATATATAAAAGTGGGCGTGGCCGTCAACCGATTTTGACAATTTTTCGTCCAAACATTTTCCTAAGTAAGTATATCACGCGTACTAAGTTTCATCGCTATATCTTCAACGGTTTCTGAGTTATGACTCATAAAGCTTTCAATGTTTGCTCCTTAATAATTCTATCAAATTTCTTCTTAGGGGCCTGAGCTCAATACGTGGGTAAAATTTCATCACTCTAGCTATATTAGTGGCTGAGATACCAAATTTCCGATTTTTTCTATATAGGAAAAGTGGGCGTGGTCATGGTCCGATTTCGCCCATTTTCAATACCAACCGTCCCAGTGTCCATACCAACTTGCATTTCAAATTTCATCAAAATATCTTAATTTTTCCGCGAGTTAGAGTGTTTACAGACGGACGGACGGACGGACGGACATGGCTCAATCGATTTCTCTTTTCACCCTGATCATTTTGATATATATAAGTCTATATCTATCTCGATTATTTCATTCTGTTACAATCCACCGTTATGTGATTAAAACTATAATACTCTGTGTACTAGTACAGCTGAGTATAAAAAGTGAGTGATGAACGCGTCCCTTTGGCAAACAAGAAAATTTGCTTCTTAAAATTTCCTACGACTGTGCAATAGGCGCTCTCGATGCGTTGTATGTATGTATATTTTGATCTAGGATATTTGCAATCCGTGGTATGCTACCGAATCCCCCTATTATCCCCCTATTATTTTATGCTGTTAAAATCAACCGTTATGTAATCAAGGTCATAATACTCTGTGTACTACGTTCAGCTAAGTATAAGTAGGTATATTAGAAAAGAAGAAAAAGAGCCAAAAATAAGTGCGAATTCGAAGATATATGTACATATCTGTGGTCACAAGCAATAATCGCTTAAGTCGACTTAGGAAGATTTCGAGTTTTATATACCACGTTATTCTCCTTTTAAAACACTATATTTCTGTAAAACCCCCATGCTTATAACTTAATTCAATCAAAAGATATAAATAAAAACATTTAAGCTTAACTTACAATAGAGGTATATTAAACTTGCTATAAGAGCCAAAGTAGACGTATATACTTAATCAAATTTCTTCATGACATTTTGTTTTATTTACAAAATTTGATCGTAACATTATGGATGGCTCAGTGATTTTGCGTCCATAGTTTTTAGTCGACTTTTATGATTTGTTAAGAAACGCTTTCGAATATAAAAATTAATTTATCTCGAAATCATTTTTTAAGACTTAAGCGATTATTGCAAATTGCCACAGATATGTACATACATACATACCAGAGGCGGTCGCTTCATACAAGCCGAGAAGCCCGGCTTGCGTACACATTCTCGTTCATTTCATACGAAATTCTTTAAAATATGGTTATTTTACGTTTTAAATGTGTTTACTATTTAAGTTCTCAATAATATAGACCCACTGTAACATGCCCCTAAAAGCCTGCTAAGAAAATAGCGCAAATACACCACCAATCCACCTCACAATGTGTATTTTGTTTGTACAGCCAATCACAGCACAGTGAGCATGCTTCAACGTTTCCACACATTAGCTTTTACGTGGCTTTCAAAACAGAATAACATAGCTTGTTTTCTCGCTTTCGCTAAGGAGAAACCAATTGCTTATTTTCAGACTTAAATGGAAAAAAAAGTATCAAAGCACTTTTTTTATTTTTCACATCAAATTTGTATGCGAATATGAAGCTGGCTTCGGCATTCAAAAGTTCAGTATTCACAGCCATATGCATATTTGATTTGATTTTCGTTTGCATGTAGGTACATACTTATGCACATAATTTCTTACATCTGCATGTGCACGCAAACATAAATATCAAATACCAGATTACAGTGGCGTAGTAACGGGGGGGGGTTTTTGGGGACAAACCCTCCCCCCCCCGAAAGATTCCTTTTGACCATAAAACCATCTTTGACTTTATTAGCATACATTTGTTTTTCAGGAAAAAATCAATGAGAATAGTAATTTTTCGAAATTGGTAATTCGAAATTTAGTGCTTTTTCACGAAGTATTACTTATAATTCTAGCGTTTGTTGAGCCGTAGGAAAGTGCAAGAACCGCAGGAATTTTACCACAATTTACATTCTTTGTACTTATATTCGATCTTTTGTGGTAAAATTCCTACGGTTCCTACACTTCCCTACGGCTCAACAAACGCTACAATTATTATACGGTATTGCTGTTATTAACATGCTAATAACAGAAAAGTAACGCCAATTATTTAAATTTCAAGTTTTCTTTCAATTACTTATCATATTAATCAAATAATATTAGTATAAACTACAATGGGAATAAATATGCAATGTATAAGGGTATCTGAACTTGAGATTTTACTTAATGTCTGTCAAAATGGAATATTAAAAAACTAAATTATATATGAAAATTATTATTTATAACCGTAGCACATAGGTAGAAATATTTTATTGTGCACATCTATTCCAAATTGCTTGTTTAATGCAAAAGTTTAATAATTTGTGTTAAAAGTAGAGCTCTCGATTTTTTTTTTGAACATTTTCGAGTAGCCCGAACAGTTGTTGTTCAAATGCTCGAAGAGTTGTTTGTTTGTTTATTACCCGTATGTTTGTACGGGCATTTGAACAATCCGGGTATTTTGAAGTTTGTTTTTTTCTTTTGTTTATTATTATTTTTTTTTTTCTTTATATGTATTTTTTTTAATTTTTGTTTTTCCGATACACATTTTTTTTGTTTGTAAGCTCGAATGCTCGAATGTTTGTACGGGCACTTGAACAACAAACGGGCTTCAAACAAAAACGATCAGATCGAATTGCTCGATACCCGGGTATCTAGGGCTCTAGTTAAAAGTCGATTTTATTGAAAAATATATACAGTGACTCAAAAAAAAAAATCATACGCCTGAGTTTTTAAATTTATTTCAAACAGTTCTGTCGAAAATTTGACTCTCTTATTTTCGTTTAAAAATGTAAACAATTTTTCAATAAAAATCGCCTTAAGCAGGATTTCTAAGCTTATGGAAAAATCCGAAAAATCGTAGAAACTTCTAAAAGTGGATTAAAAACTTCAAAGCGCGGCCAGAATTTATAGAAGATTTTGAGGAGATTTCTAAGTGTACTGCTATGTAGCCAACCAATTTTATTGTAAAAAGTGCTATTCTCAATGCTGTAAAAATTTCCGTCGATTTTAGTAATTTTTTTCTGTAGGGTGTTTGCGTTATATGTACTTGAGACCGTTCCAATTAAAATTTCCGAAAAGCCAATGAAATTTTTCAAAAAGTTGAATGTTGCATATTATTATATTACAATTGAATGAGCTGCAAAATTGCATTCTCAAAAATCTTCTAAAAAATGTAGCTTTATAATTTTTAGCCCCTTTTTATGATAAGTACTTCCTTAACTTTGAAAAACTGGAAATACTAAAAATACTGCCTAAAAAGTTAACAATAATCGCTGCTAAATATCTGGGTTACTTTCGAGCATCACCTACATTAACCAAGATATGCGTTAGAAATATAAACATTAAAATTAAATATGAAGCACAAAAAGAAAATTATTGTAGGTACATATGAAAAACCCTGTATCTAGTAGTGAAGTGCGGCTTTGTGCGACGTAATTTTTTGTCGGCTAACTACTAATTGTACTATCATGTCCGAGTGTTAATTTGACTGAGTCTGACAGAGCAACATAACAAAACCAATTTTTAACATGAAAAAGAGTGATAATTTTTTTTTTTAAATATCCCAACTTTAAAAGCGTAAAACTATAAACTTAGAATTATTGGAAACCAAGGATATTATTGAAAAGTGTTAATAATTACTTGAACCTTTAGGATTCATCACGATTACTTAAATGAAATGCTTTAAATAATAAATATTCAAGTTGAAACTAGCACTTAAAAATATGTAAGAAAAAAAACAAAAAAATTAACTTCAGATATGCTAAGTTACGACCATCTGGGGCAAGTGCAGAGTATGGGGTCGGGAAAAAAGCGATGAATTATTGTTCCCCATTCTATTTCCAATATGTGGGTATGTTTTTTTTCTGTAATTGTAACAATTTTACAAAATTCAATTTTGGGCGCATAAAACTTGAAAATCTACCTATGCGCGTAGATTTCCAGAAGAGAATATGAGACTTACTTTTGAAGTATAGATAAGGCCCTTGGCAACTGACAATCTGGCATGTCAAGCAGTGTGTATGTGTGAGTTTTTTTGTGTGTGTTAGTGCAATCGGCAGTCGTTGTGCTACACGTTCTTGTTCGGGCTCGCGTTGATGAGAATCAAATCTTTTAGATATTTGCGTCAATCACCCGACACTCACACATATGTATACACTTCTTAACATTCCAGATTTTAAGTGGCCAAGGGCCTTAAGAGTTTCATATATGTATTATAAGCGATATTTGTGTACTAAAATATTAAATTATAGTCTGAAAAAATTACATTTCGCTAGCTTAGAGTGAAAACTGTGTAAGTCCACTTTTATGAAAAAGTGTATTTTTATGTAGAACGCTAGAAAAATCAAATACGAACCGCGCTAAACAAGTCTGAGATACTTGTCATATTTCTACTCGTTGTTATTCAGTGATACGCAAATTGTGTAAGTCCAAAAAGCGAAAAAAATTGTTTAAGTCCAAAATATTTATATGAACAGAAATTTTTTTTCATTTCGAATTTTTTTTTCTTTTTTGTTTTTTGTCTCTCCTACAAAGTTTTAAAAAAGGACTTACACAACTTGCATTCTAAGCTAGCGATTTTTATCATTTGTAAAAAAAATTGTAGTTTTTTTTGGTAATTTTATTTTGGTAAATTTTTTACATTGGCTGTGACCCCCCCGAAAAATTCTCTAGCTACGCCACTGCCAGATTATAAAAGGGTTGATTGTGATTTTTGGCGACTATTCGCACAATATCAAGATAATTTTAAAAAGCGGTGGAAATCAAATTGGACCTCAGTTTTTCAAACACTAAAGCACCCATTTTTTAGGCAATAAGCAAATACACTTGCTACTGCTGAAATTTCCGTCGGTAGGTATAAGGAAACTAAAAATACCTCTGCGCATTCGTGCAAGATTTCCCTGGCGCACGTTTTTATATTTAAGATTTATGTAAATACGTTTTAAAGCATTATAAAAATAAAAATTTTATTTTTAATTCCTTTTCTCTGGGTATACAAACAAAAAAATGTGTATCAGGAAAACAAAAATAAAAAATACATATGAAAAAAACAAAATAAACGAGAAAAAACGATCTTCAAATACCCGAATTGTTCAAATGCCCGTACAAACATACGCGTAATAAACAAACAAACGAGCGTTCGAGCATTGAAAAGCATTTATTCGGGCCACTCGAAAATGTTAAAAAGAAATCGAGAACTCTAAATCAAAGTCCATGACGGAACGCAATCACACTTTTAAATAATACAGCAAAAGAAGTAACATAAATGGCTAATGGTTATGCTTCACACATAGGCTTGCCCAGGCAATTTATGCTAGGTCCGCCACTGATACATACATACCTATATTATTTATGGCGCACAGTGATCGGAATGAGAATTCTAGATGGACAAAAGTCTCAAACTCGAACTTAGAAAACCGGCCTAATTCTGTCGCCCAACTATTTTATAGTGTCCAGTGATAATACTGTCCAATCCGTAACTGATTCTATGACTCTACCTGGTATTTACGCGTCTTCACCTACCTACCTTACATATATAATTTTTTCTTAAAGCAATGAGTTTGAATAATCTTTGCGTAGCAGGCCAAAGTTTTAGTGTAACTATTTTTTTTTCTTTTTCGAACTTTTGTGAGAACTGAGATTTTGTATTAACGTCATTAGAAGTTTATAAGTTGTTCAATTAGGTCTGTCAAAATACCAATTTAAGAAAGTATAAAAAAATTTGATTTTTAGCATTTAACAGTGTGCTAAAATTTAGATTTTAGTTTATATAGAGTATTATAGTTTTAATCACATAACGGTGGATTGTAACAGAATGAAATAATCGAGACAGATATAGACTTATATATATCAAAATGATCAGGGTGAAAAGAGAAATCGATTGAGCCATGTCCGTCCGTCCGTCTGTACGTCCGTCTGTCCGTCCGTCTGTCCGTCTGTCCGTCTGTAAATACTCTAACTCGCGCAAAAATTGAGATATTTTGATGAAATTTGAAATGCAAGTTGGTATCGAGACTGGGACGGTTGGTATTGAAAATGGGCGAAATCGGACCATGACCACGCCCACTTTTCCTATATAGAAAAAATCGGAAATTTGGTATCTCAGTCACTAATATAGCTGGAGCGATGAAATTTTACCCACGTGTTGAACTCACGCCCCTAGGAAGAAATTTGATGAAATTTTGGAAAATGGGCGGTGCCACGCCCACTTATTAAGGGTCAAACATTGAAAGTTTTATATGTCATAACTCAGAAACCGTTGAAGATATAGCGATGAAATTTGGTATGCCTGATGTACTTATTTAGGCAAATGTTTTGACGGAAAATTGTGAAAATCGGTTGACGGCCACGCCCACTTTTATATATGGGAACTATAAAGGGGCCTAATAAAAACATTTTAAGCGATATTTCTGTCAAATATAAAGATATATCATTAAAATTTTATGGCAGGAGTCTAACTACGGACATAAAACAAAAATCACAAAAATTTTGGAAAATGGGCGTGGCACCGCCTCTTTTTAGAAGCTGGAATATACGAGATTTCTGAGCCCATAACTCGACAAATAATTGAATATAATGATGAAACTTGGTGTGTACACTTTTATTACTTGTGGTAATACATGTTGAAAATTTTAGCCAAATCGGTTGACGACTACGCCCACTTTTATATATGGGTATTATAAAGTGGCCTAATAAAAACATTTTAAGCGATATCTTTGTCAAATATAAAGATAATTCATTGAAATTTTGTGGCATGAGTTCTACAATAGATCGGAAACAAAAAATAGAAAAATTTCGGAAAATGGGCGTGGCACCGCCTCTTTTCAGACAAAGGAATCAACGAGATTTCGGAGCCCATAACTCGACAAATAATTGAGATATTATGACGAAACTTGGTTTATACACTTTTATAACTTGTGTTAATAGACACGCAAAAATTTATTGAAATCGGTTTATGACCACGCCTACTTTTTAACAAAGATATTTCTGGAACACCCTTTGGGAATTTGTAACGTGGCATCTTTGTAACTAGAAGTCATAAAGGAATGAAATTTTGTACAAAGAATAATATTCATATGCTTAGTTGGATGGCTGATAGAAATTTTGAAAATGGGCGTGGCTGCGCCCACTTTATGCGGCACTCGATTCATATAAAGTACACCGTGTTTCCATCAAACGCAAACAAACAATGAAAGCATACAGCTGAGTATCTAATGTTCGATTCCACTCGAACTTAGGCTTCCTTACTTGTTTATTTTTCCCCTTATTTTATATGGTTTGTTTTAGAACAATGAACTCAGCAAATTATAATAAAATGTGTTACTTACTATTCAGTAATTTAGTATTCTGTCAATTGATTTCATATTTTTAGGACTTCGTTAAATCTACTTGAAATAATTTTTTGCACTTCGTAACACAAAAACCTGAAATTTTTTGAACCTAGCAACCAATTTGATATCAGCAACCGAAAACTAGTTGGAAAGGACATTTGTGACCATTTGGACGTAAGAAATAATTTTGTCCACCTAGAATTTTCATTCCGACTGTGTGGCGTTTATTTCTACATACATATCACTTCACATCCAAAAACTTAAATGCTTTCTTCATTCTACCTGATTTCCCTTACTTACCCCCATGAAAACTTATTTGGATGTATAACAAGTAAGGAAGCCTAATAGCATTGATAATCCCGATTACCGTAACACTTAATTCGATTAAAATTTTACCCTGACAGACGGCAAGTATTGCGGATTAACAAAACAGCTGAAGGAAGGTAGGCCCAGCGGCGAATTCAAAAGCTTCTTGTTTTATTTCCAAAGGTAGGGTAATGTCAAAATCAAAACGAAATCACATCATGCTCAATAGGAATGGGCGAGTCCCAAACGAATTCAGATTTCAACCACGGCGAAATATCATTTTGACATTACACTCTACCAATTACAATAACAAATTACATTCGAAATTTCTGAATTCACTTTACCTTCCTAGATCTGCCTTGGGTTCTTCTTTTTCTTCCCTTTCATTCACAATAGAGATTTTTCACCAGGGATGTCATTACAAAATGCTCTAATCCGCTAAAATTTTGAGGACTAACTCCAAGACATATTCCGGATTACCTCCAGTTAATTCTCAAGTTAAGTCCGAATTAGCTAGATATTCCGAATTATCGCTGCCGTCTGTCAATGCTATAAGTTCGCGTGGAATCGAACATTAGATACTCAGCTGTATGCTTTAATTGTTTGTTTGCGTTTTATGGAAACACGGAAACACACATAGTTGGACTGATGCCACAAAATTTCAATGATATATCTTTATATCTGACAGAGATATCGCTTAAAATGTTTTTATTAGGCCACTTTATAATACCCATATGGTCGTGGCCGTCGACCGATTTTGGCAATTTTTCGTCCAAACATCACGCGTACTAAATTTCATCGACATATCTGCTACGGTTTTGGAGTTATGACTTATAAAACTTTCAATGTTTGCCCGAAAATTGTCAAGATCGGACCACTATAACATATAGCTGCCATACAACCAACTGTTTAGATATAGACATTTTGGGGTATAACTTCCCATAGATATAGATATAGATATAGATATAGATATAGATATAGATATAGATATAGATATAGATATAGATATAGATTAAGATCATTATTTTAAGTAATGCCAAAATCTGACTTCCAATGGCACCCAATTTGAAAACAAACTTTGGATCTCCAACCTATGTATACTCATCTATACTAATTACATACATTGGTTATATGGAAAATGTTTGTAACCGGTAAACTCAAAAAGAACTGAACCGATTTTAATAATCCTTTTTTTTTAAATGTCATAAATGGTAAAAACTTCAGAGTGGTGTTTTTTGCGGATTTCTGAGATTTTAATACCTTTTCCCGATTTTAAATTTTTGAAAAACTCAAAAAAGCGCAAGACAGATTCATTGATCACTCAACGTGTTCAGTGTGAGTAGCGCAGTGGTGCGAGGCAGAACAGCTCAGTCTAGGGATGGGCAAATTGGAAAAATATATCGATACACATTGTATCGATATTTCAGAAAACATCGATTTATGTCGTGGAAAAACATCGATATATCAATATATCGAAAGGATCGGCTTTCCATTAAGGAAGCACGACTCGCGAAAAAACACTTTTTCACGGGGTTAGAGGTGCTCTCATAGATCTCAAAACTGAAATCCAAACTTGCCGGAGGCTTATAGCTTACTAGATATTTGTTGTTAACGTTGGATGGGTCTATAAATATTCCACGAATCTTGAAGCATACACATAAGAATCATTAAGCATTGCATGGTGGCCGCTGTGGTGCAGTGGGTAGAGTGCTCGCCTGCTATGCCTGAGGTCTCGGGTTCAAACCACGGTCCGAGCAAAACACCAAAACAATTTTTCTAATTAGTAAAAATCCAATTATTGGGTTTTTTAAGAGCAGCGGTCACCTCTCGGCAGTGGGTATCACACCCTTCGAGTGAATTTCTGCCATGAAAAGGCTTCTCATAAAAAATGCATTCGCCGCACAGTGGGCTGAAATTGGTTGGTAGTGGACATAGAGACATGAAATAAAAGCTAGTTAATAATAAAAAAAAACTAATTATGGTGTTCCATTCTAAACCTTATTACATGAGGTTTTTGTATCTGAATAACTTTTCATAAAGTCTTTAATTTAAAAGTTATAGCAAATTAAAAAAAAAATGTATGGAAAAATTCAGAATTTTGCCCTTAACTCAATTTCCTCACATTTCCTCAAAATTAATTTTATATATTTATATATAAGGTCTAATTTACTATATATTTTACTAGACCTCGTGGTTCGGAAAAGCTCGGAAAAGTTTACAATTTCAGTCATAATTCCATTAATGACTAGGTCTTATGGCAATATTATTATTTTCGCTGAAGAGAAAACGCGACAACCCCAAGCAGTACCTCGTTCGGTGGAAGATTAAAACACGCTTCTAATGACATAGTGATTGGTTGTAGTGATTGAACCAACCCTGGTTGAGTGACAGCTGGTCAAAGTTAAAAATTTTTTTCATCTTTTTCGGTTTTTTGTTTGCCGTTAACTCAGATTCCCCGCGTTTCCCATAATTAATTTTATTTATTTATACATAAGGTCTAACGTACTATCTATTTTATTAATTTTCGTGGTTCGTATAATTTAAGAATTCCATTACTAACTGGGTCATATGCCAGTATTGCGCATCAGTTTTCATTGCTGGGTATAATGTGAAAACCAACAAGTAAGGAAGCCTAAGTTCGAGTGGAATCGAACATTAGATACTCAGCTGTATGCTTTCATTGTTTGTTTGCGTTTGATGGAAACACGGTGTATTTTATATGAATCGAGTGCCGCATAAAGTGGGCGCAGCCACGCCCATTTTCAAAATTTCTATCAGCCATCCAACTAAGCATATGAATATTATTCTTTGTACAAAATTTCATTCCTTTATGACTTCTAGTTACAAAGATGCCACGTTACAAATTCCCAAAGGGTGTTCCAGAAATATCTTTGTTAAAAAGTAGGCGTGGTCATAAACCGATTTCAATAAATTTTTGCGTGTCTATTAACACAAGTTATAAAAGTGTATAAACCAAGTTTCGTCATAATATCTCAATTATTTGTCGAGTTATGGGCTCCGAAATCTCGTTGATTCCTTTGTCTGAAAAGAGGCGGTGCCACGCCCATTTTCCGAAATTTTTCTATTTTTTGTTTCCGATCTATTGTAGAACTCATGCCACAAAATTTCAATGAATTATCTTTATATTTGACAAAGATATCGCTTAAAATGTTTTTATTAGGCCACTTTATAATACCCATATATAAAAGTGGGCGTGGTCGTCAACCGATTTGGCTAAAATTTTCAACATGTATTACCACAAGTAATAAAAGTGTACACACCAAGTTTCATCATTATATATCAATTATTTGTCGAGTTATGGGCTCAGAAATCTCGTATATTCCAGCTTCTAAAAAGAGGCGGTGCCACGCCCATTTTCCAAAATTTTTGTGATTTTTGTTTTATGTCCGTAGTTAGACTCCTGCCATAAAATTTTAATGATATATCTTTATATTTGACAGAAATATCGCTTAAAATGTTTTTATTAGGCCCCTTTATAGTTCCCATATATAAAAGTGGGCGTGGCCGTCAACCGATTTTCACAATTTTCCGTCAAAACATTTGTCTAAATAAGTACATCAGGTATACCAAATTTCATCGCTATATCTTCAACGGTTTCTGAGTTATGACATATAAAACTTTCAATGTTTGACCCTTAATAAGTGGGCGTGGCACCGCCCATTTTCCAAAATTTCATCAAATTTCTTCCTAGGGGCGTGAGTTCAACACGTGGGTAAAATTTCATCGCTCCAGCTATATTAGTGACTGAGATACCAAATTTCCGATTTTTTCTATATAGGAAAAGTGGGCGTGGTCATGGTCCGATTTCGCCCATTTTTAATACCAACCGTCCCAGTCTCGATACCAACTTGCATTTCAAATTTCATCAAAATATCTCAATTTTTGCGCGAGTTAGAGTATTTACAGACGGACAGACGGACAGACGGACGGACAGACGAACAGACGGAAGGACAGACGGACGGACGGACATGGCTCAATCGATTTCTCTTTTCACCCTGATCATTTTGATATATATAAGTCTATATCTGTCTCGATTATTTCATTCTGTTACAATCCACCGTTATGTGATTAAAACTATAATACTCTGTGTACTAGTACAGCTGAGTATAAAAATATTTTAGGACTTCAGTGTGAAGTCATTTTGCCGTGTCAACCGTTTCGCCATATATGATATTCTTTAAAATATTCTGGTATGGCTTATTATACCCCACTTTGCTTCACTTAAACTTCAAGAGCTCATCCAAATATTGTTAGATTTTTAATCTGAATGTATTTTTGAAACCTGCATTAAATTACACAGCCCCATGTGTAATTGAATTTAAAAAAATTTTCAGCTATCAGGAAAAATATAGGACATGAAGTTGAAGATTCGTGAGAAAGAAAACAAAATGTTCACTTTAGGCCGCGATATTACCTTCCCTGAGTAGTGTACCAACTGAATACGCCATTCGTTTAAGCGGTTAATTTTACGTACGACTAGATAACAATTTTTTATCTTGTGCAAAATCTCAATTTATTTCATACATAAAACTAAACATACCTTGAAATTCTTGAAAATTGCGCGGTTTTTGGTGAAGCTCCATCTAGTTTTTAGAAAAGTGATTTTTTTTTTTTTCATTTTATTTACTATAAACAACCTATTTTCATATTCTGTGGCCGGAGGAAGGATCTGAGAAGGTTTAAACAATGGCATACAAATTAACGCATCTAATGTAAATCTATTACTAAAAGCCTGATAACTTCTTAAAACAAGGTTTTACGAAAAAAAAGTTATATAACTAAAAATTATGGCAAAATATCATAGAATATGAAAATATACAATTGAAGTCCCGTGTCCCTACTTGTCAATTTCAGCCCACTGTGTGCCGTTCGGAGCCGGCATAAAACTGTAGGTTCACCCAATTAGTAGGAAAAACAAGAAGGAGCACACCTCGAATTGGGAGAGAAGCTCGGCCATAAAACTCGCCAGAGTTATAATAGCGCCATTTTATTATTATAAGCATTGCTTGGAGAAGAAAGTAATGGAAACTCAAGCACCGCTGAAATTATGGTTATACCACTCGATGCAACAGCAAAAACCTGTTTACTGCTTTGATTACATGTCCATGAATGCATACTACGCTATGACTCAAGAACGCCTGGACCGATTTCTTCGAACGCTAGAATGTTTCTGAGCGATACCACAGAATAAACAATATATTTATGTATATATTGTTTGTTCTGTGGCGATACATACGTATAAAATGAATGGCGTTGAATAGGGATTCAACATAGAGTTCTTTTCATTGTGATGCCTAGACATCCTGCCCATATATGGGCTAAAATTTGGACCCGGATGACTCCAGAATGTTTTTGAACGATATTGGTATGAAATTAAAGCTATATAGCAGGGCTTTAACACAGACCTATTTTCATTGTGATTCTCAGGCCGAGTGCCTATATATGGGTCAAAATGCGGAACCGGATGTTTTTGTGGGATATTGGTATTAAATTAAAGGTGTTGGGAACGGCTTCAACATAGAGCTATTGTCATTGTGATGCCTAGACCGGATCATCAAGTGTACCTAGATAACCCCGGAATAACTTAACTTAACTTGACTTGACTTGGCTTGAGTTGAGTTGACTTGACTTGACTTCGCCATTGCGAAGAAATGGGTCTTTACTAGTTTAGTCATACCCAATCAACACGGTGCCTAAAGGTAGAGAATTTGTGGGGACTACATTAGATAATTAGTGAAATTCTCCAACTCTATTCTCTAATCGAAAGCAGAGGTAGAAAACTACACTAGAATTCAATTGAAAACTGATTAGAGAAATAAATATGTACATATGTACATATCTATTTATCAATTCTCATTAGATAAGAACATTAGATTTTGTTTGGGAATGCTATGATTCTCGATAGTCCTCTAACGTTAGAGATTTAAGAGTCATTCTCAAATCGATATCTAACCTCAGTATTTATTGGGTAGCTCTTTGTTATTGCTCAATTAATTAAATCATTTAAATCGAAATAACGATTAGATTGTATTTTTTTCTCGAAAGTATTCATGTCCAAACATAACTCTTAATCTTTTCGATCATATTTGGGTTTGTAATGGAACAGTATCAGTGTTGCCAGAACTTTTCCAGAGTTCCAGCTAGATTCTCAAAAAAAAAAGCTAGAAAAAGCTAAAAAAAAATTGTTTCACACATAAAAAAAAATTAAAGCTAAAAAAAGAAGCTAAAAAAAATTACGAAATTACCCAGTAGAACTTGGAGCGAGATCTCCCCAAGCGAGAGCAGAAGAGTACTCAATTTGATATCCTTTCCGAGCAATATCAAAATTTTTTCAGTTTTGTTTTATTTTGTTTGTGTTTATTACTTCCCTTCCTAGGACATACAATGTTAAAAGCGAGTATAAAAAATTGTATGCTTATACACGAAGTATAGGGAGTAATAGAGTATCTATTGACAAGTAGGTACTCCCGGATTAATAAAACGATGATCCCAAGTCTTACTGCGTATTTTAATGCTTTATTAATAGGTGATTTCCCGTAACAGTGATCCGGACAAAAAATTTGCAAGCACCTGCAACAACAATTTTTTGATCCTGATGTTTATCTGGATCAAAAAAATCTATTACAATCTATACGGACCCGAAATGGATCTAGATAAATATCAGGATCATAAAATTGTTGTTCCATTTGCACGAAAATTTTTTATTTAGATCTGGAGGGGAACTCGCCTAATGTGTTTTCAAAACACACATAAATTCAAGGTCAATTTAACAGGTCGGCTCAAGATACATAAACACATACACGCCGGTACCTTAATGTCGAACTCTCGTGACCGAGATGTCAAAACTGTAAGGAAGACGAAATAATTTGACATTCAGGTCACGGGCGAATGATGGATAAACTCAGAGAACGAAGAATTTGACGAATTGTAAACACGAATGCATGTATAGAATATGCAGAAGTAAACAAATTGGATAGCTGTTGAAGAAGAACAAGAAGTCAGCTGATCTGAAGAACCGACTTGTTTAGTGGAGCCTGCATATTTTCATATACTATATGCAAATTTGTACCTCAGTGTCAATAAAAATAACGAAATGTTAAAAAAAATGTTGTACATTGAAATAATGGTAACTATGATGACTGTATGTATGTATATGAGCAGTGAGCAGCGTTCATTTTTTGGGGAGTTTTAGCAAATAAAAAAGCTAGAAAAAAAAGCCAAAGCTAAATCAGAATTTTTGCAGCTAAAAGACAAGAAAAAAAGCTAAATCTAGCTTGAAAAAAGCTAGAATGGCAACGCTGAACAGTATGCTTTCAGCAGAAAGTTCAGCGCTCTATTCATAAAGTATATACAAACGGATACACATGCATACATATACATACAACCGAAAACAAAGGGATAAAACTAAGAAAATCATTACTTCATTCACACCATAGGTCGTAAATAAAACAATGTATAGGCAAAAGTAATACCATGTCTCCACATAACGTGTTTCGCTCTTTTTTTCTGCATTTTCTCTCTCAAACTTGTTTCCACACGGAAACCAGTGCCGAAACTCGCCAATTTCCATACAAAATTTTTGAGAGCGAGTGAAGATTGAAACAATGTTTCATTCTGAATCATCTTGCCAACCTCGATGATATCGATGTCTTCTCTAATTTTGTATCGAAAATCTATCGAAATCTCACCAAGACCAAAACAAAAACGCAAAAATAAACAAACATACAAACATTTAAGAAGAGCAAGAAAGAGAAATGTTAAACTGAATCACGATCAGCCACGTGGAGACAGGTTATTTAGCGAGATGTTTTGCCACATGTTTCTTTGGTGAAACAAGTTATGTGGAGACGGGCTTTAAGGGAAATATGTTGATAGAGTAGCCGCGGCCGAAGGGTGGGTCGGGTGTAGTTGGTGAACAAAGTCCAGGAGATGAGTCGATGTGGGTTGTCGCTTGCGGCATTTAATCTAAGTGTCGTTGAGCTCTTTATTACGTTATAACGCATTAGTGTGAATTTTTTGCACCACATCAGCTCAACTCCCTCCTAACAGGCACATAAATACACTAACTGTGGGTGCTTGCCCTGAAGGAATGACCTTTCAATTTTCTCGTAGATTCAGGAGAGAAATCTTGCCTGCCCTAGGATTCTAAAATAAAAATAAAATTTTCAAGAAAAGTAGAAGGATCGGTGAATCACATGGCACAATTCACACTGAATAATAAGGTGGTTCAAAAAATTAAAACCCAACAAATTATTGCAGAACAAGGCTATTTTAATGCTTTTACTACTAAAATAATGTGTTCCCTTTTTTAATTATAAATAAATTGATTTAGGAGTCGCGCAAATCATTTTAATTTTTGCATTTGTACATCCCAGTGCAAAAATTACTTATATTATATTATTTGTTAGCGCAAAAACGAACTATCGTACAAACAAATAACGCGAAAACTCGAAGTGCAAAAACATGCCGACAAAACTTTTCAGTTCGTTTTTGCCCTTATATCTTAGGGGAAAAAACGAACTGAAAAGTTTTGTCGGCATGTCTTTTCGCTTCGAGAAAACAATATACATAAGTAATTTTTGCACTGGGGTGTACATTTATAAAAGGTCCAAAAAATTAAAACTGAAAACATTATTGTGAAACCATGCTGTTTTTATTATTTTTTTCCATGCTATAAAACTCCAAGGCTTGCTTGTATCCTTGGGCAAAATTATTAACATTACTTTCATCCCAGGACCTCCAGGATCAATAACCTGGGCTCTATTAATTTTACTGATATTTTTTTTTAAAAAAAAACGCCAGCTATAAAATAAAAATATGGCGTTTTATTTATTAGCACCAGCGATAATAGTAAAACCTGGTATTTTATTTTTTAACTCCAAAATAAAACTCCAGGGCCAATAACTAACGAACCCCTTAACCGAATTGCATAAATTTGGTATCAGATCCGTCGAAAGCTGGCAAATTAAAATATTCTTTTCGAAAAGTAGCACATTTGACTTTTGGCTGACGAAATGTATTTTTACACTAAAATTGTACTTGGTGTACATATGTATATACTTTCATAACTTGTAATACATGACGAAATCGGTTGACGGCCACGCCCAATTTTATATATGGGAATTATGAAGTGGCCCAATAAAAACATTTTAAGCGATATCTTTGTCAAACATGGCCTTATAGCTCAATTAAATGAGAAATGAAACCATATGCCTTTATTGCATACACCCAAGTGCAATATCACTATGATCGTTTAGTAACCAAAGTGGAAATAACGCCATAACAGTGCAATTGTTACAGTTACAAACTGCCAAAAGAATGAGTTGGCATTGTCAAGTGTTGAAAAATATGGTAGAAGGGGTGAAACTTGGGAGAGCGCGTCCATGAAAAAGTACTGTGGATCGGTCCATAGAAATTATCCCAGAAAGAGAATTCTGCCGGCTGAGGGTTATTTTTGTTAAGCGCGTCCGAAGGTGTTCCATGTGTAATTACTATTGATCGATCCATAGATACTATTCCAAAAAGATAATTCTGCCGGCTGAGGGTTATATTTGTAAAGCACAGCCGAAGGCCGCCAATGGAGAATGGTGTTCAATGCAAAAGTACTGTGGATCGGTCCATAGATACTATTCCAGAAAGAGAATTCTGCCGGTTTAGGCAAATAAAAGAAATCAAATAATTTGAATTATTTAAAAAAAATTAAATTGGTTTATGACTACGCATATTTTTTAACAAAGATATTTCTGGAACACCCTTTGGGAATTTGTAACGCGAGATCTTTGTAACTAAAAGTCATAAATGGATGCAATTTTGCACTAACAATAATATTTATATGCTTATTTGGATGATTTATACAAATTTTGAAAATGGGCGTGGCTGCACCCAGTACCGACAGGTGGCGCTGTCAACTTCTATCGACAGTCGTTACATTTCCGGCGAACTGCATTGCCGACAGTTAGAGCACTGCACTGCTCCAAAGTTCCGTATCTTTATATATATTACGCTAAGCGTTTTTTTGTACTCACCATAACTTTTACACTTTTATACCGATTTTCGAAAATGGGGTGTCACATGAAAGGGCTTGACCTGATGTGCCAACTGTTTAAAAATTTAATTCTCCTGTATAGTTTGATTGATTTTTAAATTTCAGGTACCTTATGAAAGTGATTGAGCTGAAAATGAGTAATTTATTAAAAATTTTACACAAACGGTTGCCACCTGTTCAAAAATTCAGTTTTTCGCTATAGTTTGTTTAATTTCTAAATTTGAGGTGTCATAAGAAAGGACTTGGCATGGAAATGAGTAATTTATTAAATTTTTTACAAAAAGGCTTGCCACCTCTTCAAAAATTCAGTGTTACACTATAGTATGTTTGATTTTTAAATTTGAGGTGTCATATGAAAGCGCTTTGTGTGAAAATCAGTAATTTATTATAATTTTTACAAAAAGGGTTGCCACCAGTTCAAAATTTTATATTTACGATATAGTTTGTTTGATTTTTAAATTTCAGGTACCATATGAAAGGGCTTGAGCTGAAAATGAGTAATTTATTAAATTAAAAAAAAGGTTGCCACCTGTGCAAACATTCAGTTTTACGCTATAGTTTGTTTGATTTTTAAATTTGAGGTGTCATATGAAAGAAAACTAGAAAGAGAAAGAGGACTGCGACAAATAGCCTTTTGAAGGTCGCTTTAAAGTTAACATATTCTAGAAAATTATTCGGCATAAAACTTCACTATGGAGCTCCTCGCACAAAATCTTTGTATAAACGAGTGCTGCATAAACAGGGCGCAGCCACGCCCATTTTCAAACTTTGTATCAATCATCCAAATAAGCATATAAATATTATTGTTAGTGCAAAATTGCATCCCTCTATGACTTTTAGTTACAAAGGCTTCACGTTACAAATTCCAAAAGGGTGTTCCAGAAATATCTTTGTTAAAAAGTAGGCGTGGTCATAAACCGATTTCAATACATTTTTGCGTGTCTATTAACACAAGTTATAAAAGTGTATAAACCAAGTTTCGTCATAATATCTCAGTTATTTGTCGAGTAATAGGCTCGTAGATTTCTTTGTATAAAAAGAGGCGGTGCCACGCCCATTTTATAAACTTTTTTTATTTTTTGTTTCCGGTCTATTGTAGAACTCATGTCACAAAATTTCAGTGATAGATCTTTATATTTGACAGAGATATCGCTTAAAATGTTTTTATAAGGTCACTTTATAATACCCATATATAAAAGTGGGCGTGGTCGTCAACCGATTTTGGTAATCTTTCGTCCACACATTTGGCTAAGCAAATATATCACGCGTACCAAATTTCATCGATATATCTTTAACGGTTCTGAGTTATGGCTTATAAAACTTTCAATATTTGCCCCTTAATAAGTGGGCGTGGCACCGCCCATTTTCCAAAATTTTTATATTTTTTGTTTTATGTCCCTAGTTGGACTCCTGCCACAAAATTTCAGTGATAGATCTTTATATTTGACAGAGATATCGCTTAAAATGTTTTTATTAGGCCCCTTTATAGTTCCCATATATAAAAGTGGGCGTGGCCGTCAACCGATTTTGATAATTTTTCGCAAAAACATTTGCCTAAGTAAGAAAATTACGCATATCAAATTTCATCGATATATCTTCAACGGTTTCTGAGTTATGACATATAAAACTTTCAATGTTTGACCCTTAATAAGTGGGCGTGGCACCGCCCATTTTCCAAAATTTTTGTACTTTTTGTTTTATGTCCGTCTTTGGACTCCTGCCACAAAATTTTAGTGATAGATCTTTATATTTGACAGAGATATCGCTTAAAATGTTTTTATTAGGCCCCTTTATAGTTCCCATATATAAAAGTGGGCGTGGCCGTCCACCGATTTTGATAATTTTTCGTCCACACATTTGGCTAAGTAAATATATTACGCGTACCAAATTTCATCGATATATCTTTAACGGTTTCTGAGTTATGACATATAAAACTTTCAATGTTTGACCCTTAATAAGTGGGCGTGGCACCGCCCATTTTCAAAAATTTTTGTATTTTTTGTTTTATGTCCGTAGTTGGACTCCTACCACAAAATTTCAGTGATAGATCTTTATATTTGACAGAGATATCGCTTAAAATGTTTTTATTAGGCCCCTTTATAGTTCCCATATATAAAAGTGGGCGTGGCCGTCCACCGATTTTGATAATTTTTCGTCAAAACATTTGTCTAAGTAAGCAAATTACGGATACCAAATTTCATCGATATATCTTCAACGGTTGCTGAGTAATGACATATAAAACTTTCAATGTTTGCCCCTTAATAAGTGGGCGTGGCACCGCCCATTTTCCAAAACTTCATCAAATTTCTTCATAAGGCCCTGAGCTCAATACGTGGGTAAAATTTTATCACTCTAGCTATAGTAGTGGCTGAGATACCAAATATCCGATTTTTTCTATATAGGAAAAGTGGGCGTGGTCATGGTCCGATTTCGCCCATTTTCAATACCAACCGTCCCAGTCTCGATACCAACTTGCATTTCAAATTTCATCAAAATATCTCAATTTTTACGCGAGTTATCGTGCGTACGGACGGACGGACGGACGGACGGACGGACGGACGGACGGACGGACATGGCTCAATCGATTTCTCTTTTCACCCTGATCATTTTGATATATATAAGTCCATATCTATCTCGATTATTTCATTATGTTACAATCCACCGTTATGAAATCAAAATTATAATACTCTGTGTACTAGTACAGCTGAGTATAAAAATCTAGGTCCACAGAAAATTAAAATAACCAGTACCTATCTAGGTATATCCTTCATTTTATATTTTATTATTAAGATTCTATGGGCTTACAGACCATTCATATTCTGCCAATTTCAAGGGGAAGTCAAATTTAAGATGACAATCAACAAAATTGTCAAATATGGCAATACCCAATAAACATTTATCTTCATTTTCAATTTGAGGTTCATTTGAGAAATAACCCTATTGTCAAATATCAAACGTTTGTTATCAAATGCACCTCAATTTTCACTTGATAGCGTTCTCAAACAAAAAGGCTCATTTTTAGTATGGGATTTTGGGCTGATTCTCAATTTGATAAATTCCATTTTCTCAAACCCATTTCAAAGGTGGTACGAAATGGAATGCAATCAATAGATGTTTGTATGTATTACATATATGTACTCTAGAGTGCAGAAAAATTGAGGGATAGTGAGAGAGAGTTTGTGGTGTGAGCGCAGAAATGGAATGGAATAAATAGATGTAGGTGATGTTTTTCATTTACCCGTGCAGGTGAATTTCGCCGGTGCCTTTTGTACAATTGCATGAGTAGGTATATTAATATCTTTTTTAATATACATACACACATATGGGAAACCAATTACATATGGTTCTATTAAATTTTGTGTAACTTCACAAAAAGCCACAAACAAATAAAATAAGAGTAAGAAATACAGAATCATTATTACACACAATCATTTTCAACCATCATCATTCAACCGTTAAAAGACTGCTCGAGTAGAACAACGAACGCTGACTGAAATTTGCAAACACACAAAATTTCTTCGTTCCTTCAATCCTTGACATGTTGAAATTCGTGAAATGGTACAAAATACGAAACAAGTTTTTTTTTTCAAATGTGTTGTAAGTTAATCTAAAATTGATAAACAATGTTTGATGAACACTTGCAAACATGTTTATTTTCAAATGATATCTATGCTGATTCTCAACTTTAGAAACAACATTTTCTCAAACGTTTGATAATTTCTTTTTCAGTGTTTAATGGGTATGTGGTCTTCCACCCTCAAATTGTCTCACAGTGTAATCGAAAGCCACAGCATCGCGTGGCAGGGTTTACTAGTATAATATAAATATAGAGATAAATATAAAAATAAAGTATAAAATAAAATAAAACCAAATGAAATAAAATAAAATAAGATGAGAGAAAATAAAGTAAATAAATGAAACAAAACAAAATAAAATAATATAAAGTAAAATAAAGCAAAACAAAATAAAATAAAATTAAAATAAAATAAAGAAATAAAAAAATAATAATAAACAAATGAACATAAATAATTGAAACAAAATAAAATAAAGTATATACATATAGGAGTCACTACTCTCAGGGAAAAAATTTTATAAAAACATATGAAAACGTGCTTAAAATGGGCAATGATGTAAATACCAACATTTTTATTTTAAAAAGTTCATTGTAAAATTTTTAAATCAAGAAAGACATTTTAAATTTAAAAATGTTTATTTTTATTTTAAGCACTATGAGAAAAAAAAAACGCTGCATTGTTCTCTATATCATTTTCTCCTCCGGATTCGAAACTAAATCCAACGGCATTCTCTTCATCTTCTCTCAATCTGAGTCCCAAATACATAAATATAGCCTCCGCTTGTTTGCTATTTTTATTTCTTATTCTTCCTATTTCCCTTTTTCTTCTTTATTTTATATTCTCTTCCGGATTCGAACCATGACATCAACCTGAAATTCAATCCAACGCCATCACATAGTGGAACAGTAAACATTATATTGAATTGTAATAACCTATTTACACTTCCCTTTTTCTAAGAAAGAATCCATGAATTATATGAATCATTGTTAAAACAAAATTTAAAAAAATCGATTCCCATTATTGTTTTTGTTGGATTTCTCACAAAAAGTATTTTCTCACAAAAGAATTTTGAACAAAGAGCGAGTTTTTGAATCAACATTCATTTTCGTTTTTAATTTAAGTATGTTCCTTTTTAAATCCAAAATGCATTTTTACTTCAAAAATTTCATTCTTAATACAAAAATTTCTTTTTTAATTTAAAAATTTTCATTGTTAAAATAAAAATGGTTTGGTTTAAAACATGCATTAAGCATAGTACTGAGTTCGAGTTTCACGTGAAACTGCTGTCAAAATCCATACAAAAAAACTGGTTGTGAAACATGTGTGAAATTTGCGCAACATGCTAGCAACATCATGCCAGCAACATTTTTTCACGACAATTAAAATATACAATGCTATTTATTTTCGAGTGAAAAGTGACATTTGTTGAAATTGAAATTTATATTTTGTATAAAATTTTTTTATTGGCCAAAATTTGAAAGTTGGTTCTGAGGCGATGCTCCAAATTTTCCTTTTTTCATTTACTCAGTTTTCGTTTTGGCATTTATTCTCATTTGACAAAAAAAAATTTCTTGAAACATTTCACAGCAAAATAAATGCATGGTGAAATTTCACGGCTGTGAACTCAGTACTAGGCTTTATGAAAAAAAAAATTTATTTTTGATTTTAAAATGCTGTTTTTCGCTTAGTGTATGGTAGTGCTGGAAAAACATCGATGTTTACGAGTATCGATATTTTCGATATTTTTGAGAAAAAACCTCGATATTATCGATATATCGACCTTTATATTAGAGCTCTAGATACCCGGGTATCGAACAATTCGAAAAGATCGAATTTGTCTGAGGCTCGTTTGTTGTTCAAATGCCCGTACAAACATTCGAGCATTCGAGCTTGCAGACAAAAAAATTTGTATCAGGAAAACAAAAATAAAAAAAAATACATATGTATGAAGACAACAAAAAAAAATAAACAAGCGAAAAATACAAACTTCAAATGCCCGTGCAAACATACGGGTAATAAACAAACAAACAAGTGTTCGAGAATTTGAACAGCATTTGTTCGGGCTACTCGAAAATGTTCAAAAAAAATCGAGAGCTCTACTTTATATAAACCTTAATTTAACATATCTATATATAACAGCTTTATTTTTCGAAATGTCTGCATTTATTATTGTGCCCTGAATTGAACGGGAGTAACAGTCATTTATATTACTCTAAAAATTAACTAAATAAACATTTAAACTAAATATTTCAATTTATTATCAACAGAAATCTTTTTTGAAAAGGGAATTCAATAATAAAAAAAAAAACAAAAAAGGTAAATTCTGTTCCAGCCAGAAAGAGTAGGTATCAATTACAGTGGTTCACTGAAATATTTCGCATTTAAGTTATTAAAAAACCATGTTAAAGACTAAAAGGTTTGAAATAGACAAATTAATAACGCATTCTAAATACCTTTTACAGTCAGAGAAAATAAACCAAAAATAAAATTTTTATTTTTATAATTCACGTTTTCAACCAAGTCATTTTATTTTAAAAATGAAATTTTTGGAATTAAAATGTATTTGGGATTTAAAAAGAAAATGTTTAAATTAAAAATAAAAATGAATGGAAAAAAACATAAGTTTTTGGTTCAAAATCTCATAGTGCTTAAAATAGAAATAAAAATTTTTTAATTTAAAATGTTTTTTCTTGATTTTGCAATTCTACAATAAACATTAAAAAATAAAATGGTCGTATTTACATTACTTTTAAACACAGGAATTTCTACATAGGAATCAAATTTTAAAAAAATCTCCAAATTTGGGGAATTACCCACAAAACGGCAATGCTGCCTTTTACCAGCTTCTTTCTGCGTTTATCAGTGATGGATACATGACCGTCGATATATCGAATATCGGAAAAAAAATATCGATATATCGAAAAAGTTCAAAAACATCGATGAATCGATATTATATCGATATCGCTTCCAGCACTAGTGTATGGCTCTCAGTCAAACGAGCGATTGCGAAATGCCGACAAACAAAACACGGCGATCGAACTAAGGGCACGATCTTGTTCTCCGAGTGTCCACATTTCTTACTCTCAAACCGCAGAGCCCCTAGCAAGCACTTCCGCAGTTGGAACTCAAAATAAAGCTTGCGATACCAGCAAAATGGCACCTAAAAATGTTAAAAAAATAAATGTGAAAATCGGTTTAGATCGCTATATTCAAGTAATACATATGTATACATAAATGTAAATGAAAACTTAAACTGTTTATCCACTTTTGAGAAAAAAAAAAATAATAATCTAGATTAAGATAAACTCCATTACACAGCTAGGTTAATATTACCCTCCTTGGCTAAGGTCCATGCCATATGCGTACACGTACAGATTCTTTGCCAACTTTATTATTTGTAGCATTGGCAACAAGTATTTTATTGTATTAGTTTCTAAGATTTCCTTAATCAGGACTGCTCAGCTTATAGGCACTCCAAGCACAATTGTTTTTGTTTTGTTCCAAATCATGATACAAACAGACGGTATTGTAAACGTCCAATTTTTGTCGCCATATTAACCACCTGACAATTATATGGACTATGACATTTCGTGCTGCCATACCCAATGCTAAAAATCCTCTTTAGGCCAGGATATCTCGGAAATTAGACCCACCACAAGCAAGTGGATGTGATATTGGGAATCAGAAGAAGATTCTACTTTAGAAGTGTTATTTTACTGTCCTTAGTCAAAAATTGTGGAATTTGGATATTTTCATTTTGCGTTTAAACAAGTGGAAGTTGTTTAGAAATATGCTTTTTTTTTCAACAAAACCACAACAGCGAAATCAAACTTTTGTATACATTATTAAGTGTTTAAAGTGACAAACAAAATCAAAAAGAAAGAAAAGCGATAGAGTTAAAACTAGTTGAATTTAAAAGAGCATGGGTTGCTATACTTAAAACGATTCTAGATAAACCTCAATCGAAAATGGGCAAGCTCGAAATTGATTTTAGAAACATGGTCTAGAACACTTTTTATACTCAGCTGTACTAGTACACAGAGTATTATAATTTTGATTTCATAACGGTGGATTGTAACATAATGAAATAATCGAGATAGATATGGACTTATATATATCAAAATGATCAGGGTGAAAAGAGAAATCGATTGAGCCATGTCCGTCCGTCCGTCCGTCCGTCCGTCCGTCCGTCCGTCCGTCCGTCCGTCCGTCCGTCCGTCCGTCCGTACGCACGATAACTCGCGTAAAAATTGAGATATTTTGATGAAATTTGAAATGCAAGTTGGTATCGAGACTGGGACGGTTGGTATTGAAAATGGGCGAAATCGGACCATGACCACGCCCACTTTTCCTATATAGAAAAAATCGGATATTTGGTATCTCAGCCACTACTATAGCTAGAGTGATAAAATTTTACCCACGTATTGAGCTCAGGGCCTTATGAAGAAATTTGATGAAGTTTTGGAAAATGGGCGGTGCCACGCCCACTTATTAAGGGGCAAACATTGAAAGTTTTATATGTCATTACTCAGCAACCGTTGAAGATATATCGATGAAATTTGGTATCCGTAATTTGCTTACTTAGACAAATGTTTTGACGAAAAATTATCAAAATCGGTGGACGGCCACGCCCACTTTTATATATGGGAACTATAAAGGGGCCTAATAAAAACATTTTAAGCGATATCTCTGTCAAATATAAAGATCTATCACTGAAATTTTGTGGTAGGAGTCCAACTACGGACATAAAACAAAAAATACAAAAATTTTTGAAAATGGGCGGTGCCACGCCCACTTATTAAGGGTCAAACATTGAAAGTTTTATATGTCATAACTCAGAAACCGTTAAAGATATATCGATGAAATTTGGTACGCGTAATATATTTACTTAGCCAAATGTGTGGACGAAAAATTATCAAAATCGGTGGACGGCCACGCCCACTTTTATATATGGGAACTATAAAGGGGCCTAATAAAAACATTTTAAGCGATATCTCTGTCAAATATAAAGATCTATCACTAAAATTTTGTGGCAGGAGTCCAAAGACGGACATAAAACAAAAAGTACAAAAATTTTGGAAAATGGGCGGTGCCACGCCCACTTATTAAGGGTCAAACATTGAAAGTTTTATATGTCATAACTCAGAAACCGTTGAAGATATATCGATGAAATTTGATATGCGTAATTTTCTTACTTAGGCAAATGTTTTTGCGAAAAATTATCAAAATCGGTTGACGGCCACGCCCACTTTTATATATGGGAACTATAAAGGGGCCTAATAAAAACATTTTAAGCGATATCTCTGTCAAATATAAAGATCTATCACTGAAATTTTGTGGCAGGAGTCCAACTAGGGACATAAAACAAAAAATATAAAAATTTTGGAAAATGGGCGGTGCCACGCCCACTTATTAAGGGGCAAATATTGAAAGTTTTATAAGCCATAACTCAGAACCGTTAAAGATATATCGATGAAATTTGGTACGCGTGATATATTTGCTTAGCCAAATGTGTGGACGAAAGATTACCAAAATCGGTTGACGACCACGCCCACTTTTATATATGGGTATTATAAAGTGACCTTATAAAAACATTTTAAGCGATATCTCTGTCAAATATAAAGATCTATCACTGAAATTTTGTGACATGAGTTCTACAATAGACCGGAAACAAAAAATAAAAAAAGTTTATAAAATGGGCGTGGCACCGCCTCTTTTTATACAAAGAAATCTACGAGCCTATTACTCGACAAATAACTGAGATATTATGACGAAACTTGGTTTATACACTTTTATAACTTGTGTTAATAGACACGCAAAAATGTATTGAAATCGGTTTATGACCACGCCTACTTTTTAACAAAGATATTTCTGGAACACCCTTTTGGAATTTGTAACGTGAAGCCTTTGTAACTAAAAGTCATAGAGGGATGCAATTTTGCACTAACAATAATATTTATATGCTTATTTGGATGATTGATACAAAGTTTGAAAATGGGCGTGGCTGCGCCCTGTTTATGCAGCACTCGTTTCATATAAAATACACCCTATATCGAACAAACGCAAACAAACAATGAAAGCATACAGCTGAGTATCTAATGTTCGATTCCACTCGAACTTAGGCTTCCTTACTTGTTTATATATAATTTAATGCAGATTCCGAATTTTCTAGGAACACTATGGCTTAGGTTCCGCCCATACCAATTGACCCACTCTAATGTATATGTACGTATTATTTTATAAAGTAAGGCACTCTGCACACGGAGCGTACTGCTTTAGACGCGTATTAGATACTACAGACGAAAGCTGTACGCTTTGATGTCGCGCACGTATATTTCAATTGAGGGCTGCACACGAGTCGTCAGCTTCATGCATGCGTCAAAGTATGCTGGCTACATGTCGCTTGGCGTAAAGCAGTGCTGGTAGCTAGGCGTACTACGCTTAGAAAACAGGAAGAAGAAGATGTTTGTTTACATTTTTCCACTTCGTAGAATTTATCAAAGCAGTAAAATTTGTGTAAAAAATCGGAAAAAATTAGTGTATAATTAAAGAAAATGGAAGATTCCATAAAATTTTTCATCTTTTCTATTTAAAGCTTCGAAATTTAAAGCAAATAACGTATTATTAATTTGTTCGTTTGTTTTGTGCAGCGAAGTTTCATGTCGCTTCGTGTGCAGATCTTGAGGCGTAGAGAAATCGACGCTACATGAAATGTCTGGTACGCGTCTATGACGATACGCCTCGTGTGCAGAGTGCCTAAGGAAGCGTGTGCATATACATATATATATATATTAACTGTTCGGTAGCGCATTAAATAAAAACGTTTCAAATATCGCTGCCAACAGCGAGCATCCCATCCACTTGCGATACCAAACTTCCTTTTCTTTGTCTCGTATTGTTCTGCTAACTGGCTATTTTGCTTTCACCAGCTTAACAACCCTTCTGAGGCGCTATGGCGTAAATAAACCAAAAATGAAGATATTTTTGGGGGTGTTGCCAACAGACGCTAACGATAAACGGTCCTTGCGGCTAGAGCTTTTATGCGACACGTGTCTGGCGGCTACGTTTTTGGTTAACCGACCAAATATCCATCGGTATTCCTACCCTTTTACTGCTCCCCGGACTGAAGTTCGCTTTATTGTTATTTACTTATGAAGTACATAAATACATATCTCCTATGCCATTTCAGCAGAGCCATACATTAGGGTGGAGCGAAAATTTGTTTTTGTTAAACTGTAATTTAATAGTCAAAATTTAGGGCCGACGTACCTGCTACAACGAAGTTGAAAACGGCTCTGAAAAGGGAACAGCAACGAGAAAATCGCCCAAGTACATCCTTAACCATCATCAGATTCAAAAAAGTCAGAAAAACACCATGAGTAAAAGCGTTCCTGAAAAAAGCAAACCATTTTTATAATTGTGGCTACTTTTGTGGTTAAAGTCTATGCACCTTCCTGGTTTTTAAATAAGAGCAAAGGGTTCCGTACGATAAGTCGAAAAAAAATGTCGAATCTTAAAAGACCCAATTGAAAAAGGCCTTATACCGAATACATTTTTGACCGAATTAAAAAATGTCGAAATTAGGAAAATGACTGAAAAAGGCCGAAAAGTAAGGGCGTATTACGCAGAAGGACATCACCGTGGCGGTAGCCACGGTTAGAGCACACGTCCGGACGGATGGCGTAGCCCAGGGTTATTTTTTATAAGCGCGGCCGAAGGCCGCCAACGCAGAAAAGTGGGCTCTGGTAAGATATGTCGAAAATTTTAATGTCGAATCTAAATATGCCGAATAAAAAAAGACCGAAAAAAATGTCGAAACCGAAAATGTCGAAAAAAAAATTTTCGAATGATAAAATGTCGAAGCAAAAAATACCGAATTTTAATCATGCAAAAATTTGGAAAAATTCCTAATATAGCATTAAAAAATAGCCCAACTTATGGAAGCTCGAATTTTACACATCAATAATAAAAAATAAAAAATAACCCTCAGCCGGCAGAATTCTCTTTCCTGAGTAATATCTATGGCCCGGTCCACAGTGCTTTTGCGCAGAACACTTTTCTGGGATCCGTACGATAACTCGAAAAAAATATGTCGAATCTTAAAATACCGAATTGAAGAAAGCCGAAGGCCGCCAACGCAGAAAAGTGCTCTGCGCAAAAGCACTGTGGACCGGGCCATAGATATTACTTACTCAGGAAAGAGAATTCTGCCGGCTGAGGGTTATTTTTTTATTTTTTTTATTATTGATGTGAAATGCTTATATGACACTACATTTTTTTCTTGGTTTGGAAAACCCACCGAAAGTCAAAATACAAAAACAATTCTTCTGTAGGTTGAAAAGAGACAAATACTCCCTCAAAAACAATTTGATTGACATTAAACTTCAAACTAAATGAAAAAAATATTTATTTCAAAAATTAATTTTTTTAGAAATTTGAATTTAAATTACTGAAATAAAAAAGTTATGAAACTCTAAGGGCAGGATAGCTGTGTATTCCATGTTATATAGGGAAGCCAGTACGCAATATAATTTTTCTTCCGGACTTCTTCTTTATCCTTACGGCCATAGCAGAAGCTTACAAGTGCCAAATTTATAATTTGTATTTCCATATATTTTTTATTTTAAATATAATTTATTTTCTAGTTGTCAAATTGAAACAATTGTCAGAAAAAATGACCGAATGCCAAAAAACCTACCGAAATACAAGCTGGCTCGTTGGTTTTTAACCGCCTAGATGGTATTTTGTTTGGTTTTTTTCAATATAGCTTGCTCGCTTGCACCAACGCAAAACTGTATTTGACTATCTCCTTCGCACAAAAAACCTGGTAGAATACCAGAAAAAAAATGTAGTGTCATATGGGCTTAAAATTCGAGCTTCTATAAGTTGGGCTATTTTTTAATGTTATATTAGAAATTTTTCCTAATTTTTACATGATCAAAATAAGACGGCGTCAGAACGGTTTGATTTCAAACCACGGGCCGACGTGCGGAGGCAGAATATATTCATTAATTTGAATAAAAAATTGCAGTTATTTTTACTTAACGATAAGACAAACCGCCCCAACCCCCTCCCCCCTATTAGAACTCTGAAACTCAAATTTTTTTAAACATATGGAAACGCTCCACCCTACTATACATACTGCCTGAGTCGATAATCGTATGCAACTCACGTCGGCCGACATAAATCTAGTGCGCCCTTTTTCTTCTTTTATATATGTATGTAGTTATACAAGTATACAAGAAGTTTGTACTTAAGATGACAGTTACTCAGTGGGTCGTCTACACTGAGAAAAAACTTTTATGGAGGAGTCAAAGATATTGCTTCCCTATATTGAACACTATTTTCTTTGTTTCGAGTAAATTTTCCCTAAAACATGTTAAAAGGCTTATAAAATAAAGTTGTTTACAGACGTTACCATGGTTTCATATATGTACCTGTTTTAAAGAAATTCGTACATCAAAATAAGGAAACATTTCATAAGCGCCATTCCATTCCCAACTTGTCCTTGTTTTGAAGATTTGATTTCTTTAATTTTAATAAATTAAATTCTCCCATATAAATCACCATGGCAACGAATTTGTTTGAATGTTTTTGGATATTTTTTCCACATTTTTGAGAAAATTTACTCAAAACAAACAAAATTCTGTACTGGAACGCGTATTCAAAATAAGGAAAAATATATATGTCTTTGATTGAGAGGTTTTTTTTTAGTGTAGTGTTTGAGTCACTTATTCATCTCTTAATGCACACGAAGTTTATATTTTGACTATGAGGTCGCTGACATTTAGCGAACCAACTGTTTAAACATAAATTCTTTAATTTGCATTCTATAAGAAAATTAAAGTTTAAAATTGGGATTATCTCACTTGGAGTTATGTCTCAGCATCACGATAATCAGATTGGCTTTTTAACATTGTTGGGCCATTCATAAGCAAATGACTCAAAAATACACTTTTTATACCCAGTTGTACGTAGTACACAGAGTAAGTATTATAGTTTTAATCACATAACGGTACTACGTAACACTATGAAATATTCGAGATAGATGTGGACTTACATATATATATAAAAACCGATCAGGATGAAAAAATAAATCGGTCGAGCCATGTCCGTTCGTCCGTCGCTACGCACTCTAAATTGCGCAAAAATTTAAATATCTTGATGAAATTTGGTAGACAAATTCCGATCCGGGCTGGATTGATTGGTATTGAAAATGAGCGAAATGAAACCATGACCACGCCCACTTTCCCTATAGCGGGAGTTTTCCAAGTAGAGAGTACTTATAATATACCCTATTCCTTTTTCTTTTGAGGATATTCTCTTATCTTATTTTGGATATATGTATATATATAAATTAATAACGGTTCTTTCCAAATAGAATAAACCACTCTCAATAATTTCCTCCTCACCACTTCTCATTCCTCTCCTCCTAGTGAATTTCAAATTTAATGTTATCTGTTGCTCACATTGAGTTTGTTCTAAGAAGTTACACAGAAAAAATATCATTCTTGACGGCAAAGATAGTTTTCCTTATTTTTTTATCCCTTGAGCACGTAATTATCTAATATGCCCTCACCACCAATTTTCAGTACTCTTTTTCAAATATTTCAGGAGATATTCGCTGTGAAAGTTACAGTTTGTATGGGAGGTGTCCATCCCTGTTTCACCAAACCTACACTCAGCAAAAAACGCACGTAAATCTGACTATTTACACCTTGATTTGACTATTTTTACCAATGGTTTTGCGCCTGGGATGAAAATAGTGATTCTGACTACGTGCACTTCATACCATCATAATAAATATTAAGTAGTTAAAATGAAAATTTACCATACTCGACTTGAAGTCTTGTCATAGTAAAAACAACTATGAAAAATAGTTGTCCTAAATATGTTGAAAATGCAACATATTCAAATTGAATATTTTTATAGTCAAGTTAAAGTTACAACATATTTGTTTTAAAAAATGTTCATATTGAAGCTGACTATGACATATTCTTAAGTTTAATATGATTCATATTGAAGTTCAATATGTTTTTATTCAACTCTAAGAGACAGCATATTTCTTTTAAATATATTTCATATTGAATTTAACTATGTGTCTAAACTTTGTGTGTACATATGCACATACATACATATGTATGTATACATATGTGCTTTTTTAAACCCTTTTATGTATTCGCTGTAGCTCCAAGGTTCGGCGAGAGTGCCAACCTCTGGGGTATGAAAAATGGCTTTAAATAAGCCAACTCATTTCCCTTGTGGAAAATGAGTTATATTTGAGTTGCTCAATCATGCTATATAGCTCGAACAATGTATAAAACATCAAAGAATTACGGAAATTTGAAAAGCCGCATTCAAATGAAGGAACGAAAATCTACGCAGCATAAATTGCTTTTACTGTGCTAAATATTTAAATTTACTATGAACCATATTGAAGTTGAAACATCAACAGTAGTTAAAATAAATATGTTTCAACTTGAGGATGACTATTACAAATTTTACAATGACAGGTGTTAATACTTGTCCAGTTGGATTAGTATTTACTAGTCAACTCAAAGTTTTTCATATTCAAATTGAATATCTTTCATACTTGAACGGTTGAAATAATACGTTTATATTCAGATCAAGTTGTTTCACATTCATATTTCCGTGTTTTCATAGTAAAAAAGCGAATAGTAAAGCTGAATATTTTCATAGTCATTTTTACGATGCCACTTTTCTCTGAGTGTAGCGTTGTTATCCGTTGAGTACATAATTATGTAGTATTCCTTGACACCAATTTCCAGTATTCTACTAAAAATACTTCAAGAGATATTACGACATAAATGAAAATTTTGTATGGTGAGATTAAAAATATGCATATAACCTTCACCGGATGAAAATACTTAGGTGTGCAAAGTTTCGTGTGGGTCCGTTCAGCAGTTTTCCGGCCAATTGAGTACACTCAGAAAAATAATCACAGTAGTATCAACAGTTCTCTTCTGTTAATCCGTAAATTTGTTAAATTAACAGAAATACGTTTAATTAGACAGATTTATAGTTATAAAAACGAAAAAATCCTTTATTTTAACAAAAAATATCTGTTAAAACTATTTCTTTGTTCAACATACCTGTTCTGTCAATTATTAACAGGGATTTCTGTTTATATACCTCCCTCTCTGTTAACTTAAACCATCATATCTGTTTTTTTAACCTATTAAAGTTATATGTTCTTATAACAGATAAGTACTTTGATTACAACAGAAAATAAGTTTATTTTACCAAATCTCTCCTTTAAATCAACTGGGGTTAAGTTAATTTTGGGCGTCTGTTGATTCAACAGACACAATCTGGCAATTTTTACAGTTGAAATTACAGTTGACGCAGTTAAATTAATAGAGGTTCTGAAATTTTTTTGTAGTTATGTATACGTGAGTTGTGTTTTAATGTAATTTTGGTTTGTGATTCTGACGGTCCGCGAAATATATAAAATGATATTTATATTAACTCGTTTGTGAAAGTAATCAGCTCCGTAAGCAATTAATTACTTATGGAATTTGGAAAAAATGCATCCTGTGTTAAAAAGTAAGTACATACATAATATGAAGTAGTATGAAGTGATTTCTGTGCAAATATAAGTTTATCATTATATCTGTGGACATTTGAAAGAACAACCTAAGTCGACCTAGGTGCATTTTCAGCTTTTTTTTATCATAAATATACATTTTAAAATACGCTTCTTTCTGTCTAATCGGTGTTACGATATCATTTCGGGTTCAGGAGATATGATGAATGGAAAATCATCTTAAGTCTATATATTTCACCAATGCTTTTACCAAAGCAACTTAACTTAAGATAAGATAGAAGTGATAAGAAAAATTGCATGAATTCCTATTGAAAAAAGAACCTAATTTAATTTAGGTGGCATATTTTAATTTTTAATTTTTAACTAGCAACTTAAGTCGATTTTCTATCATATTTCAGTTTGCCAAATGAACTTAATTCCAATTAGGAGGCTAAAATTCTATAAAATTTTGATGAAGATCAATTTGAAAAAAGAACCTAAATTGAGATAAGTTAATGTTTTTTTCAAAAAACAATTTGGAAAAAGCACTTATTTTATTTGAAATTAATTTAAATAAAAACCTTTACGCCAAGAAATAAAAATTCAATTTAAAATGAAAAACAGAAGATTGTTTTATCATGCCACGCTCTTACTTCTATGGAAATATATGATGGAAAGACTCTGTGCACTTGTAAAACTGTTTTTTGCTCTCCTGTAAAATTGCGAATTTAGACTTAGGTTGCTTTTCCAAATGTCCACAGATATGTACATATGTACATAGGTACATATGTACAGAAGACATTTATTTGCATGAAAATACCCTGCAGGCAAAATGTTAACTAGTACATTTAAAAATTTTCTAGATTATGCAATCCTAGCATGCCCAAATCTAGTAACAGACCGTATTTGCTAGCATAATTCTAGTATGTACATAATAGAGCTGCAAAACTATCGATGGCACTATCGATAGTATCGATAGTTTTTTTTTCGTGTCACTATCGATAGTTTTTTTCCACTATCGATGGTTATCTCTATTCATTCTTGTCCCAAGAGAAGAATACTGAATGTTAGGGAGGAGTTGGATTTCGATATCAAATTGGTCAAATTAATACCCTAGCGGATTAGGGGGCTTAGAATATACGCTTCTAACGATATATAACTTGTAGTAATTGAACCACACCTCGCTAAATGACATCTGGTCAATGTCAAAATTTTTAATTTTTTCCGATTTTTGAAAGTTTTGATTTTCAAATTAAGTTTTTTATAAAAACTTTTAAAAATCAGAAAAGTTTTATTTCTTTAAAAATTAGCCCGTTTAATTGTTAACGTAATATCAAGGATATCTGATAAAAACATTATTTTTAGCGAGTTCTTTCATGTGAAACAAAAAGGATATTAAACGGTGTATTGTGGAACGATCCTCCGTCATCCCTTGTCAAGTTTGGTTTGGAGACAAACCGGTTTCGGCTAATATGCGCCATCTTCAGTGCCTTTTTTCGTTCTGAGTTATTTTGTGTAAGTTCGATAGTACTTATAGTAACTAACTTCCATCGTTTGGTCACGTACTTCGTGTTCGTGGGATGTGTTCGTGCGTTCGGGCGACGTGCATGCGTGTGTGCGTGCGAGTCTGTGCGTTTAGGTATGTAAATCTATTTTTGTATCCTCATTAAACAGGCAGGTAAAAGTCCGTTATTGTCCTCTTGTGTGTTGTTTTGTTTATGTCGGTTTTAGGTTTTCTGTCCTCTTTTCGGTATAATAGCTTAAGCGGTTCAAATAATGTATCTGATGCGGTGTTTATTTGTTCATTTATTATTTTACCTACGAATGTCTTTTGTTTGTATATTTCCATATTTTCTAATACGTTAAGTCGTTTTCCCTTGTGTTGTATGTGGAGAATTTTAGCTGTTTTTCCTATTTTCATGGGTGTACATTTGTTTTCTGCCATGTGGTTGGCGAAATTTTATTCCACTGTCGTTGATGATTTCCTTATTTTCTTATTGTAATCTCTTACGTGTTCTCGATATCTCGTCTTGATTTGGCGTCCTGTTTGTCCTATATAGCTATTTTGGCATTCGCAAGTCAATTTGTATACGCCTTGTTTGTCAAAGGGGTCTTCCTTGTTAATGTTGTTTCGTAGAAGTTTTTCCATGCTGTTCCTCATTTTAAATGCTGCATTAATGTTATATTTTTCGAAAACTTTAGCCAACTTGTTAGATGTTGCTCCGGTATATGATAAGACTGCCCATTTCTTCTCTACCTTTTCTTTGTTTTCCGATTTCCTTGAAGTTATGTTTTTCTGTATTTTCTTCACCAAACTTTTTTGATATCCGTTGTTCTCCGCGATTGTGTATATTGTGCTGAGTTCCTTGTTGTAAGCTTCCTTTTCTAACGGGGTCCGTTCAAGTCGTGTTAATAAATGTCTGAAAGCGGCATTCTTGTGTTGTTGAGGATGGCTAGATTTATTGTGTATTACTGTATCCGTTGCTGTGGGTTTTCTGTATATTTCGTAAGTAAATTTGTTAGTCTCTTTGTTTATTTTAATTGTGAGGTCTAAGTAGTTGATTTTTCCATTTTTCTCTGCATCCATGGTGAATTTTATATTTTTGTGTTGGCCGTTGAGGTATTCCAAAATTTGTTCTTCTTTATTTTCCGTTATGAGGCAGATGATGTCGTCTACATACCTGGCGTAAAAATTTACCCCCAGATTTTTCGCCAGTTCTTCCATATAACTTTCCTCCAAATGTTGCATAAATACTTCCATAAGGATGGCTGATGTGGGGTTACCCATTCCCAGTCCGTGAGTTTGTCTGTATATTTTATTGTCAAATTTGAAATAATTCTGGTCCAGGGTTACTTTCAGTGTGTTTACGATCTCTGTTGCAATGTCTCTGTTCGTTTTTTCTGTCAATATTTTTGTTAGAGTTTTTGTGTTTCTGTCAGTGGTATCGAAGGGTATAGGTCTTTCACGTCAAACGATACCAGTTTCGAGTCCTTAAGTACGTTCAGATTGTTCAGTTTTTCGACTAGTTCCGTCGTGTTTTTGATTGTGTATTTATTGGACAGGTCCAGTGTCTCGGTTAGTAGCTTATTTAGATGTTTTGATAGTCTATATCCTGGTGCCGATTTATGGTTTACTATTGGTCGCATAGGTGTTCCTGCTTTGTGGATTTTAGGTAGTGCGATCAGTGACGGGGCCGATGGATTCATTGCCGTGAGAGTGTAGGCTATCTTGTTGTCTACTATATTTTTTGCCTGTTTTATTGCACGCTTTATTGCCATTTGGTATTCCTCCGTTGGGTCCTTCCTCATCACTCGGCAGCCCATTTCTTTGATGAGTTGGCCTGTTTTTGTGGTGTATTCCTCTTCGTCCATTAGCACCGTTGTATTTCCTTTGTCTGCTTTTGTTGCTATTATTTTATTCTCTCTTAGTTTTTTCCTCAATTCTTTTACCGTTTTATATTCATTTGTTACCATTTTCTTTCCATCAGCTTTTATGCTCTTTTCGATTATGCGTCTGCATAAATGCCTTGCGTGCTCCTGTTCCTCGTTTGGTATTAGTGATATGGCTACCTCCGTGTCCGCAATGGTGTTCTCCACGTCTTTTTTCCTATCGTAGCTTTCGATGTTGTATTTCAAACCTTTTTGTAGTAGCTGTGTTTCCTTGGCGTTGATTGGAAGATTTGTTAAGTTAACAAATCTTGGATGGAAAGGTGTTTTTTCCTGCTGTGGGCCTTTTTTGTTGTTGTTTTGTTTTTTTAAAAAATAAAACTTTTCTGATTTTTACAAGTTTTTATAAAAAACTTAATTTGAAAATCAAAACTCTTTCAAAAATCGAAAAAAAAATTAAAATTTTTGAGATTGACCAGATGTCATTTAGCGAGGTGTGGTTCAATTACTACAAGTTGTATATTGTTAGAAGTGTAACTTCAGCGAACATAATTTTTGAATAAAGTGATAACAAAAAACACAAAATTACCGTTATCTCAAAAACGTAACCATAAAAAAAATAAAAAAAATTGTTCTGTGCTCAGCAGGCCCATACCTATCCTCCCCCATAACTGAAATTCTTCGTCTTTTTTTTGTTTTTTGATTTATTTAAAGCATAGTGTATTCTACATTAATGAAATGTTTAAACAGTGTGCCTTTTGATTATCGGTATTTTACATTAATGAAATGTATAAACAATGTGCCTTATGTACAAGTCAGCGCCAAAGATGCTAAAAAACAAATGTACTACTTTTAGTTTTATTACTCTAGCGTTTTCAAGTCAAATGAAGCCTTTTTCAAATCAAGTGCAAATTTTAAATTGAAAAAGGTTTAATTTAACCAAAAAATGCTATATATATAAGTGAAGTATTTAATTCCTATTTGTTGTTCTTTTGTTAATTAATTAATGTTATGCGTTAAAAAAAATTAAAGACCTTGAAAAGGAAAATCTAAACAAAACCGTCCCTCTTTTTATACTCAGCTGTACTAGTACACAGAGTATTATAGTTTTAATCAAATAACGGTGGATTGTAACAGAATGAAATAATCGAGATAGATATAGACTTATATATATCACAATGATCGGGGTGAAAAGAGAAATCGATTGAGCCAAAAATTTTGGAAAATGGGCGGAGCCACGCCCACTTATTAAGGGGCAAACATTGAAAGTTTTATGAGTGATAATTCAGAAACCGTTGAAGACATATCGATGAAATTTGGTAGGCGTGATATATTTACTCAGGCAAATGTTTGGACGAAAAATTGCCAAAATCGGTTGACGACCACGCCCACTTTTATATATGGGTATTATAAAGTGACCTAATAAAAACATTTTAAGCCATATCTCTGTCAAATATAAAGATATAGCATTGAAATTTTATGGTAGAATTCCCCCTGCGGACATAAAACGAAATATACAAAAATTTTCGAAAATGGGCGTGGCACCGCCTCTTTTTAGAAGGAGGAATATACGAGATTTCTGAGCCCATAAATCGACAAATAATTTATATATAATGCGGAAACTTGGTGTGTACACTTTTATTACTTGTGGTAATATATGTTCAAAATTTTAGCGAAATCGGTTGACGACCACGCCCAGTTTAATATATGGCAACTATAAAGTGGCATAATAAAAACATTTTAAACAATTTGTTAGTTATATTTTTATGCCAGTAGCAGCACTGCTAGGTATGATCTATAAGAGAGTGTTATTATGTTAACTGAATAACAAAGAAACTTCCAAATACTCACTCTCTCGCTCTCTACAATTCGGGTCCAACCATTCAACTTCGTCAAGCACAAACGGTGTTGAGGGCGATGGTAACAACAGAGCCGAAGCCATAAAGCTTCGTAAATATTTTTACTTTTTTTTTTTTTAGATATGAATTAACGAATATTTTCGTTAATATAACAAATATACACGTTGGGGAAACCAACTTTCTGTTTGATATTGATTGTTACCAAAATATTGGTTAATGGTACAATGAAAATATACATATTACATTTTTTCCTTTTGACATGAATAAATCAACCAATAAAACATTAACCAAGAAGTTGGTTGAAAAAACCATTGTACTTTTTTCTCTGTGTATGTATATAGCATTTTCTATTAAATTAAACCTTAACAAGTAAGGAAGCCTAAGTTCGAGTGGAATCGAACATTAAATACTCAGCTGTATGCTTTCATTGTTTGTTTGTGTTTGGTGGAAACACGGTGTACTTTATATAAAGCGAGTGCTGCATAAAGTGGGCGTAGCCACGCCCATTTTCAAAATTTTTATCAGCCATCCAACTAAGCATATGAATATTATTCTTTGTGCGAAATTTCATTCCTTTATGACTTCTAGTTACAAAGATGTCGCGTTACAAATTCCTAAAGGGTGTTCCAGAAATATCTTTGTTAAAAAGTAGGCGCGGTCATAAACCGATTTCAATAAATTTTTGCGTGTCTATTAACACAAGTTATAAAAGTGTATAAAAAAAGTTTTGTCATAATATCTCAATTATTTGTCGAGTTATGGGCTCCGAAATCTCGTAGATTCCTTTGTCTAAAAAGAGGCGTTGCCACGCCCATTTTCCAAAATTTTTCTATTTTTTGTTTCCGGTCTATTGTAGAACTCATGCCACAAAGTTTCAATAAATTATCTTTATATTTGGCTAAGATATCGCTTAATAGTAACAAGAAATTGGTTGAAGATTTGAACGAATATTTTGTTATATCAACAAATATCATGGGTAATATAACCAAAAACACTGTCTAATATATCAACAATGGTAATGGTAATATTAAACAAGTGTGAAATTAGTACTATTAACCAACTTTTGGTTGATTTTTCTCTCAGTGTAAGTGAAGTATCTAATTCTTATTTGATCTTTTATTTAATTATTGTTTTGCGTAAAAAATTAAAGACTTTTTGGAAAGAAAACTGTAAACAAAACCATCCCTCTTTTTATTTTAGTGAAATATTCATAAAAAACTATCGATAGTATCGATAGTTTTTTTTTTCGACTATCGAGACTATCGAGTGGTCCGACTATCGATGGTTTTGCAGCTCTAGTACATAACTAGTTGTTTTGCCTGTAGGGTATGCACAGTTTGAATATACGCACCTAGTTATGTATATGTGTATGTGCATTCATATCTACATATATGCAAAAAAAATATTTCAATTTATTATATTAAATGCATAAATACATATTTTTATACCTTTCATGAGAATGAAATGGTATTAGAACTTAGTGCCAAAAAATTTTTGTCGAAAGTACCAGAAGGAAGCGTGGGGGACCCACCAAAATATATACCGATATGATCAGAATCACGAGCTGAGTCGATTAAGCCATGTCCGTCTGTCCGTCCGTCCGTCTGTGTGAACGCAAACTAGTCCCTCAGTTTTTGAGATATCTGAATGAAATTCGGAATACAGGTATGTTGTTATATGCAGCTGATCATTTGTCGGAACCGGCCGAATCGGACCACTATAAGATATAGAAAACAACCGATTATTCAGATATACATGAAATTTTTGGATGTAATTTGTGCATAACTTCCCCATTTAAACAGATATGGACATGAAACTTTGAAGTAGACGTGCCCATTTTGGCCCAAACAAGATTACCGAAAATTGTCAAGATCGGACCACTATAACATATAGTTCCACAATATCCGATTATTCAGATATACACATTTTGGTGTATAACTCCTCCATTTTAACAGCTAAAGGCCTGAAATTTTGAAGTATTTGTACCCATATGGACCCAAACGGGATTGCCGAAAATTGTTAAGATCGGACCACTATAACCTATAGCTCCCCTACAACCGATTGTTCAGATATGGACATTTTGGTGTATAACTCCTCCATTTTAACAGCTAACGGCGTGAAATTTTTAAGGATTTGTACCCATATGGGCCCAAACAGGGTTACCGAAAATTGTCAAGATCGGACCACTATAACATATAGCTCCCTACAACCGATTGTTCAGATATGGACATTTTGGTGTATAACTCCTCCATTTTAACAGCTAACGGCGTGAAATTTTAAAGTATTTGTACCCATATGGGCACAAACGGGATTACCGAAAATTGTTAAGATCGGACCACTATAACCTATAGCTCCCCTACAACCGATTGTTCAGATATGGACATTTTGGTGTATAACTCCTCCATTTTAACAGCTAACGGCGTGAAATTTTAAAGTATTTGTACCCATATGGGCCCAAACGGGATTACCGAAAATTGTTAAGATCGGACCACTATAACCTATAGCTCCCCTACAACCGATTGTTCAGATATGGACATTTTGGTGTATAACTTCTCCATTTTAACAGCTAGCGGCGTGAAATTTTAAAGTATTTGTACCCATATGGGCGCAAACGGGATTACCGAAAATTGTTAAGATCGGACCACTATAACCTATAGCTCCCCTACAACCGATTGTTCAGATATGGACATTTTGGTGTATAAATCCTCCATTTAAATAGCCAAGACACCATTTTTTCTAATAAATCTTTCCATAAATAACCCACAGAATTAAAATTATAAATTAAACTTAATCCGGCTATGTACATACATAGGTAACTTTTCATTTCCCCACTCATGAAAGGTATGAAGTCTTCGGTACGGCCGAAGACAGCCGCGCTTTTACTTGTTATCTTTTCAGATAGCACAAACTATATTACGGCTTGTATACGGCATGACAGATGGTTCAGTGTATCTACTTAAATAATAAAATTTTATAAAAATTTGTGTAATTTCATTGATATTTGTTACTTAATTCTACATTTGTCATTATATATTTAATACATACATATATCTATATTTTCACACAAGTGTGACCTAAATTTTTTGAAGATAAGTAAACCCAATAAACACAACGGATTCGCCTCGAATTCGAGACGAGTTCGCTTCTCTGATTATATTATCGCGGCGATAGTTCGCGACAATAGATCGGCGAATCCGAATTCCCAGGCGAGTCACCCCTCATTAGCGATTCGCGCATTTTTATATTCTCGGATCGTTGGCGATTCGAGATTTAGTTTCATTGGCGAATACATTCTAGAAAATCTTCTTCTGCGAATCCGCCTCGAATTCGCCACGATATCATCCGAGCTTTTCAGTCGCTTGAGTAGAGTTTTAAATGGTAAATTAAAGTCCAACAGGGAATTTCTTCGTGTAAAGCAAGATTTAATAAAATTAATAAATGCTATTGCGATAATTGATTTTTCTCGAGTCCATCTCGAACTCGATACAAGTCCGAAAAATTACATTCACCTCCGCGAATTCATCTCGAATTCGCCACGATATCATCCTCGCTTTTGTGTTTATTGGGAATAAATACAATTTTACGCGATTTTTATTCACAATTAAACAAAAAGGAACAAGTTTAATACTTGTATGAACCAGGGCCGTGCGCAGGAATTAGCCTTGGGGGGGGTTTTTAATTTTGGTTTGCATTCGCATACATTTTTCGCTAAGATAAACATATTTGCTGAAACAGATATCCAGACCCATACCATAAATTTAAATGTTCTTTAACTTTTCTGAAACTCATTCTGATTCATCAAAACCTAGTTAACCAGGTCCTGAATAGTACACGGAAAGAAAAATTAGACTTGATTTTGAACTTAGAAAATAATTTCTTAATATCAAGAAAATCCAAGAAAATTGGATTTTAAATAAATAAGAAAACATTTTCTTGCTTCAAGTAAAATTGGATTTTAAATAAATAAGAAATAATTTACTTAGGGTAAGTGTTTTTTTCTTGTTTTTTGAAATAAATTAAGAAATTATTTTTTTGTTTCAAGTAAAACTTTTCTTATACGAGCTTAAGTAAGTAATGCGAGAGACACACATCGTAGTATAGTAATAATATTTCGATCTATACCACATATGTGTCACCCTCATATTGTAGTTTAATTGAAAATTTTCATAGCATAGCCAAATCATAATATTGATATTCTAATATTCATACCACATGTGTGTCTGAGGCATAAGAAAATATTAAATATTAAATTAAGCAAATATTTTCTAAAAATATTAAAAACGTAAAAAATAAGTAAAATGAAAACTAATCATGAGGGATTAGAAAACCATAATTAGTCAACTAGTATTTTCCTAGGACTTGTTTATTGAAATGACAACATTTTATTTAATATAAATGAAGATGCAAATAGTGAACTCCTTATACCAAATGCTTCACTAACAATCTGAGAATTGCAAAAATATTCAGAAATATGCAAAGCGGATGGCAAATGAAAAAAAATACATGTAACTTTGGAAATGCAAATTCAGCAAGAAAAATTTTACTTCGCTCAAGAAAACGTTTTCTTATTCATTTTACATTTTTTTTTCGCTGTATTTTGTTGTTCCAATTCCTCGAAACACAATTTTCTTAAATTCTTCTTCATATTAGCAAAAAGATTTTCTTCATTTAAGTAAATTTAAGAAAAGATGTTCTTAGGGCCGATTTCATAATGAAATTCTTAAAGCTCCTTTCCTTAAAGGAGCCTTTTAGTTAAAGAGCCATTTAAAAGTTCTTTAAAGTGGGAGTGATTTCATAATAATATAATATTAAAAGGCTCCTTTAACGTCAAATAATTTTCATAAATTTAAAAATATTGAAATTTGACTTTTATTTTTTTCTGAAAATAAATAAATTTTTTGATTATGGCTTTTTTATTTTTTTTTTTTTTTTGAAAAAAAGAAAAAGAACAAAGAAGCATAATTTGGAAACCCAGTGCAGAAAATATAGGAAGCGGTCATCCAACATCACAAAAGAGAAGAAGATGAATATTGCATTGCATTATACGACTCAACAAACAAAACAACAAACAAAATCGGTTCAAAAATTTTAATAAATTTTTGATATTTGATTTTGACACACTACAGAAATGAAATTTTTTTCTGGCAAAAGGAACCTTTAAATAACTTAAATGCCCGTTTTTGGGTATTTAATTTTAAATGAACTTTTATCTTCAAAAAGACTTTATGAAATCGATCAGAAAATTAAAGGCTCCTTTAGAATTTAAAGGAACTTTTAATTTGATTATGAAATCGGCCCTTATTTATTTAAACATTTTTTTTCAAAATTTTTTTTCTATAGATTTTATTAGTGTTCTTGAATAAGAAAATAATTGTCTCATTTTTGGAAAACTCAATTTCTTATTTCCAGTAATAATTAAGTCAATTTTTCTTATTTCCCTAAAAATTTTCTAAATTGAGTTCAAGAAAGCATTTTTCTTGATTCAAGTATACAAATTTCTTTCCGTGTACTGTTTACAGTACTTGTTAATTGAAACTGCTCACTGTTTTCACAAAATGAACATTTTTTGTTATCAGTACAATTTTTTTAAAAATGCCAAACGAACATATGCTACACAATTTTGTAATTTCGGAAAGCTCCAAGTGCAATTCAAAGTGCCGAACCTATGTATTGGCCAACCTTATTTTTTGCAACTTTTACCAATTCTTCTTCCGTAAAATTAAAATTATAAAATTTATAAACTGTATTTTGAAAATTTTTGCAAAATCATTGCAACTTAGATTTGGTCATGGGGGGGGTTTTAACCCCCAAAACCCCCCCCCCCGTGCGCACGGCCCTGGTATGAACAGGTGGAATAGTTATTTCAACAGAAATATAGCAAAACCACAGTCTGAACCGCCAAAGATAACAGAAATTTCGTTGGTTTAACTGATAAGTGGGCAGTTAACTTAAAAAACGATTTGTTACTTCAACAGTAAAACTGTTAAAATTCTTTTCAACAGAAGAGCATCTGTCAATTTAACAGATATATCCTTTGGATGTGATTTGACAGTGAAATCTGTTGCATTAACCCGTAATCCCGTTGATCTTACAGCATTTTCTCTCTCGGTGTATAAACACAATTTCCATTTCATATTTATAATCAGCGTTGCCGTTTTAGCCATTTGGTGGCTAGATTTAGCCACCGCCGTGTTTTTTTAGCCACCAAAATTTGGGCTTTGCCACTAGCCACGTTTTTAGCCACCGCTTGTAATGAACCATAATTTTGCACATAGGAAAGATGTGGTAACGCTAATTCAATTCAGCGATTATCACAAATCGATTTAAAGGCCCTTGGCAACTTACAATCTGGATTGTCCAGTTTGAGTGTTTTTTGAGTGAGTTACTCAAATTTGATTGTTTTTTGTGTTAGTGGAATCGGCAGCCGTTGTGCTACACGTACTTGTTGTCGGCTCGCTGTCGGTTCGCGGCGACAAAAATCAAAAATTTTTGATATTTGCGTCAATCACCCGACACTCACACATATACACTTCCTCTCAATCCAGATTGTAAGTTGCCAAGGGCCTTAAGTGTTAAAAAACAAAACAAGTAACGCAACTATCGATAAATGCCTGTTGATACTCGCTAGTGGAATAGTAGGCTGTGGATGAAAGTACGTATAAGGATCTACAGAGAAACCTCCCCTAACGGACAACTCTCATAGGCGGACACCTCCCTTGAGCGGACATTTTTTCATGCACCAAGGTTTAGGTTCAATTTTTAGAACAAATTGCCCTCTCTTAGGCGGACACTCTCTTGGCCGGACGCGGACAGTTATTTACTATTGAATTGAACTAAAAACTTCTATTAAGCGGACACGAACCTCTCGTGAGCGGACACTTTGATTTTTTTTCATAACAAATCACATAAAAACCTCTGTTAGGCGGACATGAACTCCTCTTATGCGGACGAAATATAAGTACATATGTATAGCAATATAAAACAAGTAAAAGCGCGGCTGTCTTCGGCCGTACCGAAGACTTCATACCTTTCATGAGTGGGGAAATGAAAAGTTACCTATGTATGTACATTAGAGCGTATCACCAAAAAAAGTTTAAAATGTTCCCCCCTGGTTCGAATGTTTACTTGTTGGAGATTTCAAAAATGGAAAAAAATTTTTTTTCGACACCCTGTAAAAACAGCGAAATTCGTTTTTTGCTTATAACTTTTCTATTTGGTCTTTGATTTCAACGAGCGATATATTGTTGTAAAGGGGTTAACCCGTGTCATATTTCGTCCATATAAGCCATTAACCTGCGACACCAACTTTAGCTTTTATTAAAATTAATTTAAAACCAACACCCTGTATTAAAAAAAAAATTTTTTTTGAGTAAAGTAAATATAGTCTTGAATATAGTTTTGACATCATTATATGAGTAAAAAAGATTATTACTTATTAATGACATAAATACGGAAGTAATTGCCTTATAGATTTTATATTTGACCTTTGATTTCAAAGAGCAATATATTGTTGAACAGGAGTTAATCCATGTTATATTTCGTCTATAGAAGTACATCGTACACTCAAATGATCGATTGGAGCTCATTTAGAATTACAGAGCCACCATGCTTGCAATTTTATTGTGATACGGACTTGCAGGAACTACAAAATTCTAATGATGTTATAAAAATACCTGGTTAATATTTCCAAACAGCAGTGATTGATAATAATTATACTAATTATAACCTAATTTACTTAGGTTTTCTATGCCATTCTCAAAATACTGAGCGATTTGTTCAGGTAGTAAGTGATTCTTGTACAGAAGTTGCCGACGAGGAACGCCTACGTTATATATTCGCTAAACTAAGTAGCCGAGAACGTTACAGCAAATTAAAGTCAAGGAAAGATTTAGCATAAATGCACTACATTTATTTCCTCATTATATGCAGGTAAATATTCTTTTTATACCTTTCATGGGAATGAAATGGTATTATAACTTTGTACCGAAACACGTATGGTGAAAGTACCAGAAGGAGTCGTTGCAGACCTACCAAAATATATACCAACATGATCAGGATCATGAGCTGACTCGATTAAGCCATGTCCGTCTGTCTGACTGTCTGTTTAATCGCAAACTAGTCCCTCAGTTTTTGAGATATCTGCATGAAATTCGGAATGTGAGTGTATTTTAGGAGAAGCTTATCATTTGTCGGAATCGGCCAAATCGGACCACTATAACATATAGTTGCCATAAAACCGATTGTTCAGATATGGACATTTTGGGGTATAACTTCTCCATCTAAATCATGATACTTCTTTTTCTACGGAATCTTTGTATAAATTACCCACAGAATTGAAAGTATAAATTAAACAATATTAGACTATGTAACTTTTCATTTCCCCATTCATGAAAAGTATGAAGTCTTTGGTACGTCCGAAGACAGACGCGCTCTTACTTGTTTTTCTTAGCTTTCAGGAAACAATTTTTTTTTCAAATACAGGGTGTTGGTTTTAGTAAAAATAGAATAAAAGCTGAACTTGGCATGATGGGCTAAAAGTTTCTATGGATGAAATATTGCCTTGGTGAATACCTTTCCAAAAATGTATCACTTTTGAAAATCGAACGTAAAATATAGAGATTATAGACAAAAAACCAATTTCGCTGTTTTTACAGGGTGACAAAAAAATTAAAAATTTTTTTTTTGAAAACCTCATAAGGTAAGTGTTCAAACTGGGGGGGAACATTTTCAACTTTTTTTTCCTCCTTACACCGTGATACGCTCTAATGTACATAGCCGGATTAAGTTTAATTTATAATTTTAATTTTGTGGGTTATTTATGGAAAGGTTTATTAGAAAAAAATGGTGTCTTGGCTATTTAAATGGAGGAGTTATACACCAAAATGTCCATATCTGAACAATCGGTTGTATGGGAGCTATATGTTATAATGGTCCGATCTTGACAATTTTCGGTAACCCCGTTTGGGCCCATTTGGGTACAAATACTTCAAAATTTCACGCCGTTAGCTGTTAAAATGGCGGATTTATACACCAAAATGTCCATATCTGAACGATCGGTTGTATGGGAGCTATATGTTATAATGGTCCGATCTTGACAATTTTCGGTAACCCCGTTTGGGCCCATTTGGGTACAAATACTTCAAAATTTCACGCCGTTAGCTGTTAAAATGGCGGATTTATACACCAAAATGTCCATATCTGAACGATCGGTTGTATGGGAGCTATATGTTATAATGGTCCGATCTTGACAATTTTCGGTAACTCCGTTTGGGCCCGTTGTGCTACACGTACTTGTTGTCGGCTCGCTGTCGGTTCGCGGCGACAAAAATCAAAAATTTTTGATATTTGCGTCAATCACCCGACACTCACACATATACACTTCCTCTCAATCCAGATTGTAAGTTGCCAAGGGCCTTAAGTGTTAAAAAACAAAACAAGTAACGCAACTATCGATAAATGCCTGTTGATACTCGCTAGTGGAATAGTAGGCTGTGGATGAAAGTACGTATAAGGATCTACAGAGAAACCTCCCCTAACGGACAACTCTCATAGGCGGACACCTCCCTTGAGCGGACATTTTTTCATGCACCAAGGTTTAGGTTCAATTTTTAGAACAAATTGCCCTCTCTTAGGCGGACACTCTCTTGGCCGGACGCGGACAGTTATTTACTATTGAATTGAACTAAAAACTTCTATTAAGCGGACACGAACCTCTCGTGAGCGGACACTTTGATTTTTTTTCATAACAAATCACATAAAAACCTCTGTTAGGCGGACATGAACTCCTCTTATGCGGACGAAATATAAGTACATATGTATAGCAATATAAAACAAGTAAAAGCGCGGCTGTCTTCGGCCGTACCGAAGACTTCATACCTTTCATGAGTGGGGAAATGAAAAGTTACCTATGTATGTACATTAGAGCGTATCACCAAAAAAAGTTTAAAATGTTCCCCCCTGGTTCGAATGTTTACTTGTTGGAGATTTCAAAAATGGAAAAAAATTTTTTTTCGACACCCTGTAAAAACAGCGAAATTCGTTTTTAAACGGTTTTATTTAGCTCACCCCGTTTGTTTTATTATTTATTCTTTATTCTTGGGTCAAATTTAGTAATTCAAATTTCACCCTCTTCCTGTCAACCGATTAATCTGAAATTTTGCACGCATGTATAACCCCGATGACAATGCAATATTATGAAAAAAAAATTCCGATAGGTGGCGCGTGGGTCGCTATATTTACAAAAATCGCATTTATGGTCCGATTTGGCTGAAATTCGGAACATGTATTACTACCTTGAAAAGAAATATTTTCTTAAAAAAAAAATTCCGCTAGGTGGCGCGTGGGTCGCTATATTTACAAAAATCGCATTTATGGTCCGATTTGGCTGAAATTCGGAACATGTATTACTACCTTGAAAAGAAATATTTTCTTAAAAAAAAAATTCCGCTAGGTGGTGCGTGGGTCGCTATATTTACAAAAATCGCATTTATGGTCCGATTTGGCTGAAATTCGGAACAGGTATTACTACCTTGAAAAGAAATATTTTCTTAAAAAAAAAATTCCGCTAGGTGGCGCGTGGGTCGCTATATTTACAAAAATCGCATTTATGGTCCGATTTGGCTGAAATTCGGAACATGTATTACTACCTTGAAAAGAAATATTTTCTTAAAAAAAAATTCCGCTAGGTGGCGCGTGGGTCGCTATATTTACAAAAATCGCATTTATGGTCCGATTTGGCTGAAATTCGGAACATGTATTACTACCTTGAAAAGAAATATTTTCTTTAAAAAAAAATTCCGCTAGGTGGCGCGTGGGTCGCTATATTTACAAAAATCGCATTTATGGTCCGATTTGGCTGAAATTCGGAACATGTATTACTACCTTGAAAAGAAATATTTTCTTAAAAAAAAAATTCGCTAGGTGGCGCGTGGGTCGCTATATTTACAAAAATCGCATTTATGGTCCGATTTGGCTGAAATTCGGAACATGTATTACTAAGGAAATATTTTCCTAAAAAAAACTTCCGATAGGTGGCGCGTGGGTCGCTATAGAGGCGTTGGACTGCAATAAACTAACGGGCAAGAAACCTTGCAATAATGAAGCACTAAATGAATTAAACAGAATGCGAAATAAAAACTAAAAACTAGAAAATAAAAATAGGTAAAAAAACTTTTTAAGTTAAACGGTTTTATGTTATACATACATTGCAATGTTTAAGATAAATGTACTAAAAACCAAAAAATAATAAAATAGATACAGTCGTGGGAATTATAAACATTTGCATAGACTAGACTAAAATAAAACCGGGGGGCACGTCAATTGTCTACAAATTATCGACTTAATGTGCGATAGAAGAATCGTTTAATTCGTCGTTAGGCAGTTGGCCCGCAGACGGTGAGGAAAATACTTACTATTTTCTTGCTCATGGAAATTCCAATAGTTATACACTCCATGTTAATAAAAGAGATGTTTCAACTAGTTTATCGTTGGACATTCACACGAGGAATCGTTTCACTGCTCGTAGTTTGTCTTTAATCGACAAAACATATGATAAAAGTACTACTCGCTCACCACTATGAAACCCTAAAACTCGCTTATAATCGAGCTTGCTAGCTTTTTTCCACATTCTAGCCCTACTTATCACACGTCCATCGTTGTCGGTTGAACAACTGCCTAATTATAGTGTAACATTACAAAACAAACATTTTAATCAACGATTGTAGACAATTGACGTGCCCCACGGTTTTATTTTAGTCTAGTCTATGCAAATGTTTATAATTCCCACGACTGTATCTATTTTATTATTTTTTGGTTTTTAGTACATTTATCTTAAACATTGCAATGTATGTATAACATAAAACCGTTTAACTTAAAAAGTTTTTTTACCTATTTTTATTTGCTTATAACTTTTCTATTTGGTCTTTGATTTCAACGAGCGATATATTGTTGTAAAGGGGTTAACCCGTGTCATATTTCGTCCATATAAGCCATTAACCTGCGACACCAGCTTTAGCTTTTATTAAAATTAATTTAAAACCAACACCCTGTATTAAAAAAAAAATTTTTTTTGAGTAAAGTAAATATAGTCTTGAATATAGTTTTGACATCATTATATGAGTAAAAAAGATTATTACTTATTAATGACATAAATACGGAAGTAATTGCCTTATAGATTTTATATTTGACCTTTGATTTCAAAGAGCAATATATTGTTGAACAGGAGTTAATCCATGTTATATTTCGTCTATAGAAGTACATCGTACACTCAAATGATCGATTGGAGCTCATTTAGAATTACAGAGCCACCATGCTTGCAATTTTATTGTGATACGGACTTGCAGGAACTACAAAATTCTAATGATGTTATAAAAATACCTGGTTAATATTTCCAAACAGCAGTGATTGATAATAATTATACTAATTATAACCTAATTTACTTAGGTTTTCTATGCCATTCTCAAAATACTGAGCGATTTGTTCAGGTAGTAAGTGATTCTTGTACAGAAGTTGCCGACGAGGAACGCCTACGTTATATATTCGCTAAACTAAGTAGCCGAGAACGTTACAGCAAATTAAAGTCAAGGAAAGATTTAGCATAAATGCACTACATTTATTTCCTCATTATATGCAGGTAAATATTCTTTTTATACCTTTCATGGGAATGAAATGGTATTATAACTTTGTACCGAAACACGTATGGTGAAAGTACCAGAAGGAGTCGTTGCAGACCTACCAAAATATATACCAACATGATCAGGATCATGAGCTGACTCGATTAAGCCATGTCCGTCTGTCTGACTGTCTGTTTAATCGCAAACTAGTCCCTCAGTTTTTGAGATATCTGCATGAAATTCGGAATGTGAGTGTATTTTAGGAGAAGCTTATCATTTGTCGGAATCGGCCAAATCGGACCACTATAACATATAGTTGCCATAAAACCGATTGTTCAGATATGGACATTTTGGGGTATAACTTCTCCATCTAAATCATGATACTTCTTTTTCTACGGAATCTTTGTATAAATTACCCACAGAATTGAAAGTATAAATTAAACAATATTAGACTATGTAACTTTTCATTTCCCCATTCATGAAAAGTATGAAGTCTTTGGTACGTCCGAAGACAGACGCGCTCTTACTTGTTTTTCTTAGCTTTCAGGAAACAATTTTTTTTTCAAATACAGGGTGTTGGTTTTAGTAAAAATAGAATAAAAGCTGAACTTGGCATGATGGGCTAAAAGTTTCTATGGATGAAATATTGCCTTGGTGAATACCTTTCCAAAAATGTATCACTTTTGAAAATCGAACGTAAAATATAGAAATTATAGACAAAAAACCAATTTCGCTGTTTTTACAGGGTGACAAAAAAATTAAAAATTTTTTTTTTGAAAACCTCATAAGGTAAGTGTTCAAACTGGGGGGGAACATTTTCAACTTTTTTTTCCTCCTTACACCGTGATACGCTCTAATGTACATAGCCGGATTAAGTTTAATTTATAATTTTAATTTTGTGGGTTATTTATGGAAAGGTTTATTAGAAAAAAATGGTGTCTTGGCTATTTAAATGGAGGAGTTATACACCAAAATGTCCATATCTGAACAATCGGTTGTATGGGAGCTATATGTTATAATGGTCCGATCTTTACAATTTTCGGTAACCCCGTTTGGGCCCATTTGGGTACAAATACTTCAAAATTTCACGCCGTTAGCTGTTAAAATGGCGGATTTATACACCAAAATGTCCATATCTGAACGATCGGTTGTATGGGAGCTATATGTTATAATGGTCCGATCTTGACAATTTTCGGTAACTCCGTTTGGGCCCATTTGGGTACAAATACTTCAAAATTTCACGCCGTTAGCTGTTAAAATGGAGGAGTTATACACCAAAATGTGTATATCTGAACAATCGGTTGTAGGGGAGCTATAGGTTATAGTGGTCCGATCTTAACAATTTTCGGCAATCCCGTTTGGGTTCATATGGGTACAAATACTTCAAAATTTCAGGCCGTTAGCTGTTAAAATGGAGGAGTTATACACCAAAATGTGTATATCCGAATAATCGGATGTTGTGGAACTATATGTTATAGTGGTCCGATCTTGACAATTTTCGGTAACCTTGTTTGGGCCAAAATGGGCACGTCTACTTCAAGGTTTCATGTCCTTAGCTGTTTAAATGGGGAAGTTATGCACAAATTACATCCAAAAATTTCATGTATATCTGAATAATCGGTTGTTTTCTATATGTTATAGTGGTCCGATTCGGCCGGTTCCGACAAATGATCAGCTGCATATAACAACATACCTGTATTCCGAATTTCATTCAGATATCTCAAAAACTGAGGGACTAGTTTGCGTTCACACAGACGGACGGACGGACAGACGGACAGACGGACAGTCGGACAGACGGACATGGCTTAATCGACTCAGCTCGTGATTCTGATCATATGGGTATATATTTTGGTGGGTCCCCCACGCTTCCTTCTGGTACTTTCGACAAAAATTTTTTGGCACTAAGTTATAATACCATTTCATTCTCATGAAAGGTATAAAAAAAGTTCGCTGAATGTTCGTTAGGTAAAAAGCGCTACGATGAAAGGGGAATCACCAACTAAAATAAATGTCACGGATTTCCAGTTAGATGTTCTAACTGACGAAAACGTCGAAACCATTGAAGATGATAGTACCAATACTAACTACCGTTGAAACTAGGTAATGCAATCACCTCGAACGAAATGGCTTTGACTGCAGTTTCAAATTTGAAAAGATTTTGCACGGAAGACCTTATTGCATTTGAATTGTTGCAGAAATTTGAAAGCCATCTGCAAAACAATTTTAATTCTTACAATGTTGAATTTTAACTATAAGAAATGGCTTAAAGAATGTAAAACAATGTTGCAATGAATTTGAAATAACAGAAGATCTCATTAAATTAATGAAGAAAGAATTAATTTATGAAGAGAAAAAGTCAATTAGTGATGACGACATAATGATAGATATTGAATGTGATATCTAATTGTTTTGGATATAGTTAGGTACATACTATGTATGTATGAATATTTTATTTTTACACAAATTTTTTCCTTATATTGTTTGCAATAGTTTTGTATCTGAATTTTAAAAATAAATTTAAAACATGTTAATTTGAAACAAAATTTTTTAGCCACCATTTTTAGCCACGAACCACGATATGTGTTCATATGGAACAGTAGCTTAAGTGTACTTAAGGCAGTGATAGGCGTTTCATAGATCATAGTGCAACTCTAATGAACCGTATGCAGATGCGTATGCGTGTGCGTGTCACTGATAGCCGTGTTGCATACCTGTGTTTAAATGAGGCAAACTCCAGTGGCACGGATGTAAATGCACCACACGCATAGAAAATTCGAAGATGATTTCGAATACGCATTCGAATGCAGCTAAGTTGAAAATTTTCTACTTCTATGCGTTTCGCAACCAATATTAAGTTGGTTGCTACATCGGTATACATATTTTCTGGTAAAAATTTCGTTAAATTGATTTAAAATGAAGTAGTGAAAGTTTGTTTGCCTGCAGAAAAGTTAATTAAATGGGGTTTTAAATATATTTACAAATGATTAATAATTATTAATTATATGTTAATTACTATCTGCATACCCATGTACATAGCACATGAATTTAAAATACATATACATATGTAGTTACCCGTGTGCAAATACACAATTGAAACTTAAATAAGTTCAACTGTAAAAAAATAATTAAGTGAAATGAGTTTTCTTTTGAATAGGGAGTTCTCAGATTTCAGAGGTTGTGCATATATTTGTATAAGCCAAAATTTTCAAAGTCTGATATTTTAAGGCAAAGCAACTGTAATTCTTACAATACATAAAAATCGACGGATAGCAATTTTGCAATGTGGCCGCTGTGGTGCAATGGGTAGAGTACTGCTATACCAGCGGTCTCGGGTTCTAACCCCCGTCCGGACAAACTCAAAAAAAAATTTTTTTCTAATTAATTAAAACCCAATTATTGGGTTTTTAGAAATAGCGGTTACCTTTCGGCAGTGGGCGGCTTACCCTCCGAGTATATATCTGCCATGAAAAAGCTTCTCACAAAAAATGCATTCGCCGTTCGGAGCCGGCACAAAACTGTAGGTCCACCCAATTAGGAAAAACAAAAGGAGCAATTCTCGAATTGGGAGAGAAACTCGGTCATTAAACTCGTCAGAGTTATAATAGCGCCAGTGTATTATTATTATTATTATATTATTATTAATTTGGAATTGATCCACTTCACGGGTTTTCATCAAATTAAAAAAAAAAAAATAACTTCCCTTTCCAATTACAAATCACATACCCCAGTGGTACGTTTTTTTTTTTTTTTTATAATTTTAAAGTATTCCGTATATGCGGCAATAATACTTCCTATCATAATTAATATCAATTCTAAATCATCATCCATTATACATTTTATTGAATCTTTCGCGAATTGGTAAAATATGTATTTTCAAAAATAACAATTCGGGAATTTTATATATGTAGTGTAATTGACAGACGCAACCATGCGCATACACTGGAGCAGTCAGGGCCACACGCAAGAAAACGTTTAGATGCGCATACGCACACGCATTCGCATACGGTGCATTAGGGTGCGTTTATGTCGGAGCAATATAAGAAAGAAAGAAAGATAGCGAAGAAAATTGTAAACGGGAATTCTGTACTTCTGTTTATGTCGGAGCTGCGATAAGCGCTAAGCTCACCACAGATAATAGCAAAGAAAATACCTTACGGAAATCACGTATAGTGTTTATGTCGGAGCAATAGAAGAAAGAGTGATACTAGCAACGAAAATTGTAAATGGGAGTTCTGTACTTCTGTTTATGTCGGAGCAGTGGGTGACTAAAGAAATTCACCACATTAGCGCTATTATCATAGCAGAGAAAATACCTTATGGGAAACGCGTGTAGTGTTTATGTCGGAGCAATAGAAGAAAGAGTGGATACTAGCAACGAAAATTGTAAATGGGAGTTCTGTACTTCTGTTTATGTCGGAGCCTCGCTATAAGCGCGTATCAAAGTATAAGAGCGAAGAAAATTAATTCATTGATTTTCTTTAGTCGATTAGCGCTATTCATTATGGACACAGAAACTTTCATCAGTGCAATTTTTAAAAGGCAACCTTTGTCGGATCAAAGAAATCCAAATCATCCCAATAGGCTTGTCTTGGATAAACTGTGGACGGCCGTAGCATGTGAAATGAAGTCCACACGTAAGTAAATATATACGACTTCATGCATAAAAAATAAAATAGGTTTTAAAAATTTTTAAGTGATATTTTCATAAAATTTTTCGATTTCGAAAATTTTATAAATCTATTTTATTTTTTATGAATAAGAGGGACATTGTTTATGAGTTTTATTACTTTTTATACATAATTTTTATATAACCTTTCAAATTAAAAAAAATTAAATATATAGATAAGTATGTGTGGAGCAGAAATATATGTAAATATTTATTATGTGTAAAATAACAACGTCTCTTCTCCTTTTCGGTTACTCTAAAATTTTTATTTAAGCACCACAATACACTAAAGACAAATCTAGTCCCATAGCTTCAATATACGCAGATAACAGCGCTATTCCACTCTTTGCTAGCTTAGCTCCGACATAAACACTCAATAGCGCTATATGCTTTGGTCGAACAGCGCTATTACCTCCGCTTATTGACCTCTTCGCTACTATTGCTCTTATCACTGCTCCGACATAAACACTCAATAGCGCTATTCCGATAAGCGTATATCACGCACAGCTATCTTTCTTTCTTCTATTGCTCCGACATAAACGCACCCTTAGAGTTGGACTATCAATTGATCGCGCTCAAATCACACAGACACGTTATGCTCTTCCTTTTGTAAACGATTTAGGCACTCTGCACACGAGGCGTATCGTCATAGACGCGTACGAGACATTTTATGTAGCGTCGATTTCCCCACGCCTCAATATCTGCACACGAAGCGACATGAAACTTCGCTGCACAAAACAAACAAACAAATTAATAATACGGCATTTGCTTTGAATTTCGAAGCTTTAAATAGAAAAGATGAAAAATTTTACGGAATCTTCAATTTTCTTTCATTATACACTCTTTTTTTCCGATTTTTTACACAAATTTTACTGCTTTCATAAATTCCACCAAGTGGAAAAATGTAAACAAACATCTTCTTCTTCCTGTTTTCTAAGCGTAGTACGCCTAGCTACCAGCACTGCTTTACGCCAAGCGACATGTAGCTAGCATACTTTGACGAATGCATGAAGCTGACGACTCGTGTGCAGCCCTCAATTGAAATATACGTGCGCGACATCAAAGCGTACAGCTTTCGTCTGTAGTATCTAATACGCGTCTAACTGTGTAACCTAAATCAAACGCAAGTCGTCAATTTAACGCACGCACGCAAATTTTTCATATGCGTTGAACCGAAATTTACTTGCGTGCGTGTTCAGATAAAGAAATAGAAAAATACAGAAAATCATAGAAAATCTTGTTATTTTGTGGAATATGTACCTAACAGACACGATATCAAAAGCAAGTGTCAATTTTTTTGCAAACAATCACCCACAATGCTTAATTTCAACTGTCACGCAAAACAAAAATTGGGCGTCGAATTTGCTTTTTACGCACGCCGTTCAATTTCGGTTACTCCCATACAAGTTGTATGGGCATGAGAAATTTTTGACAATAAATTGACGGCGTGCGTTTGATTTAGGTTACACAGTAAAGCAGTACGCTCCGTGTGCAGAGTGCCTTAGTCGTCGCTCAGCAAGTGGCGTAGCTACATCGTGGGTGAATGTCGCTTGTTTGCGCATATTTATATATGTACAAGCATAATCTATATATATATAAAAATCAAGCCCATTTCTTTGTCGCCGGCTTTCGCCCAAACGCGTGGAGGGATTTTGACCAAATTTACACACCAGCTTAGTACCTTGCCCTAGATGGTTTATATACATATTTTTTTTTCAAATCCGGAAGTCGGTTCCCGAGATATAGGTCAAAAGGTCAAAACGTGGATCCGGCTTTCCCCTGAATATTTTTGGACGATATTGGTATCAAATGAAAGGTATTGAGTAGAGAATTTACATAGAATAGTACTCATTGCGATTCCTAGTCGGGTCTCCAGATATGGGTCAAAACGTGGACCCGGATGACCCTCGAATGTTTCTGAGTGATATTGGTATCAAATGAAAGGTATTGAACAGAGAATTTACATAGAATAGTACTCATTGTGATTCCTAGGTCGGGTCTCCAGATATGGGTCAAAACGTGGACCCGGATGACCCTCGAATGTTTCTGAGCGATATTGGTATCAAATGAAAGGTATTTAGCACAGAATTTACATAGAATAGTACTCATTGTGATTCCTAGGTCGGGTCTCCAGATATGGGTCAAACGTGGACCCGGATCACCCTCGAATGTTTCTGAGCAATATTCGTATCAAATGAAAGGTATTGAGCAGAGAATTTACATAGAATAGTACTCATTATGATTCCTAGACCAGGTCTCCAGATATGGGTCAAACGTGGACCCGGATGACCCTCGAATGTTTCTGAGCGATATTGGTATCAAATGAAAGGCATTGAGCAGAGAATTTACATAGAATAGTACCCATTGTGATTCCTAGATCGGGTCACCAGATATTGGTCAAACGAGGACCCGGATGACCCTCTAATGTTTCTGAGCGATATTGGTATCAAATGAAAGGTATTGAGCAGAGAATTTACATAGAATAGTACTCATTGTGATTCCTAGATCGGGTCTGGAGATATGGGTCAAAACATGGACCGGGTGACCCTCTAATGTTTCTGAGCATTATTGGTATCAAATGAAAGGTCTTGGTGAGGACTTCAACATAGAACTATTTTATTTGTGATGCCTAGGACGGGTCCCCAAATATGGGTCAAAACGTGGACCCGGATGACCCCGGAAAATTTTTCAGTGATATTGGTATCAAATGAAGGGTTTTGAGCAGGGATTTTACATAGAAATGAACTCATTACGATCCCTAGGTCGGGTCCCAAAGTGTGGGTCAACACGCGGACCCGGATAATACCGGGATATTTCTCAGGCATATTGGTACCAAATGAAAAGTGGTGAGCAGGGCCTTTACACAGAGATGAACTGATTATGATTCCTAGGTCTGGTCCCTAAATGTGAGTGAAAACGTGGACCGGGATGGCCGCGGAAAATTTCTGAACGATATTGGTGTCAACTGAAAGGCAGGGCTTTTACATAGAGATGAAATCATTATGATTCCTAGGTCAGGTCCCCAGATGTGGGTCAAAATGTGGATCCGGATGGCCCCGGATAATTTCTCAGCGATATTGTTATTTAATCACGGCGCATGACGATTGCTGGGTGGGATCCCAAGGTATGGGTCAATATGTGGACCCGGATAACACCGGATCTTAGGGATATTGGTACCAAATGAAAGGTATTGAGCGGACTCTCATGTAGGGCCGTACCCATTACGATTTCTTGGCCAAGTCTCCAGATACCGTACCCATTATGGTTCCTAGGTCAAGTTCCCAGATGTGGGTCAATAAGTGGACCCGGATGAGCTCGGGAATGAATGTGTTGACCGGGTCTGCTATATAGAGATATTTTCATAGTGATTCTTATTCCCGATACCTAATTATGGGTAAAAGAGACGATTCGGATGCCACGGAATATTTTTAAGCAATGATGGTATCAAATGAGAAGTGGAATGCAGGGTATGTTATGCTAAAGCCCAGTTCCCTAGGGAAAGGGGAAGAGTAATGAGACTGGGAAAGGCAAAGGCAAAGGGACGGAAAAGGAGAGGGAGAATATAATAAAAATGGAATGAAGAAGATGGGGAGAGAGACAGTAAGACAGGGAATTAGAGAAGGAATAAGAGGGGGAATAAAAAGGAGAAAGACAGAAAAGGAGAGGTAAGAGAGAGCGGTAGAGAAAGGGAAGCGGAAATGTGATGGGAAAGGGAAAGAGAAAGAGAAAAGTAGAGGGAAAGGCAGTTGGAGATTAATACGAAAAAAAATGGGATAAGAACATGAAGAGGGAAAACCTTTGAAAACATAAATTTTTTCCTTCACTTTTTTTAAACTTATCTGAATTGTGCTGAGCTCTGCAGCCCGAGGTAATTTCGGTTTCTAAATACTTCCAACATATTTTAAAGTGTGCCGTTTTTCGCTTCAAGTACCTATAATAGGAAGTGGCCCAAAGCAAAGCTTGGCCGGGTACAGCTAGTTACTTATACATATGTACGCATGCTTGTCGTTCTTATAAACGACCGCATTCATTGAGGGCCAGCAAGTGACTAAACGAAAACGAACCAATTGATTTGCGCCATGATCCAATTACCAGGTCGGTCCATGGTACATACACACAAACATGCCGTGAGCTGAATGTCAAAACTGAAAGGAGAACGAAATAATTTGACATTCAGCTCACGAGCGAATGATGGAGAAACTCAGAGAACGAAGAATTTGACCAATAGTAAACACGAATGTATGTATAGAATATGCAGAAGCAGAGAAATTGGATAGCTGTTGAAGAAAAAGAAGAAGTCAGCTGATCTGAAGAGCCGACCTGTATTGGTGGATCCTGATTTGCGATATTACGGCGCTCTCACTAATACAGTTGCATTTCAATTTTGCCTATCACTGACTTAAGGAAAAAATTAGTTAGTTTCCAACCAGTTTAAATAATGCATCTCAGAGAGTACATTCTGCAGTTTTGTCTCAATGATTTTACTTAATAATCCAATTCGGGGAACTGCTACAAAATTACTAGAGCTCTCAAATCTATTCGAATAATTCGATTAATCGATTATTCGAATATTCGATTTTCAATTTTTGTACGATTGAAATTCGATTTTCATTATTCGAATCGATTTTTGAACCCAGTAAGAAAAATATGTTGTTTGCGTTTTGTTTGTTTTTTATTTTGTTAAAATGAGTGACAATAAAGGAAAATAGGTTTGGAGCTTTTTTTATAAAAGGCCGTGAAGGCAAACAAGTTCCCCGCTCCATTTGTGGATCTGTTTTAAATTTTCACAACTCTACCTCCTAGCAGAGCCCGAGCGGAATATATTGACACACCATGGAGAAGTTGTGTATTAAAGTCTTTTAACATTCCTTCCCAATAACTCCTGTTATAGAACAGAAGCAAGTAACCCGTTTTTTTTTAATTCGTGGGAAATTAAGGCTTTGCGTAGCTGTTCTTATCTTCGTCAAATATAATGAACTTACAAATGCAGTTCCAATATATCGCCCGTTTTATGCCATAGGGATTTAACTCGAAATTTTCGATTTCTGGGATTTTTCCATATATTTCAATAATTGGGTCGTGCATTTGAGTCTAGTCTTATAAAATACCCAAAAAGATAAAAATGGCGGAAATAAAAGTGATTTTATAGTTAGCCGTAGAAGGAAACTATTTGAAATTATAAAAGTTTATTTGCGTTTTCCCAAAAAAAATTTTTTTTGAGTTAAATCCCTATTCCATAAAACGTGCGATATCACTATTAGACGACGATTTTTGGGTTGTTTACGGTTGGGATGGGTATATTCCCTATCCGTATGCCAAGCTCTAGCCTAACCTCCTTCGTCCATGTCGTAAACAAGGTCGCGGAGGACTTAGAGGGCTGCCGTTCGAGGGAGCGCGATGTAAAGAAATGGAAAAGGTCGGAGAGATAACCGCTTATTTTCGAGCATAAGTCATTTATGTCGGTGCCTGACGCCATAATCGAGCAGTCATCGGCGTAGGATATGATACGAACTCCTTCAGGTGGAGGTGGGGACAGGACACCACCCTGTGGAACTCCCTGTTTTATTCTCCTTGGTTTTGAGGTACCATTCCTGAAGTCAACCGATGCCTGTCGATCACTCAGATAGTTCGCGATCCACCTTTTCAGCCTCGGCGGGAGGTTCGAGACGTCTAGATCCTCCATTTGGGTGGCATGATTGACTGTGTCGAAGGCTTTCGACAAGTTAAGTGCCACGAGGACCGTTCTCTCGCAGGGGCGTCGTTGGTTAAGACCGCGCCCTATCTCTGTATTTATGGCGTTTAGAGCTGTTGTTGTGATGTGCGTTTTTCGGAATCCATGTTGATTTTTGGCAAGTTGTATATGTCCGTTTATATATGGTAGTAAGGCGGCCTCGAGTGTCCTTACTACCGGGGAGAGGAGAGATATCGGTCGATATGATTCTCCTACATGAGCTGGCTACCCCTGTTTAAGTAATAGGACCATCCTTGCCATTTTCCAAATATTGGGAATGACAAGGGTGGTCAGAGACAGATTGAGGACCTCCATTAGGAACCTTACCCCATTTTGTCCTAGGTGTTTTAGCATCGACATGGATATGCCGTCTGGTCCGACTAATTTTGAGGCCTTAGCCTTCTTTATGACTTCCTGAATCTCCGTAGGTGAGAGAGCAAGGGATGCGTCGTTGTTTGTTATTGGGTTTATAATAATAAGCGCTTCATAAACGATAATGACGCTACTGTATAAATGGGTTTCCGGATAGATATAAACTGTATTACGCATTCAATGTGAATTCATATATGTAAAAATAACAAAAAATAATAGGCAGACTGTTGCTTTTGCGTAATAATTATAATAAAAAATTTCTAAAAATCGAACACATTCAAATTTTATATACACATGTATGTAAATATTTCAACAATCGAATAATCGTTCAACAGCAATTATTCGAATAGTTGACAACGAGCGATTATTCGAATAATCGACATTGAACAATTATTCGAATTCTTCTAATCGAATTTTGAAAATCGATTTTCATGGTATTCGAATAATTCGAATATTCGATTAATCGATTTTCACGAGCTCTAAAAATTACACAAATTTACGAGTATCTTGAAAATTTTCCCTTCGACATAAGCTACTGTTCCATTTGAACACAGAGATTATAATAAGAAGATATCGACAAACACCTAAAATCTGATATCTCAGTCATTAATATACATAGCCCGAGCGGTAAAATTGCATACATATAATGGGCTCAGGTCCTTATAAGGAAATATGGTAAAATTTTCGAGAATGGACTGTGCCTCCTCCACTTGTTAAAGGACACATTTTGAAAGTTTTATACGTCATAACTCAGAAACCGTAGCAGATATATCGATGAAATTTGGTACGCGTGATGTAATTATAAGCAAATCTTCGTACGAAATATTGCCAAAATCGACACCCACTTTTATATAGGGTTATATTACCATAATAAAAACATTTGAAACTCTTCATACAAAGAGTCTATATTTAAGTCGGCTATATTTAAAACTTTTGCAGCCTCTTCAAAATATTTAAAGTTTCAATGACTGCTTGGTTTAGGGAATATTAATTTAGAAATTGTACTGTTTTCGTAACATTTAAATCTTTTTTCTATGTACTGAATAAAATCCCAAAAAAACTTGTTCCAAATACTCGTTTGGTTGAGTCCCAGAAAACTCATTAATAGGCCAACCAAAAACTTACGCAAGCAAGTTTTTTTCATTGGATCTACCACATAATGCTTAATTAAGGATAGTATTTATCAAAAATTTTACATTTTGGCCTATTTTAATAGAGCTAAAATTAGCCAAATTCATAATAAATGCTAATACATGCTAATTTCACTATTAACTGAAAAATAAAAAAATCGGAAGAAATATTTCCTAAAAATATTACGGATTTTCTGCCCTCTGATTGGTTAATCGCTTAAAGTTGCAAATTGAATTGTTTCAGATATAACATGTACGAGTATAGACGTCGAGTAATTTCAACAAAATTTTACTGCACCTCTAACCCCTAATATATATTTCAATTAATCTTCGCAAGCATCGTAGCAAAAGTGTATTTCGTTACCTCCGCTCCTAGCTCTCATTGCACTATGGTCTGGCGACTAGTACTTTTATGGCCAAAATTCAAGGAGTAATCAGATTGATCGGAAACTTGGTACTTGGGGGTTTTCGCGGTTGCTGATTTCAAATCTGATATTAGGCTACTGAAATTCAAAATGGCGGTCCAATATGGCGACCAAAGTTTGTAATTTTTATTTTTTTAACTTAATCTATATCTATATATATATAAAAATCAAGCCCATTTCTTTGTCGCCGGCTTTCGCCCAAACGCGTGGAGGGATTTTGACCAAATTTACGCACCAGCTTAGTACCTTGCCCTAGATGGTTTATATGCATATTTTTTTCAAATCCGGAAGTCGGTTCCCGAGATATAGGTCAAAAGGTCAAAATGTGGATCCGGCTTTCCCCTGAATATTTTTGGACGATATTGGTATCAAATGAAAGGTATTGAGCAGAGAATTTACATAGAATAGTACTCATTGTGATTCCTAGGTCGGGTCTCCAGATATGGGTCAAAACGTGGACCCGAATGACCCTCGAATGTTTCTGAGCGATATTGGTATCAAATGAAAGGTATTGAGCAAAGAATTTACTTAGAATAGTACTCATTATGATTCCTAGGCCGAGTCTCCAGATATGGGTCAAAACGTGGACCCGAATGACCCTCGAATGTTTCTGAGCGATATTAGTATCAAATGAAAGGTGTTGAGCAGAGAATTTACATAGAATAATACTCATTGTGATTCCTAGGTCGGGTCTCCAGATATGGGTCAAAACGTGGACCCGAATAACCTTCGAATGTTTCTGAGCGATATTAGTATCAAATGAAAGGTGTTGAGCACAGAATTTACATAGAATAGTACTCATTGTGATTCCTAGGTCGGGTCTCCACAGATGGGTCAAACGTAGGCCCGGATGACCCTCGAATGTTTCTGAGCGATATTGGTATCAAATGAAAGGTGTTGAGCAGAGAATTTACATAGAATAGTACTCATTGTGATTCCTAGGTCGGGTCTCCAGATATGGGTCAAAACGTGGGCACGGATGACCCCGGAAATTTTCTCAGCGATATTGGTATCAAATGAGGGGTATTGAGCAGGGATTTTGGATAGAAATGAACTCATTGCGATTCCTAGGTCGGGTCCTAAGGTGTGGGTCAGCACCGGGATATTTCTCAGGGATATTGGTACCAAATGAACGTGGACCCAGATTTCCCCAGAAAATTTCTCAAAGATATTGGTGTCAGCTGAAAGGTAGGGTTTTTTCATAGAGATGAACTCATTATGATTCCTAGGTCAGGGCCCAGATGTGGGTCACAAATGTGGATTCGGATGGCCCCGGATAATTTCTCATCGATATTGTTATTTAATCACGGCGCATGGCGATTCCTATGTGGGATGATACGGGTCAATATGTGGACCCGGATAACACCGGGATATATCTTAGGGATATTGGTACCAAATGAAAGGTGTTGAGCGGACTCTCATGTAGAGCCGTACCCATTACGATTTCTTGGTAAAGTCTTCAGATAGCGTACCCATTATGTTTCCTAGGTCAAGTTCCCAGATGTGGGTCAATAAGTGGACCCGGATGAGCCCGTGATGCTTCTGAGCAATACTGATATAAAAGGAAAGGTGTTGACCGGGTCTGCTATATAGAAATTTTCATAGTGATTCTTAGTCCCGATACCCAATTATGGGTAATAGAGACGATTCGGATGCCACGGAATGTTTTTAAGCAATGACGGTATGAAATGAGAAGTGGAATGCAGGGTATGTTATGCTAAACCCAGTTTCCTAGGGAAAGGAGAAGAGTAATGAGACTGGGAAAGGCAAAGGGACGGGAAAGGAGTGGGAGAATATAATAAAAATGGAATGAAGAGGATGGGGAGAGAGACAGTAAGACAGGGAATTAGATAAGGAATAAGAGGGGGGAGAAAGACAGAAAAGGAGAGGTAAGAAAGAGCGATAGAGAAAGAGAAGCGGAAATGTGACGGGAAAGGAATAAGAAAACGGAAATGAAAGGAAAGATAAATGGAAAGAGAAAGAGAAAGAGAAAGGGAAAGAGAAAGAGAAAGAGAAAGAGAAAGAGAAAGAGAAAGAGAAAGAGAAAGAGAAAGAGAAAGAGAAAGAGAAAAGGAGAGTGAAAGGGAGTTGGAGACTAATACTAAGAAAAATGGGATAAGAACATGAAGAGGGCAAACTTTTGAAAATATCAATTTTTTCCTTCACTTTTTTTTAACTTATCTGAATTGAGCTGAGCTCTGCAGCCCGAGGTAATTTCGGTTTCTAGAGACTTCCAACATATTTTAAAGTGTGCCGTTTTCCGCTTCAAGTACCTATACTAGGAAGTGGGCCAAAGCAAAGCTTGGCTGGGTACAGCTAGTTTTATATAAAAAAGGGGCTTTTGCAATTGCGGATTTCGAATCTGATGACACATTTTTTAAATTAAAAATGGCGGATCCAATATAACGACCAATTTTTGTAATTTTTATTTTTTTAATTAATTTTATATAAAAAAGGGGCTTTTGCAATTGCGGATTTCGAATCTGATGACACATTTTTATACTCAGCTGTACTAGTACACAGAGTATTATAGTTTTGATTTCATAACGGTGGATTGTAACAGAATGAAATAATCGAGATAGATATAGACTTATATATATCAAAATGATCAGGGTGAAAAGAGAAATCGATTGAGCCATGTCCGTCCGTCCGTCCGTCCGTACGCACGATAACTCGCGCAAAAATTGAGATATTTTGATGAAATTTGGAATGCAAGTTGGTATCGACACTGGGACGGTTGGCATTGAAAATGGGCGAAATCGGACCATGACCACGCCCACTTTTCCTATATAGAAAAAATCGGAAATTTGGTATATCAGTCATTAATAGAGCTGGAGTGATGAAATTTTACCCACGTGTTGAGCACAGGCCCCTAAGAAGAAATTTGATGAAATTTTGGAAAATGGGCGGTGCCACGGCCACTTATTAAGGGTCAAACATTCAAAGTTTTATATGCCATAACTCAGAAACCGTTGCAGATATATCGATAAAATTCGGTAGGCGTGATGTACTTACTTAGGCAAATCTTTGGACGGAAAATTGTTAAAATCGGTTGACGGCCACGCCCACTTTTATATATGGGTATTATAAAGTGACCTAATAAAAACATTTTAAGCCATATCTCTGTCAAATAAAAAGATATATCACTGGAATTTTGTCGCCTGGTCCAGCTATGGACGTAAAACAAAAAACGTAAAAATTTTGGAAAATGGGCGGTGCCACGCCCACTTATTAAGGGGAAAACATTGAAAATTTTATGAGTCATAACTCAGAAACAGTTGAAGATATATCGATGAAATTTGGTATGCGTGATATACTTACTTAGGCAAATGTTTGGACGAAAAATTGCCAAAATCGGTTGACGACCACGCCCACTTTTATATATGTGTATTATAAAGTGACCTAATAAAAACATTTTAAGCGATATCTTTGTCAAATATAAAGATATATCATTGAAATTTTATGGCAGGAGTCCATCTGCGGACATAAAACGAAAAACACAAAAATTTTGGAAAATGGGCGTGGCACCACCTCTTTTTAGAAGCAGGAATATACGAGATTTCTGAGCCCATAACTCGACAAATAATTGATATATAATGACGAAACTTGGTGTATACACTTTCGTAACGTCTGGTAATACATACTCAAAATTTTAGAGAAATCGGTTGACGACCACGCCCTCTTTTATATATGGAAACTATAAAGGGGCCTAATAAAAACATTTTAAGCGATATCTTTGTCAAATATAAAGATAATTCATTGAAATTTTGTGGCATGAGTTCCACAATAGACCGGAAACAAGAAATATAAAAATTTTGGAAAATGGGCGTGGCACCGCCTCTTTTTAGACAAAGGGATATACGACATTTCTTAGCCTATAACTCGACAAATAATTGAGATATTGTGACGAAACTTGGTTTATACACTTTTATAACTTGTGTTAATAGACACGCAAAAATTTTTTGAAAGTGGTTATGACCACGCCTACTTTTTAACAAAGATATTTCTGGAACACCCTTTAGGAATTTGTAACGTGACATCTTTGTAACTAGATGTCATAAAGGAATGAAATTTTGCACAAATAATATTCATATGCTTAGTTGGATGACTGATTTTGAAAATGGGCGTGGCTACGCCCACTATATGCAGCACTCGCTTTATATAAAGTGCACCGTGTTTCCATCAAACGCAAACAAACAATGAAAGCATGCAGCTGAGTATCTAATGTTCGATTCCACTCGAACTTAGGCTTCCTTACTTGTTTAAATTAAAAATGGCGGATCCAATATGACGACCAATTTTTGTAATTTTTATTTTTTTAATTAATTTTATATAAAAAAGGGGCTTTTGCAATTGCGGATTTCGAATCTGATGACACATTTTTTAAATTAAAAATGGCGGATCCAATATGACGACCAATTTTTGTAATTTTTATTTTTTTAATTAATTTTATATAAAAAAGGGGCTTTTGCAATTGCGGATTTTGAATCTGATGACACATTTTTTAAATTAAAAATGGCGGATCCAATATGACGACCAATTTTTGTAATTTTTATTTTTTTAATTAATTTTATATAAAAAAGAACTTTTGCAATTGCGGATTTCGAATCTGATGATACATTTTTTAATTTCAAAATGGCGGATCCAATATGGCGACCACATTTTGTAATTTTTATATTTTAACTTAATTTTATATAAAAGGGGTTTTTGCAATTGCGGATTTCGAATATGATGACACATTTTTAAAATTCAAAATGGTGGATCAAATATGGCGGTCAAATTTTATATATGGGAATTTTTTTTTTATATTATAAGTTTATATATATATAACTGTTTTCGCATTTATACAGTTTTTTTTAGAAAGTAGAAAACTGCCACAAAGATTTTATTAATACGTATTAATACAAATATTAACTCTGAAGGCTCCGTCACCTCTCTTCGTTTAGGGCGATTAGACATTTCTGAAAATTGCAATGAACGACGCCCGCGAGTTGAAGAAGTTGGATTTTCTTCTTTCGCCGAATAATTTTCGTCGATTTAGCTATTTCGTTCATCGTTTTCGAATATTATATCGTTTTGAAGCCAGCTCTTATTTTGAGTTTTGAAAATGACAATTGATCTTCTCGACTTCTGCCATTTTACATTAACGTTAACGCAAAATAATCTAATTTTGTTTTCCAAATACTTTTTGTGCTTATTAGAGATATTCGATTCTCCACTTTTGTTAACAACAAAACTAAAAATTAGCTCTCTTTTTCTTGTTTGCTATTCCCATCCAGCCAAATTTCCATTAGATCACAATTCCTGAAGCGTAAGTTGCCTACAAAAAGGCGATATTTGTTCGTTGAACATTTTTAGTTATATATTTTAATATAATTGTAAAAAGTAAGAAAAAAATAATTATTTTGAGGTTATGACACTTTTTACATTTTTTTCTTATCACCAAACCTTGTGTCGTATGTTTGACTACACTGCTCTACAGCCAAAAAATACTCTGAACGCGACCATCCTTTCTATATGTAAAATCGGTCGCTGATTCCGAAAATCGGGTTCATTTTTAATTCTATGGGAAGGTTTTTGAAATATCGGCAATTTACCGTTATTTGGCCAATGAGTCCACTTAATCCTGTATATCTCTTTAACACAGTGAGTTATCTTCCTTAGGGTCACACCAAACGAAAGAAAATTAAATTTCCTTTTCACGGCTCCTATAACATTTTTCTCTAGTTCTTATAGTTTCTGAAATATTGACGATTAAATTTGAATTTTTTCGATTTTTTACGATTTTTTGAAGAAAAAATTTACTTTGTCAGGCAATATCTTTAAAACCAATGATTTCACCTTCGGTTTTACTCCTTTGCGTGAAGCTCCATTCCATTTCCAAAAAAATAAGCTATCAACGAAGAAAATCCATGGTAAACTGGAAAAGTTATAGGCGATCAAGTAAATACAACCAAGTCGCGCAATGCCTCTGCACGGGTACATTCTATGCATATTGTACCAATACCTACACATCTGCAGTAGCAGCACATTGGCAGCGCAGTAGATACAAGCGCGTTTACGGGTATAACATGCATAGAATATACCCGTGCAGAGGCACTGCGCGACTTGGCTGTATTTACTTGATCGCCTATAACTTTTCCATTTTACCATGGATTTTCTTCGTTGATAGCTTATCTTTTTCCCAATAGAATGGAGCTTCACGTAAAAGAGTAAAACCGAAGGTGAAGACATTGGTTGTAAAGATATTGTCTGACAAAGTCAATTTTTTCTTCAAAAAATCGTAAAAAATCGAAAAAATTCAAATTTAATCGTCAATATTTCAGAAACTATACGAGTTAGAGAAAAATGTTATAGGAACCGTAAAAAGGAAATTTAATTTTCTTTCGTTTGGTGTCACCCTAAGGAAGATAACTCACTGTGTTAAAGAGATATACTGGATTAAGTGGACCCATTGGCCAAATAACGGTAAATTGCCGATATCTCAAAAACCTTCCCATAGAATTAAAAATGAACCCGATTTTCGGAATCAGAGACCGATTTTACATATAGATAGGATAGTCACGTCCAAAGTACAGACAAAAAATTTCATTTTGTGATCCAGTGCTATTAACAATTAAAATACTTACCATTGTCATTAATATCCATAATATAAATATTTTAAATACTTTTTAATTTTCACTTTATAAGGATTCAAAAAGGCAACTAAATCACACCAAGAGTATAGGTTTTAAACCGCAATAAAAACATAAAATAAAATTTAACTGACATTTGCAAATAAAAAGCGTTTTTTACGTATTTTTCTAATATTTACTAATAGATTTAATCAGCAATTGTGGAAGTTTTCAATTTTGGCCAGAAAATGTAGTTCGCGAGACCATAGTGCATTGTTGTTGTTGTTGTTGTGATCAGTGATTCCGTTTGTGGGCTTTTCTAACCAAACTTGTTTGTTAAGCCGGAATTACAATAGCGCTGTGGCTGTGGCAGCGACTGTTTTTCGAAATCAGCTGATTTTTAGAAACTACGGTTTGCAATGAAGCGGCACATAATACAGCAGAGGCAGCTGGCAGCACCGCTCCGTTTAGCCCAAATTCTAAATTCGCTGCCGCTGCCTTGAATCTCAGCCAACTTCAAAGTGTTGATGTGAACTTATGTCTGTTTCCGTACTATCCAATGCAATATATTTTTTACTAATTTTGTGTTTCCGTACTTTGATGCCAGCAAGCAGGAGAGAATTTAATTTTTACTTAATTGATTTCCACTATCAAATATTGCTGGCGGAATGAAAAAGCAAAGAAGAAGAAAAGCAGAGGAAAAAATGAAACAAGATAGATTATTTTAATTGAAAAAAATGGACATGCAAATGGTAAGTAAATTTATGTCACCACGTGTCCAAGGTAAAAGGAAACAGACCTAATATATAAAGAAGTCACTGCCAAATACTGCGAACGCTCTATTGTGTTTGGTCTGGCAGTCACTGCTCATATTAGACGCATCAGCTGATTTCGAAAACCGTCGCTGCCCGCTGCCACATCGCTGATGTAATTTGGGCTTTAGTTAGTTAATTTATGCCACTATCACCAACACCGTCGGCGGTACCGAAATGACGTTTTCGGCAAATCGGAATTATGACAACCGACGGCGCGCCGAATCTTTCGAAGTTCGGTAAATCGGCATTATGAACACCGAATGAACGAACAGTTTGACAGTTTTTCGTGCCGAAATTTGCCGCAAGTATTTGGTTCCGGCGATATTAACAAAATACCAAAAAATTACAATAAAAGTTTAAGTAAATTGTGTAAATGCATGTATGAAGTTGGAATAAGTGTTAATAAGTGTGAATATATGTAAATATATTAATCAACCGGTCGCGAGAAGCCACAAACATGGCGTGGGTCCATTGCATTTTCCACCGAGATTGAATTGCTGTTATATGCAAAGAAAAACTTCAGAGAAAAAATTGTGAAACAATGATAATAAATGCGTGTGTATGTAGGTTTTGGAAATTAAAATATATTTTCACCAAAGAATAATAATGCATTTTCTGAAGTTGATAATTATTGTTTGACTACTATAAAAAAGCAACTAACGAATTATGAATGTGTATTACCAACAATTTACCATTTCAGTAAAAATTTTCGTCTCAATAAAGACGCGTTCAAACAAATATTGCAGGTGGTGGAAGGTCGGCTTCAGTATAATGCGCCCGCCATATTTATTTTCAAACCACTAAGAATGTTTCAATGAATCCTTCAAGAAAATTTCTGCGAATGATAATTTTACTAGTTATAACACTCCCGACTACGCAAAATTACTGTAAATCTCTCCAGATCTAACTCCAGAAAGGTAGTTCTGTCGGCTGAGGGCTACTTTTCAAAGCGCGGCGCAGTGCATAAGGGTGCTCTATGCAAAAATATTGTGTTATTAATGAATTATAAGTTTCCGCAAGATTTCGTTTGCATTTTAGTGATCTATCGCCAAAAAAAAATAAACGAAAAATTCCGGTGCCGGGTACATTGTTATTGAAAATTTCCCCTGTTTTTGTATACATTTTGCTTTTATGTAGTTCAAAATAATTCTATGAAAAACAGAAAAAAGAACAAGGTAAAGGTTTGTTTCACGCAAAGTTAAGACTATTATTTTTATTTTCAGCCTCTAATTAAATTTACGCTTGTTTACTTAAAGTAAAAGGATTGCTATGATCCCTTAAAAACTCTCTCGTTTATCAGATTCCTTTGCTCTTCTTCCTCCACTAATATAGCTGCTATCACAATAGAATCCATTATTTTATTATTTAAATAAATAGTTTTTAGTAAAATAAACTGACGATGTATTTGCTTTTATCAAAAAGATAAGAAACGTCAGAAAATCCCGCTCAATTCCGCCAGCCAGATTTAGAAAGGTAGGCGCATACGTGAATTCAGAACTTTAATATTGTAATTGGTATAGTTTGATGTCAAAATAATGTTTCGCCTTGGTTAAGATCTGTATTCGCTTGGGACTCGCCCATTACTGTGGGCCATAGTGTAAATTTGCTTTGATTTTGACATTACACTGTACCTTTCTAAATAAAAAAAGTAGTTTCTGAATTTGCCGCTGCGCCTACTACTTGGCAACACTGATTCGAACACAGTTCACATATTTGGCTACACTGAACTTCGAACCGTCGGGGTTGCTGATGCCATTTTCGATGAGTTCGGCACCATGGCTTTCGGCATTTCGGTGCCGCCGACGGCGTTGGTGATACACACATTAATTTTAATTGTCTTTCTGTTAAAACATGTAACTAAGATTTACATTTCGCTAGCTTAGAGTGCAAATTCGCTACGTGCCTTTTTTTCAAACTTTACAGGAGAGACAAAAAACAAAAAAAAAACGTCGTAAGTGCATATGTATAAAAACAAAATCTGCTCATGTAAATATTTTGGACTTAGCCAATTTTCTTCGCCTTTTGGACTATTTGTGTATCACTGGATAACAACGAGTACAAATATGAAAGGTATCACAGACCTCTTTAGCGTGGTGCGTATTTAATTATAGCGTTCTACATAAAAATACACTTTTTCATAAAAGTGGACTTAGCCAATTTGCACTCTATGCTAGCGATTTTGTTATCTTTTTTTTATTTCTTATGTTTAAAGAAAATTAATTGAAATAAAAAAAATTTTAAAGCTAATTTAAAGTGCCAATTCTTTAAGTTTAACGCCAATTTTTAGGTTCCAAAAAGGCATTTTTTAAAGCAATCTTTTGGTGTTGCTGGCATAATGTTGCTAGCATGTTGCGCAACATTTACACGGCAGGAACTCAGTACAACTTTATATCTGTGAAATTTCACACATGTTTCACAACCAGTTTTTTGTATGAATTTTGGCAGCAGTTTCACGTGAAGCTCGAACTCAGTACTATGCTTAAGAATGTAAAATTTCGCCCATTTCCATCCAACCTCTTTTTTAACACGCTATTATTAGTTTCACCTGTATGTATGTATGTAGGTATGTATGTAAACAAGTTACGTATACGCAGTGTAGTTCACTGTATGTTTGCTTGTACGCATTACATAGCATAAGTTAACGCAAAAGCGTGTGTATTCATACACTGAATGGGGATTTTTCAGTGATGAAATGTGCTTATTTTATCTAAAAATTTATACATATATGATCCAGGCATAATTAACACTCAAAATAAAGCCTGGGTAAATATTACGAAATCTCTCGTACATATTACGAAATTTTTCGTAATTTTGATACTTTGTATTCCGGTGCCGGATGGAGGATCTAAAAAAACGCATCTAATATAAATATATATATGTATATATGTATGTATTTCATGTGGATACTGTAAGCTTGGTATAATCGAAAAAGCGCCGCAAATGTCTCACATCTTTTTGTAGTATTAAATCCATGCAAGTTAAGTGCTTTGTAATTGATGTTATAAAATATTTATGACAAGCATTGTCTTTACTGAGCTCTATGATATGGCTAAAACGTCACTTCTTTGCTCCACCCTCATTGTGTCCTTTTTTAGTCTGTGTTGGCTATAGTTTTTCTCCTCCTTTTTCTAGAAATTTTATTTGCTTTAATTTTGTCACTTTGGAAAATCCTTCAAAGCACTAATGGCGTGCACATTGTTATATGGCACTTATGCTATTTTCTTGCATTTTTATTTGGGACAGGATATCAATTGCTACGAGTATTCCATCTGCTTTCTCCTTCTTTCCTCTTTCTTTCTCCCTTCTTTCTCCCTACTTCCTTACTATTTCTGATAAACAACAAAGTTGCTGCACACTTTTGCCACCGGTAATTGTCATTAATTATTTAAAAGGACTTTTTGAAAGTTTTTTTGCCTAACAGCTACATACACATACATAGTACATACATCCATAAGTGACGTGGTGGCCCCGCGTATAAAATACATATTCTAAATTTTGTGAAAATACTTTGCTTTGTCACTTCAAGTTATTTTGTTTATATTTGGGGATGGGTGGATAGAAATTTGTTTGGTGGAAAGTGACTTGTTTTATGTAATGTATTAAATACTTTAGTTATCTTAAGCTGAAAAGTGCTTTGAATAGTTTGGGATTACAATCAGTTGACACGGGGATAACACAATAACAGAATGAGCAAAACAACTTTTTGAAACTGTAAGCGCAACCGATGTTTAATGAAACATATTTTGAATAGTTACATACATTAAATTTTGTGAGTATGAAGTAAATCCAAAATTATTGTAGCATTCATTCATAAACAGTCTATAGAATCCAATTCCAATCCAATTTAAAACATAATCTGTGTAACAATGTATAATTTACAAGCCTCTATTCTCGAAATATTTCCTTCACCTCGTCCTGTACAGTTCCTTTTGTTCGAGGTCTTTTCTTGGTCCTTAACATCTTATTATGTATCTACTTATTTGAAATAATTCTTCTGATATAGCACTAGGGTCTGTAGGGACATTACTTTGTATATTTAACTTTATTAATTTGGTTTTTATTTACTGTTCAATTTAAAAATTATAAAAAATAAAAAATATATAAAAATAGAATAATGTACATAGGTAGGTACATAATTTCCAGTGGCAGAAATGTTGCTTACAGAATCGATGAAGTTTTGCATAGATACATGTAAGGCAGTAATGCACACCGGCTAATACATACAGTGGCTGTCAGAAGTATTTTGCATAATTAATTTATTAAATTACCAATGTGCAAAATACTTTTGTGAGCAAAAATGTATGACTTTTTTCGTTTCTTTAATTTTATAAAAAAGATGAAATGCATTTGAGTCTTTTAATGAATGTGTTTTTGTAGTATGAAGGTTCAGCTATAATATCATATTAAAAAAATTTGCAAAAGAATTCGAAAAAAGGCGAATTTCTAACGTTTTCTTAATAAAGGAATTATGCAAAATACTTCTGAGAGTCACTGTATTTACCCTGCAGGGAACTCAATAACAAGTGAGCAAAATTTCTAGTTCCGAACTAGCGAAACTGTGTCAAAAGGGAACTAGCTCCATTGTAGTTAGATTCTCACCAGTTCAGAAGAAGTGAATTGAGTCACCATTAAGGTGGAGTGAAAGCATATGGAGATTTTTTTTGTTTCTTTTTTGAACGTACCAGCAATGAAAAGTTGCCTTTATACGAGTTAATGAACCCCACAAAATTTTATGGCGATAGGATGACGTTTTGAACTGCCCCCAGCCCCGCAAAGTTGAAAGCAATAAGCACGATCTGGAACAAATATGAAATTTTGCAAATTATATAATCAAAAAACGAAGTATTAGGATTGATAAACATGGCGAAGTTGAGTATTAAAGTGATTTTTTTTGATTTGGAAACAACAACAACAAAAGTTATTAAAGGTCAAAGTTTATATTGTGCATTTTTAAATTGCAATTACTTAAAAACTACTAAACCGATTTCGAATTTTTTTATACCATTCGATAGGTATTTTGATTTCCTTTAATTTGATATGGCTTAGGAACAGATTGAATTTCCAAAAAAAAAAAGTTTCACTCCACCTTAGTCACCATTATAAGACACATTTTGATCTGTATGCAATTTCGAATTGACAAGAATTTCATGTATTTTTTTCGTTCATCTATTTGGCGTCGGGCTTGTACATTTCTACAATTCTCAGATTGTTAGTGAAGCATATCGTATAAAGAGTATCGTATAAAGAGTTCGCCTAATTATGCTTTTCCTATCCCTCACTCTTATTTTTAATTTTTTTTTTAAATTTTATTACTTTTTAAATATTTTTTTACATTTTTATTTAATAAATAAAAAAAATATATCATCTGCCTAGACACCGACAGAGTTCGAACCCGCGCTCGCCAGATTTATTGTAACACGCGTTAGCTAGTGCACCATCGCGCTACTTGCATGAAGTGTGTCAAATGCTGTACTTAAGGGGCAGATGTAAAACTGTAGAATTTGTAGATACTTGTAGCTATGTAGTTCAGAACTATAGAAATTGTGCCAATACACGAACTAGTGAAAACTGTAGAATTTAGTACTAGTTCGGAACTATCGAAAATGTAGTGGAGAGAGGGACAATGACACGCCTAGGACATCACCTTGTTAAATTCGCCAGTTGATAATATGCAAGGGAGATTTAGCTCGCACTAGTAGTGGCGAAAAATGCACTAGAAGCGACCTAGTTGGGAACTAGAGATTTTCCTTACAGGGTTCTTTTACAAGCGTTTAGGCAAGGCTGCTCGCATAATATTAATAATAATAACCCAAACAAAATTTTTTTATAACCATACAGAAAAATTTGATTCAAAAATTATCAATAAAGTCTTATAATAATCAGTGTTGCCAGAACTTTTCCAGAGTTCCAGTTAGATTCTCAAAAAAAAAAGCTGGAAAAAGCTAAAAAAAAATGTTTCACACATAAAAAAAAAAAATTTAAAGCTAAAAAAAGTAGCTAAAAAAATTTACGAAATTACCCAGTAGAACTTGGAGCGAGATCTCCCCAAGCGAGAGCAGAAGAGTACTCTATTTGATATCCTTTCCGAGCAATATCAAAATTTTTTCAGTTTTGCTTTATTTTGTTTGTGTTTATTACTTTTCTTCCTAGGACATACAATGTTAAAAGCGAGTATACAAAATGGTATGCTTATACCAAGGCTGCAAAATAACGTTATTTTTAACAATAAACAAAAAAAAATTTGTTTCATGCAAAATTTTTATGCGTATCTGGATCACATCCAGGGGAACTCAACTAATGTGTTTTCAAAACACACATAAATTCAAGGTCAATTTAACAGGTCGGTTCAAGATACATGCAAACATACCATACACACCGTGAGCTTAATGTCGAACTGTCGTGACCGAGATGTCAAAACTGTAAGGAAAACGAAATAATTTGACATTCAGCTCACGGGCGAATGATGGATAAATGCAGAGGATGAAGAATTTAACGAATTGTTAACACGAATGCATGAAATTTGTGAAGTGACATCTTTATAACTAAAAGTCATAAAGGAATGAAATTTTGCACTAACAATAATATGTATACGCTTAGTCGGATAATTGATACAAATTTTGAAAATGGGCGTGGCTACGCCCACCACTTTGAGCGGTATATTATATAAAATACACCGTGTTTCCGTCAAACGTAAACAAATAATGAGCAGGGTTCGGAAATTCTCACTCACATTCATTCACGGTCGCGAGCGAGAATATTTCAAATTATTTTTTTCCTTCATTTATCACGAGTGAGAAATGCAAAAAAAATTATGCTTCTCACTCGCGATAAGTGAACAAAAAAAAATTTCCATATTTTTCACTCACGAGCGAAAAATAAAAAACCAAAATTTCTCACTCACATGTGATAAAACCGAACTAAGCCGGCTTCGGCTGTTCACATATGAGAAAAGCAATGCGAGAAATACTGATCGCGAGCAGTATTTTAGCGTTCACGAAAAGATTTTCTCATGGACACTTTTCAGCTGCGTTGTATGGAAGGAAATGCAAGCAGATTTTCGCAGTTGCCTTAGCCAAGCATTTGTGCGTACATATGTATCTACATATTTATGTATGGTTGGGTGTATGCATACAAGGGAATGGTTTGCATACCCTGTAAAAAAGTGTGCGACGAGTCTCTAAAAAGATTTGTCCGGGAGCGCTCTCTTTCGGGTACAATTAGTCTACAATTGTTCCCAATTGTACCCGAACGGGTACATATGTATACTAATTGTAGACGAATTGTACCCGAAAGGGTATCAAACGGGTACAATTAGTCGCACAAATGGATGTGTCGCATTTGCTACCTGTTCGGGTACAAAACGGGTACAATTGTGCGCTTTTGCTACCCGTTCGGGTACAAACTGGGTACAATTAGTCTCTTCATAGGACATGCTCAAACAAAAGAGAACACTTCAACCCATATAAAGAGATACAAATGGGTAGTAATCGCATGCTCCCTTGCGAGTTGTCCCGGATGTATCCCGGAGTGATCGCATTTTTTGCAGGGTATGAACATATGTATGTATATACATACATATTATTTATGTATACGTATTCAATATTATCTCGGATTGCCTGCGATCTTTAGTACAAGGCGGGTAACTAAATTTTCCTTGTTTATTATAATTACATTATTGAGTCTGTTTTTATAATTTTTTTTTTTTTTTTTTTGCAAATACATACATACATATGTGACGAGTTCTTAATAGCCTTTTTTATAGCAAATGTAGATGCTAGCTAGATTGAAATTAAGATCCAAATGAACTAAGGAGTAATATAAATCTTGTTCAAAAATATTAAAAATTTTTTTTTTTCCTTTTTAGTAAATTTTTATATTAATTTAAATATAAAAGCTTTTAAAAATTTTTTTTTTTACTTTGTTTTATTATATATGTATATAGATTGAATTTTTGCACTTACGGTAACGCACGCAACAAATTTAAAACACATATAAAGTTGTAACATTCAGCTTTCGGACAACACTGATTTTATTTTTGGAAAAATGTACACAAACTTACTTTGTCACTGAAATTTTTTTTATTTCAAGTGGTTTCCTAGTTTTAATAACTATTTATATAGTTTTTTGGTAACGCACGCGACAAAAAGGATAAGCGAAATTTTAAAGTACAAAAATTCCTTTATTCTTACTAGCTTCGCAAATTTTATACTCTTAAATTAAATTACGTTCCAAGTAGAATGATTAGAGCGTGTAACAATAATATAACTCTCTTTTCAATAAACTAAACCCGCGAAGAAAAAAAATGATACTTTGCTAATAAAAAAGCCTTAGTGAAATTTATTATTTTTTGGTTATATTTCTCAGCCTGAGTTTAAGAACGAATAGAAAATGCTTATGGTTTTCTAACATATACATGTATTATCTTTACTAATAAATACCAAAAAATAAATTTCGGACCATTTTCAATTTCATGCTCTGGGTTGACTTTTTCAGGATTAGCCCATATGCATATACATATTCACATATCATTACCAAACTTAGTACCTACATAGGGGTATTTCAGCTTTACTAACAATAAAACGCCTATTTTCAAAATTTTTATCAGTCATCCAACTAAGCATATGAATATTATTCTTTGTGCAAAATTTCATTCCTTTATGACTTCTAATTACAAAGATGTCACGATACAAATTCCCAAAGGGTGTTCCAGAAATATCTTTGTTAAAAAGTAGGCGTGGTCATAAACCGATTTGAATTAATTTTTGCGTGTCTATTAACACAAGTTATAGAAGTGTATAAACCAAGTTTCATCATAATATCTCAATTATTTGTCGAGTTATGGGCTCCGAAATTTCTTATATTCCTTTGTCTAAAAAGAGGCGGTGCCACGCCCATTTTCCACATTTTTCTATTTTTTGTTTCCGGTCTATTGTGGAACTCATTTCACAAAATTTGAATGAATTATCTTTATATTTGACAAAGATATCGCTTAAAATATTTTTATTAGGCCCCTTTATAGTTCCCATATATAAAAGTGGGCGTGGTCGCCAACCGATTTTGCTAAAATTTTAAACATATATTACCACAACTAATAAAAGTATACACACCAAGTTTCGTCATTATATTTAAATTATTTGTCGAGTTATCGGCTCAGAAATCTCGTATATTTCTGCTTCTAAAAAGAGGCGGTGCCACGCCCATTTTCCAAAATTTTTGTGCTTTTCGTTTTATATCCGCAGTTGGACTCCTGCCATAAAATTTCAATGATATACCTTTATATTTGACAGAGATATCGCTTAAAATGTTTTTATTAGGCCCCTTTATAGTTCCCATATATAAAAGTGGGCGTGGTCGTTAACCGATTTTGGCAATTTTTCGTCTAAACATTTGCCTAAGTAAGTATATCACGCCTACCAAATTTCATCGATATATCTTCAACGGTTTCTGAGTTATGACATATAAAACTTTCAATGTTTGGCCCTTAATAAGTGGGCGTGGCACCGCCCATTTTTCAAAATCTCACCATATTTCTTCATAAGGGCCTGAGCTCCACACGTGGGTGAAATTTTATCACTCTAGCTCTATTAATGACTGAGATACAAAATTTCCGATTTTTACTATATAGGGGAAGTGGGCGTGGTCATGGTCCGATTTCGCCCATTTTCAATACCATCCGTTCCAGTCTTGATACCAACTTGCATTCCAAATTTCATCAAAATATTTCAATTTTTGCGCGAGTTATCGTGCGTACAGACAGACAGACGGACGGACAGACGGACAGACGGACCGACGGACGGACATGGCTCAATCGATTTCTTTTTTCACCCTGATCAATTTGATATATATAAGTCAATATCTATCTCGATTATAATCGATTTTGTCCTTGGATTTCATTTTTTTTTGAGAGGCGGTACAATCCACCCAAACTACATACATACATAATTAAATAAAATAATTATTTTATGGTGTTACAATCCACCGTTATGTGATTAAAACTATAATACTCTGTGTACTAGTACAGCTGAGTATAATATTTATGTATGTATGTAGTTTGGGTGGATTGTACCGCCTCTCAAAAAAAAATGAAATCCAAGGACAAAAAAGTGCTACCTATGTACTTTCATTGATACATCCATATGTATATATGTATGCATATACATACATATGTACATATATACTTATGTATATACATACATATTTAGGTATGTATGTATATCATTCCACGTTCAAAAACCTTCCTAAATAGGTATAAAAAAGGAGCTAGCATCTACATACCTACATTTGCTATAAAAATGGCTATTAAGAACTCGTCACATATGTATGTATGTGTTTGCAAAAAAAAAAAAAAAAAAAATTATAAAAAAAGACTCAATAATGTAATTATAATAAACAAGGAAAATTTAGTTACCCGCCTTCTACTAAAGATCGCAGGCAATCCGAGATAATATTGATTGAATACGTATACATACATAAATAATATGTATCTATATACATACATATGTTCATACAGCGTTGCCGTTTGGGCCACTAAAGTGGCAATTTGAACCTTTTTTAAAGCCAGGCCACCTGAACCCAACTTTTTGAAAATATGCAATATTTGAACCTTTTTAAAAATTCGGGCCACTTTTGGTCCTTTTTTACTTTCAAAACTATAATTATTAAATAATTTTTAGTTTTTTCTTAAATATAAGAACAAAAAACCTCTTTGTTACTATTTTACTTTGCATTGGTAACTCTCCGTTTCGAAAGGTTCTTTATTTAATTTGTTTGCCAACACTACCCTTGAATACTTTGAAATTTAGGCTGTTCGTTAAGATAATGAAAACGCACGGAGCAGCCCAGACACACACACACACATATAGCTAGGGTTGCCAGATACCTTTCCCGAAAAAATCAGTACATTGCCTTCATAAAAAAAAAAAAAAAAGATATTGCGGAGAAAATCGTCTTTATTACTGGCATTTTGCTTTTGTTTCCGTATCGTTAACTGTCAATCATGTTTTAATGACATATAACGTTCGCGTTGCAGCCTCCTTCCTAATTGTTTCATGGTAACAAATGGCAAATTTTTTAGTGTCGGCTAAAAATCAGTACAAATCAGTACAAAATCCAAAAAATCAGTATTTCTTAAGGTTTTTAAAACCATCAATTTACATTCTTTGCACTCATATTCGCTCTTTTTTGGTAAAATTCCTACGGCTCAACGTTTAACAGTTTTTTTTTTTTAATTCCTTGCCTTTCTCGGGTTATTCCATCTGCTCAACGAACGATCATATTAACGCTGCGTTAGCGTAGAGAATATTTTAAATTCCATTTTCTTTAAGCATTAAATATACCACAAAAATATATAAAAATGTGTTTTAGCTAAAAAAAAATTGGGGCCACTTTTTTTTAATTTTTTGGGCCACCTTTTGAAATTTTGAGCGGCAACACTGTGTTCATATGCAAACCATTCCCTTGTATGCATACACCCAACCATACATAAATATGTAGATACATATGTACGCACAAATGCTTGGCTAAGGCAACTGCGAAAATCTGCTTGCATTTCCTTCCATACAACGCAGCTGAAAAGCGTCCATGAGAAAATCTTTTCGTGAACGCTAAAATACTGCTCGCGATCAGTATTTCTCGCATTGCTTTTCTCATATGTGAACAGCCGAAGCCGGCTTAGTTCGGTTTTATCACATGTGGGTGAGAAATTTTGGTTTTTTATTTTTCGATCGTGAGTGAAAAATATGGCAATTTTTTTTTTGTTCACTTATCGCGAGTGAGAAGCATAATTTTTTTTTGCATTTCTCACTCGTGATAAATGAACGAAAAAAATAATTTGAAATATTCTCGCTCGTGAAAATTCTCACAAATGAATGAAAATGAGTAATCATAAATGAGAATTTCCGAACCCTGATAGTCACATACATACAGATGTTGTATAAGTGGGTCAAAATTACGCTCAAAGTGTTTGCAAATAAACATGCTAATTTTTTGAAGAATACAACTTTCCTGATTTTTACAACTTCTTATAAAAAACTTAATTTGAAAATCAAAATTTGACCATCTGTCATTCAGCGAGGTTTGGTTCAATTACTACAAGTTGTACATCATTGGAAGAGTAAAATTTCGAGTTAAATCCCTATTGCATAAAACGGGCGATATGTACATATGGAAAGACAAGGTGGAGATTAACTTTAAGCTGATACATAACTCTTGTGGCCGAATGCATAAGCGTTGGGTCACACGAGTGAGAGTTAGGAGGTCCCAAAATCTACACTGAAAAAACCACTTACTCAGATTATGGAAAAGGAATGATTCGGTGCTAAATGTATAATTTTCTTCAAATCAAGGAATAAAAACCATGTTTTAAAGAAAATTGCATTCAAAATAATTAAAATATGTCTTTACCACAGTATCATTTCTATTTTCCATAATCTGAGTAATTATTTTTTGAGTGCAATCTTAAACTTCCCATCCCGAAAGCAATATTGTTGGAAAAAGATTAAGCCATTTTCGAAATAGCTACATATGTTTGTATATATCCCAGCTTAAGAGTTTTCACTTAACTTTTCACTCATTTGTTGTTGAAATACATATGTATTTATGTTTAGGGAAAAAAGTTCTTATCCATAAGTAGTAGGTATTTTTAAATTATTTTTATATAAACTAAAGATCTTTAGAAACTATTAAAAATAGGTACAACATTTATAATTTCTTGTGCAATTTCTCCATAAATCGCTTTAAGTTCTCCACATATGACCAGTGTATTATATCTTTTCATAGGCTGTTAAATAATCTATTATATAAAAATGAATGTGTGTGTGTGTGTGTGTGTGTGTGTGTGTGTGTGTGTGTGGGTGTGTGTTACTTATGGACTCCCAAAGTAATCAACCGATCTTTATGAAATTTTCACAGTAGATTCATATGGTATATGCGCTGGTGATAGGGTATACAGACTTTCCGAAAAGTGGGAACTTCCCGGAATATAGGCCCAAATGTGGACCCAGAGTGACCCAGCAAGTCTTTGAGCAATATTGGTATCAAATGAAAGGTGCTGAGCAGGCCTTCAACATAGAGTTATTTTCATTGCGATGCCTAGGCCGGGTCCCGAGATATGGGTCAAAACGTGGACCCGGATGACCCCTGAATATTTCCGAGCAATATTGGTATCAAATGAAAGGTGCTGAGCAGGCCTTCAACATAGAGTTATTGTCATTGTGATGCCTAGGCCGGGTCCCGAGTTATGGGTCAAAACGTGGACCCGGATGACCCCTGAATATTTCCGAGCGAAATTTTTTAGCAAATGAAAGGTGTCGAGCAGGGCTTCAACATACAGATATTTTCATTGTTATTTTTTAAGTCGGTTTCTCAGAGATGGTTCAAGTAGTGGGCCCGGAAGGTGATGGATGGTCCCGGTAAAGGTAAAGGTAAAGGTAAAGGTAAAGGTAAAGGTAAAGGTAAAGGTAAAGGTAAAGGTAAAGGTAAAGGTAAAGGTAAAGGTAAAGGTAAAGGTAAAGGTAAAGGTAAAGGTAAAGGTAAAGGTAAAGGTAAAGGTAAAGGTAAAGGTAAAGGTAAAGGTAAAGGTAAAGGTAAAGGTAAAGGTAAAAGTAAAGGTAAAGGTAAAGGTAAAGGTAAAGGTAAAGGTAAAGGTAAAGGTAAAGGTAAAGGTAAAGGTAAAAGTAAAGGTAAAGGTAAAGGTAAAGGTAAAGGTAAAGGTAAAGGTAAAGGTAAAGGTAAAGGTAAAGGTGAAGGTAAAGGTGAAGGTAAAGGTAAAGGTAAAGGTAAAGGTAAAGGTAAAGGTAAAGGTAAAGGTAAAGGTAAAGGTAAAGGTAAAGGTAAAGGTAAAGGTAAAGGTAAAGGTAAAGGTAAAGGTAAAGGTAAAGGTAAAGGTAAAGGTAAAGGTAAAGGTAAAGGTAAAGGTAAAGGTAAAGGTAAAGGTAAAGGTAAAGGTAAAGGTAAAGGTAAAGGTAAAGGTAAAGGTAAAGGTAAAGGTAAAGGTAAAGGTAAAGGTAAAGGTAAAGGTAAAGGTAAAGGTAAAGGTAAAGGTAAAGGTAAAGGTAAAGGTAAAGGTAAAGGTAAAGGTAAAGGTAAAGGTAAAGGTAAAGGTAAAGGTAAAGGTAAAGGTAAAGGTAAAGGTAAAGGTAAAGGTAAAGGTAAAGGTAAAGGTAAAGGTAAAGGTAAAGGTAAAGGTAAAGGTAAAGGTAAAGGTAAAGGTAAAGGTAAAGGTAAAGGTAAAGGTAAAGGTAAAGGTAAAGGTAAAGGTAAAGGTAAAGGTAAAGGTAAAGGTAAAGGTAAAGGTAAAGGTAAAGGTAAAGGTAAAGGTAAAGGTAAAGGTAAAGGTAAAGGTAAAGGTAAAGGTAAAGGTAAAGGTAAAGGTAAAGGTAAAGGTAAAGGTAAAGGTAAAGGTAAAGGTAAAGGTAAAGGTAAAGGTAAAGGTAAAGGTAAAGGTAAAGGTAAAGGTAAAGGTAAAGGTAAAGGTAAAGGTAAAGGTAAAGGTAAAGGTAAAGGTAAAGGTAAAGGTAAAGGTAAAGGTAAAGGTAAAGGTAAAGGTAAAGGTAAAGGTAAAGGTAAAGGTAAAGATAAAGGTAAAGGTAAAGGTAAAGGTAAAGGTAAAGGTAAAGGTAAAGGTAAAGGTAAAGGTAAAGGTAAAGGTAAAGGTAAAGGTAAAGGTAAAGGTAAAGGTAAAGGTAAAGGTAAAGGTAAAGGTAAAGTTAAAGGTAAAGGTAAAGGTAAAGGCCGCTGTGGTGCAGTGGGTAGAGTGCTCGCCTGCTATGCCAGAGGTCTCGGGTTCAAACCACGGTCCGAGCCAAACAAATTTTTCTAATTAGTAAAAATCCAATTATTGGGTTTTTTAAGAGCAGCGGTCACCTCTCGGCAGTGGGCGGCATACCCTCCGAGAGTATTTCTGCCATGAAAAAGCTTCTCACAAAAAATGCATTCGCCGTTCGGAGCCGGCATAAAACTGTAGGTCCACCCAATTAGTAGGAAAAACAAAAAGGAGCACACCTCGAAAGGTAAAGGTAAAGGTAAAGGTGAAGGTGAAGGTGAAGGTAGAGGTGAAGGTAAAGGTAAAGGTAAAGGTAAAGGTAAAGGTAAAGGTAAAGGTAAAGGTAAAGGTAAAGGTAAAGGTAAAGGTAAAGGTAAAGGTAAAGGTAAAGGTAAAGGTAAAGGTAAAGGTAAAGGTAAAGGTAAAGGTAAAGGTAAAGGTAAAGGTAAAGGTAAAGGTAAAGGTAAAGGTAAAGGTAAAGGTAAAGGTAAAGGTAAAGGTAAAGGTAAAGGTAAAGGTAAAGGTAAAGGTAAAGGTAAAGGAAAAAGAAAGAGAAAGAGAAAGGGAAATGTAGATGGAAACCCTCATTATAACATAAAAACATTTTTCGTCGCTGCGAAGCGGGACGGGTATTTGCTAGTATAAAATAAATAAACTAACATGACTCCTCCATTGGCTCCGTGGCCGCTGTGGTGCAAAGGGTAGAGTGCTCGCCTACTATCCCTATCCCTATCCCTATCCCTATCCCTATCCCTATCCCTATCCCTATCCCTATCCTTATCCCTATCCCTATCCCTATCCTTATCCCTATCCTTATCCCTATCCTTATCCCTATCCCTATCCCTATCCCTATCCCTATCTCTATCCCTATCCCTCTCCCTCTCCCTATCCCTATCCCTATCCCTATCCCTATCCCTAACCCTATCCCTATCCCTATCCCTATCCCTATCCCTATCCCTATCCATATCTCTATCCCTAATCCCTATCCCTAATCCCTAATCCCTAATCCATATCCCTATCCCTATGCCTATCCTATCCCTCCACACCTTCTAGGGTCACCCCTGGTCCACATGTGGTCTTGTGTCCATTGTGGTCTTGAAAATCACCTCTTTTTTAAATACTCACCACCACCTTTTATTTGGTACCCATTTTGTAGAAAACCCGTCTGGAGTTACACCTGGTTCATATTTCGGGAAATATCTCGAATACGGGGTCTTATATGGGACAAATAACTACACCATGTTCAAGCAGTCGTCAACACCCTTCATTTGATACCAATATAGTACGAACCCGTTATAGGGTTACCCTGGTCCACATTTTGTGGAATATCTCCAAAACCTTCCCGGATTCTTATACTTGTCGGGCTCAATCGAAAACTACGTGCAAAGTTTTATTTAATTCAATCCAGCCGTTCTGGAGTTATATCATCAGGGAGGAAAACGCGACTTAATTTTATATAATTGATTAGTAGGGCATGAAAATCTATGCAAATACATGTTTTTCTTAAATTTAGGTACAGCCAAATAAATAAACAATCTTTGCGAATCGTGAAATTGTCTTAAAAATGGCATTCAAATGTTTTTGCATATTTTGGTCATATGTGCATATTTTTACATATTTTGCGTTGTTTGCATTTTTTTATTACATATTTCGCATTATATTGCCTATTTTTGTAATTTGCTAGTTGACAGTTTTATACAAACGAAATTCATGCATAACAGCCATCTGACGACGAATAGAGTTTCGTGTGAACACGGCTATTATTAGTATTTTCGATAAGGTGCATACCTGTCGACAAAGAGCCGTTTTCAAATATTTTGATGAAATTTAGAATGCAAGTTGATATCAAGACTGTGGCGGTTGGTATTGAAAATGGGCGAAATCGGACCATGACCACGCCCACTTTTCCTATATAGAAAAAATCGGAAATTTAGTATCTCAGCCACTAATATAGCTGGAGCCATGAAATTTCACCCACGTATTCAGCTCAGGCCCTTACGAAGAAATTGGATGAAATTTTGGAAAATAGACGGTGCCTCGCCCACTTATTAAGGGTCAAACATTGAAAGTTTTATGAGTCATAACTCAGAAACCGTTGAAGATATATCGATGAAATTTGGTACGCGTGATATACTACGGCAAATGTTTGGACGAAAAATTGCCAAAATCGGTTGACGACCACGCCAACTTTTATATATGGGTATTATAAAGGCGTCTAATAAAATCATTTTAAGCGATATCTCTGTCAAATATAAAGATATATCACTTAAATTTTGTGGCATGAGTCCAACTATGGACATAAAACAAAAAACACAAAAATTTTGGAAAATGGGCGCGGCACTGCCTCCTTTTAGAAGCAGGAATATACGAGACTTCGGAGACCATAACTCGACAAATAATTGAGATATTATGACGAAACTTGGTGCGGTAATAGACACGTAAAATTTTGTTGAAATTGGTGTATAACCACGCCTATTTTTTAACAAAGATATTTCTTGAACACCCTTTTGGAATTTGTAACGTGGCATCTTTGTAATTAAAAGTCACAAATGGATGCAATTTTGCACTAACAATAATATTTGTATGCTTATTTGGATGATTGATGCAAATTTTGAAAAGGGGCGTGGCTGCGTCCATTTTATGCGTCACTGGTTTTATATAAAATACACCCTATATCGAACAAACGTAAACAAACAATGCTGAGTATCTAATGTTCGATTCCACTCGAACTTAGGCTTCAGTACTTGTTATCTAATGTTTTCGTAGCTTTGATATGTAGGGAAAATTCTAAGATTTGTGGAATCCACACGATGGTTCGAGTAGTGGGAGGGGAGTTTCGGATCCACGTGGTATCACAATGAGACCTTCGGGGCCTAAGTGTGCTAAGTGGAAAGTAGCAGCCACTGCAACCTAACCTAACCTAACATAACCTATTTATTTTCTTAATTTCAGTTTAAAGTAAAAGTGCAATTTTTGAAAATTTCTGTTCGTTTTATTTATTTCTCATAATTCTTTTTCAGAATTTGGTTCGGAATCACCAGAGATTCCACGCAACTAATTATGTAATTTTTCTTTCGATCTTAAGAACTCAGTTTTGGTCTTGAACGTATATTGATATTGATATTGATATTGATATTGATATTGATATTGATATTGATATTGATATTGATATTGATATTGATATTGATATTGATATTGATATTGATATTGATATTGATATTGATATTGATATTGATATTTATTGACAAATTAGTACAATAAGATTTGAGATCTTTTAAAGTACAACAAGGATATTGGTACATATAATTTATATTATTGGGACAAAATTAGCTTAACCATTTAGATGGGAAAGTAGGTTTATGTATTCTTAGAAAAATAATTTAGAATGAGACTTCTATAGTTGCCCTTGTTCATGCCACTTCTTAAGACGCTGGGGATAGAGTTCCAAACACGAATAGTGTTCACAAAGAATAGTCTAGTGGAATGAATATTGTTGAAATAAGGTACAATTAGGTCATATAGTCTAGCCGATTTTGGGAAAATTAACTTGTCGTACAGATAGGACGGAGTTTTAGTAAGCATAAGGCGATAAAGGAAGATACAACTTCTGGCTTTAAAGTAATCAAGAATTTCGCATCCCAGAAGGCTGCATCTCCAGCGAGATATGTGGTCAAATCGACGAATGCCATACACATATCGAGTGATATGATTAAAAGCCACATCAACCTTGTGCGCGGAGCATGAGTCAAGTTTATTATAGACAAGCTCAGAGTAAGTTAAGTATGGCAGAACAAGTTGAACGGCTAGTTTACGGCGTATGTTGAGAGGAGTGAATGCAGCAGACAGACGTAAATTACGAAGTGCTCCATACACTCTACCAACAGCTACGCTTATATGATCAACGCAAGATAAGCTGGAGTTGATCACAAAGCCAAGATTGGTAGTTTTATTTACTACTGCTATTTTTTGGTTACCAATGCATAGAGACGGTAGTTTTTCTGTATCTAACTTCTTCTTGGTAATTGGTAGAACATATGTTTTATTAGGGTTAAGACAGAGCCCATTATTGGCAGCCCAACGCACTATAGCGGATATATCATCATTAAACTTGCAAAAAATATTGTCGGCGTCATCGAAATGGCCTGACATATACATCTGGATATCATCCGCATAGGCATGGATGCTGACATATTTGCAAACCATAAAAATATCGTTAATAAACATACTAAATAGAAGCGGGCCAAGAATTGAACCCTGTGGTACACCAGAGGAAATCTTACAGAGATCAGACATATGGGACCCTGATATGACTCGCTGGTGGCGATTATATAGATAGCTTTTTATTAGTGCCAATGATTGTTTGCTAAAACCAAAATAATATTTAAGTTTTGAACATAGTAGGTTATGGTCAACAGTGTCGAACGCCTTGGAAAAATCCAAAAGGCAAAGTAAGGTCAAGAGATTTTTGTCAAAGGGTATGCGTATGTCGTCAACAATTTTCAACATAGCAGTGCTACAACCGTGCTTAGCTCGAAATCCAGACTGAAAAGGCGACAGTAATTTATAATACTGGACATGGGCGGTAACTTGTTCAGCTATTAGGGACTCAAAAGCTTTGGATAAAGCAGGTAATATGCTAATGGGGCGAAAGTCAGAGGGTGTTGAAGCAGACTTTATTTTGGCGATAGGGCGAATTAGGGCGATTTTCCACTGGTTTGGGAATTTTGACGTAGTAATGCAATGGTTGATGATATGCGTCACAGTACCAATAATGAAAGGGAGAACCATTTTTATAAATTTTACGGGCATATCATCCACACCGGTTGCATAGGTTTTAATTCTCATGATGCTTCTCACAACATCAATTTCAGACACCGTACTAAACTCTAGTTGATTTCCCGAAAAGCACGCTCTTTCACAGGGTACAAAGGAGAGGGATTGTGAAGCTGATGTAGGGTTGTTAACGAACGCTCTATTAAGCATGTTTGGGTCCAGCGGATTTGAAGTATTATTATCACTGGCACATACCCGCAACCGTTTGATGTTGCGCCACAACACATTGGGCGGCAGTGTGGTATCAAGTTTCGCAACAAAATACTTCCGCTTTTCCCTTCTAATAACAGCGGTAGCACTGTTCCTTGCTCTTTTAAAGAATTCCCAATTCTCCTCGATACGTTTCCTTTTCCACTTTGAATAAGCCCTATTTCGTGCCTTTATAGCATCCAACACCTCACGCGTAAACCACGGAAGCCCAGAGGAAGTTTTCTTGCAGAATTTCACTGGTACATGTTTGTTAAAAATACGACACAGATTACTATTTAATGTTCACATGATAGGAAAATCCAGATGTCTGTTTAAACAAAAATTGAGATAGTAGATAAAGAGTGTTTTTTAGAGAAAAATGTTTTTAATATCAATTAAACTGGCTTTCTTTAATGGATAACTTTATGCCATTAAAGTTTAAATATCATTTCTTTCATGTGGGTGCCTCTAAATTATTCGTTCATCAAAAGTTTCTTTGAGTACATCAATTGTAGCGTGCGCTATGTGGTTACATCCTGTTGGAACAACATGTCAGCAAGATTAATTCCAGCTAATTGAGGTACGAAATTGTGCTTATTTACGTACGTATTCAACCAAAAATGAGTTTCATCGCTGAACAAAATTTTGTATGCAGGTGCACGATAACTTTGACGAACAGAACCATTAATATAATAATAATAATACAATGGCGATGATATAACTCTGACGAGTTTTAAGGCCGAGCTTCTCTTCCTAATTCGAGGCCTGCTCCTTAATTTTTTTTCCTAATAATTGGGTTTTATTGTTAAATACGTTTTTATATTTAAAAGTGATGTAAACACGGACATTTAAAATTTAAAATTGTTCATTGTAAAATTGGAAAGCCAAGAAAAACATTTTAAATCTAAAAATGTTTAGTTTTTTTTTAAGCACTATGAGATTTTGAACCAAAAACTCCTATTTTATTTCATTCATTTTCAATTTTAATTTAAACATGTTTCTTTTTAAATCCCAAATACATTTTAGTTTCAAAAATTTAATTTTTAATTTAAGAATTTTAATTTTTAAAATAAAAATAACTTGGTTTAAGACGTGCATTATAACAATAAAAATATTATTTTTGATTCCTTTTCTCTGAGTGTATCAGCTGTTAAATCGGTTGTCAAATAGCGCAGTGTTGCCATTACCTAAATGCAAATGACTCTTGTGAATAGTGGTGACCGGTTTCTATGGTCGTAACATCTTTTGTGTGCTTATGTAGATACATAATAATAATCTATATATATAAAAATGATTTGGTATTTAATTGAAACGCTAAAACTTGAAAACGGCTGAACCAAATCAAATACTTCCTTAGGGGGGTTTGTTTGTTGTTACCCCGCGAAGGTTTAGTCGAAGAAAAAATTAAAAAATGTTAGGGGGGCGTGGCACCTCCCATACAACCTTAATTTTTAAAGCTGATTATTTCTAAAACAGTTTAAGGTAGGGAACTGAAAATTGGTATAGAGGTAGGTGATATCAAAACCCTTCTCACTCAGAAAAGTGGGGGTAGTCAGAAAAGGGGGCGTGGCACCTCCCATACAACCTTAATTTTTAAAGCTGATTATCTCTAAAACAGTTCAAGGTAGGGAGCTGAAAATTGGTATAGAGCTAAATGATATCAAAACCATTCCCACGCATAAAAGTGGGGGTTATCGGAAAAAGGGGCGCGGCACCTCCCATACAAACTTAATTTTTCATGCTGAATATCTCTAAAATTGTTTACGCTAGGGGCTTGGAAATTGGTGTGGAGATAAACGATAACAATTCCATATTAACGCAAAATAATAGGAGTTATACGAAAAGGGGGCGTGTCACTCCCCAACAACACTTAATTTTTGAAGCTGAATATCTTTAAAAGGATTTAAGTCAGGGACCTGGAAATTGGTACAGAGCTATATGATATCAAAACAATTTTTGCGCATAAAAGTGTAGGTTATCGGAAAAGGGGGCGTGGCACCTCCCATACAAACTTAATTTTTCAAGCTGAATATCTATAAACGCGTTTAAGGTTGGGACCTGAAAATTGATCAGGAGATTAACGATATCAATAGCGTGCTTCCGAAAAAACAGTAGTTTTGGGAAAAGGGGGCGTGGCACCTCCCATGTGTTCTTAATTTTTAAGGTTAAATATCCTTAAAAGCGTTCATGGCATGTACATAGAAATCACTCTGTAGATATACGATATCAATACCATGTTGACCCAACAAAAAAAAGATTTATCGAAAAATGGGGCATTGCACCTCCCATATCAAAAAGTGCTGGAGGAGGGGCCTGAAAACCATTATGGAGGTATACTATATCAATCCTCTTCTTATTCAGTGAAAATAAATATCCGGAATAGAAAACTTAAAATGTTGTGTATCGTCCAGCCTTAAACTGAATACTAAAAGTATATATTTTTGAAGTTGTACACACAATGAAGTAGTGAAAAATCGTTAATTTTCTATTAAAAGTAATACCGGTGTAATAACAATTTTTGAAAAGAAATTAAAAAAAAAATCTCTTCTGGGCAGAACGAAGTTTGCCGGGTCAGCTAGTATATTATAATAATGGAACAAAAAAAGTTATTTGAAATTGCTTAACCAGATCTACATGCTTTTGTACTCGGGTATTTTTATAAAAAAAATTTTTCCAATATTTACTTAGTTCCATCTATCTTACAGAGGCATTAGATTTAGTGCATTCAAACAGCTCGAACTCAACATCGGAATCATTATCATTGACACAACATCAACAACAATCGACAACAAATTATCAGTCTTATGAAACCCCCAAATATGCATCAATAATGGAACCCTACATCAGCAATGGATATAAATATGTAAAAGAAGAAGTGATCTACAGCGCAACTGGAAGACAATGTATATGGAGTTTGGCCAATACGGCGGCAGCTGATGAGAAGTCTTCGCCCGTGCTTGGACTAACTACCGGCGTAGATGTTCCGATGCAACGTGAATGGACTACAACCTATATGTCATCGAAATACATGCCCTCTACCTCACTTAATCCAACTTCAGTGGTTGCAACTATTTCCATGCAACCGACCTCGCATGCGGTAGGTTACAATATTCAGCAACGTTACGGTGACATCGGACAAACGAACGGTGCTGTAACACCGCCTCAAACGCCACCAAACCAATTGCATTCCCTTACAGCAGGAGTGATTACTGAGGATAGCGGCATACATCCAATCAACGTTAACGGCGAAGAAATTGTTTGCAATGGATTAAAAAGAAATGATGTGAGTGTCGCGGGATGTAGAAACAACGCGACTCCCGCCAGCAGTGTTTATTGTAAAGGTCAGGACTGCGCGTGATTTTGTACCCAGTGCGGGGATAGGTAATTTCAGTCTTATTTCGGTGTGTAATTAATGTTGAAAGAATACATTTTCTTGCTATTTTTTCTATTTACACATGCTTGCCATTCAGCGGGAGTTCAAGGTGGGTTCGATAAGCTTGGTTATGGATTTGTTGAACTTTGGTTGTTTTTTTTTTATCTATGGGTTTTCCTTTTATTTGAATTTAATTGCCTGCAAGTAATTTTTTGATATTCCTTTTTTTATTCTTCTTCTTCATCTCTATTTACTTGCCAAACCCTTCTAAGCCATCAAACAATTAGTTTCCAGCAGAAATCAATTACTTAAAATGTTCCACCAAAGATAATTGCTTAGTAAATTAATCATTTCATTAACTGCAGCGGGAGACGTCCAGATGAAAAAGGGTACGGGTTGCCTTATTATACTCGCTTACTCACTTAAGACTATGATTGTGACGATAGAGATTTTCGGATTTTTGTAATTTTTTGAATACTCGTTCGTGCGAGTATGCTCTCCAGCGAATCGAATTTTATGACAGAATGAGGACATATACATATATTCATACATACATACATATGTAAACAGCTATTAGGTATAGTGCGTGGGCGTGATACGAAGAAGGTAGAAGGTGATCAAAAATTGTTACCATTTTGTAGCTGGATAACATAATATACAGAATATGTAGAATATTTGCTAAGCGAGCTCGATACACTATCAATCAGGCCACCATTCACCACTTCAGGCCGTCAAACTATTCTAATGTCACCACGCTCTGTCTCACCCGCTTTGATGTAACACCCATCAGTGAAGTCATCTAGAAAATTAAATGGAATAATTAAATTTCAATCAGAATCCATTAAGCTTAACCGAAAGCCAGCAGCAGCTACATTGGCCTTGGCTTCAACGCGTTATCCCCCGGACACCAGCTCTTAACTCATAGACAGCAGTTTGTTATACTGTAATAGATAAGGGTGGAGGGCAGGCGTAGTTAAAAGCAAGCTCGCCCTGCATATCTTTCAATGGAGTGTGGCAGCTAATCTTCTCGCGAGGCCACGTATTTCTATCCCTTACCATTTACGTACGTACCTCTGACCTTTCCGATTACGCACCACCAAACAAGTTAAAATTGAGTACTTGAGAAATGAATTTATTGTGGTGCCGCACACAGCGAGGGGTTAATTTGATGCAGCTCACGCAATTTTAATGCCCGCTTAAGCATATTGATTGAGCAAAAAGGCGAAGGAGTTAAGAAAACCAAAATTAATATAAAGTCGTATTCGAAGATTTACTAGCAGTTAGCAAGTGGAAAGGAAGGAAGAATTGAGATTTGAAAACTACTTTCCGTTATCAAGGGAATATATTTTGATACTGACGAACTGAATATTTCAAGTTTCCGTTACTGTTATAGATTTCACGCTCATATTTTCCTTCCAATATACAGGAAGGAAAGACGCGGACAGATGGTGGTAAAAACTTGATAATATGTACAATAACCAACATCCAGAAACCCTTCTGGCAACCGCCGACGTTGCGCAGCTGAAGCGGAAGTAGAAACAAAGAGTGGATATGAGCAGCCACATAAGGCCGGCAGTTGGATGAGACAGTCAGCTCAGCCTACAAACGCGTTTTCCATGCGTTAATATTTAAGCACATTCTTCGTTTATTTAGATCTAAGTGTGTATGCACAATGTACATATGTACATGTGTTTGTGTGCGTGTTTGCAACACCGCTGAGCTTTTGAAAATTTATTATGCGCAATGCAATCATTTATCAGCGGCGCAGCGTCTTTCATAATCAGGAGACCGAAAATGAGGCTGCATAATATGCAAATGACTCACAAACACCAACACTGTCATGGCTTTAATTGCTGGCATAGCGTGCCCCATGCTACGCCAGGGTTTACCAACCTTTTTATACTCAGTTGTACTAGTACAGAGAGTAATGTAGTTTTAATCACTTAACGGTGGTTTGTAACGCCATGAAACATTCAAGATAGATATGGATTTATATATATCAAAATGAATATATATATATATATATACATATATAAATTATCAGGGTGAAAAAAGAAATCAATTGAGCCATGTCATCCGTCCTTCTGTCTGCCCGTACGCACTCTAACCCGCGTAAAAATTTAAATATATTGATGAAATTTGGAATGCATGTTCCTATCCAGACTGAGACAGTTGGTATGGAAAATGGGCGAAATCGGACCATGACTATATAGTACATATCTGTGGTCACAAGCAATAACCGCTTAAGTCGACTTAGGAAGATTTCGAGTTATATATTCTCCTATTAAAACACTATATTTCTGTAAAACCCCCATGCTTATAACTTAATTCAATCAAAAGATATAAATAAAAACATTTAGGCATAACTTACAATAGAGGTATATTAAACTTGCTATAACAGCCAAAGTAGATGTATATACATACATACTTAATAAAATTTCTTCATGACATTTTCTTTTATTTACAAAATTTGATCGTAATATTGTGGATGGCTCGCTGATTTTGCGTCTATAGTTTTTAATCGACTTTTATGATTTGTTAGAAAACGCCTTCGAATATAAGCAATTTATCTCGAAATCATATTTTTCGACATAAGCGATTATTGCAAATTGTCACAGATGCATATATAGAAAAGTCCGAGCAAACACCAAAAAAAAAACTTTTCTAATTAGTAAAAATCCAATTATTGGGTTTTTTAAGAGCAGCGGTCACCTCTCGGCAGTGGGCGGTATACCCTCCGAGTGTATTTCTGCCATGAAAAAGCTTCTCGCCAAAAATGCATTCGCCGTTCGGAGCCGACATAAAACTGTAGGTCCACCCAATTAGTAGGAAAAACAAAAGGAGCACACCCCGAATTGGGAGAGAAGCTCGGCCATAAAACTCGCCAGGTTTTAAAAGCGCCATTGTATTATATTATTATTATTATACATATGTATGTATTCCGAAAATTTGGTATCTCAATCACGAATTTAGCTGGTTTGATAAGAATTCACCCACGTATTGAGCTCATGCCATTATGAAGAAATATGGTGAAATTTTGGACTTTGTCTTTGGAACTTACTCCGTTGAAATGACAATATGTTGCAGATTATATATGAAAATTAAGTTTTGCATTATTTTATATTATTTATTTACAACATTCCTGTAAAAAAAAATGTTTGTCGTTCTCTGTAATTACAAATTAAAATAGCATAAAATGAAGTTTTACATTATTTTAAATTATTTATTTACAAAATCTTTATATTTTAGCTATAGGAGGGGGAGAACGACCATCATTTTTTTTTTAAGAAATTTTGTAAATAAATAATATAAAATAATGCAAAACTTCATTTTATGCTATTTTCATTTGTAATCTGCAACATATTGTCATTTAAACGGAGTAAATTCCGCAGACAAAGTTGCGGTCATCTAAATGTCTCAATGCAGAAGGTTCGTTTTTTTACCAGAGTTCTCCATTAAATAACAAAAATACGTTACAACAAGTAAGGAAGCCTAAGTTCGAGTGGAATCGAACATTAGATACTCAGCTGTATGCTTTCATTGTTTGTTTGCGTTTGATGGAAACACGGTGTATTTTATATAAAGCGAGTGCCGCATAGAGTGGGCGTAGCTACGCCCATTTTCAACATTTTTATCAGTCATCCAACTAAGCATATGAATATTATTCTTTGTGCAAAATTTCATTCCTTTATGACTTCTAGTTACAAAGAAGTCTTGTTACAAATTCCCAAAGGGTGTTCCAGAAATATCTTTGTTAAAAAGTGGGCGTGGTCATAAACCGATTTCAATAAATTTTTTCGTGTCTATTAACACAAGTTATAAAAGTGTATAAACAAAGTTTCGTCATAATATCTCAATTATTTGTCGAGTTATGGGCTCCGAAATCTCGTTGATTCCTTTGTCTGAAAAGAGGCGGTGCCACGCCCATTTTCCGAAATTTTTCTATTTTTTGTTTCCGATCTATTGTAGAACTCATGCCACAAAATTTCAATGAATTATCTTTATATTTGACAAAGATATCGCTTAAAATGTTTTTATTAGGCCCCTTTATAGTTCCCATATATAAAAGTGGGCGTGGTCGTCAACCGATTTTGCTAAAATTTTGAACATGTATTACCACAAGTAGTGAAAGTGTATACACCAGGTTTCGTCATAATATATCGATTATTTGTCGAGTTATGGGCTCAGAAATCTCGTATATTCCTGCTTCTAAAAGGAGGCGGTGCCACGCCCATTTTCCAAAATTTTTACGGTTTTTGTCTTATGTTCGTAGTTAGACTCCTGCCATAAAACTTTAATGATATATCTTTATATTTGACAGAGATATCGCTTAAAATGTTTTTATTAGGTCACTTTATAAGACCCATATATAAAAGTGTGCGTGGTCGTCAACCGATTTTGGCAATTTTTCGTCCAAACATTTGCCTAAGTAAGAATATCACGCCTACCAAATTTCATCGATATATCTTCAACGGTTTCTGAGTTATGACTCATAAAACTTTCAATGTTTGCCCCTTAATAAGTGGGCGTGGCACCGCCCATTTTCCAAAATTTCACCATATTTCTTCATAAGGGCCTGAGCTCAATACGTGTGTAAAATTTTATCACTCTAGCTCTATTAGTGACTGAGATACCAAATTTCCGATTTTTACTATATAGGGGAGGTGGGCGTGGTCATGGTCCGATTTCGCCCATTTTCAATACCATCCGTTCCTGTCTTGATACCAACTTACATTTCGAATTTCATCACAATATCTCAATTTTTGCGCGAGTTATCGTGCTCAAAGACGGACAGACGGACGGACATGGCTCAATCGATTTCTCTTTTCACCCTGATCATTTTGATATATATAAGTCTATATCTATCTCGATTATTTCATTCTGTTACAATCCACCGTTAGGAAATCAAAACTATAATACTCTGTGTACTAGTACAGCTGAGTATAAAAATGTGCGTGGCTACGGCCACTTTATGCGGCACTCGCACACCATGTTTTCATCTAACACAGACGAACCATGATTAAAGCATACAGCTGAGTATCTAATGTTCGGTTCCACTCAAACTTAGGCCTCCTTACTTGTTTTTTTTTTAATACAGACCAATATTATCTTGCACGCCTGTCCATATTTTAAATAAAGAAATTTCAATGACTACTACAGTAACTTTTTCAATTTTGAAAATTTCAGAAATGCAAGAATTGTAGGTACTAACACAATTAGAATGCTGCAATTCCTTACTTCAATCCACAAGTGTTCAACATGCACCATAGATTGGGAGCTGCTACGTGCAATACAACACAAATGATGTAATTTCTGAATTTATCACCAAACTCATAATTTCCTCACCTTTTTCGGCTCAGTTTGAAAAAAGTTGAAAAGCACACATATGTACATATTAGTAGTGGGACTTTTTTCGAATAATATTCGAATAAATGTTATTCGAATAAACGAATAATATTATTCGTGGGAAAAAATTCGAATAGTACTATTCGAATAGTATTATTCGAATAGTAATTATTCGAATAGTAGTTATTCGAATAGTATTATTCGAATAGTATTTTTCGAATAGTGTTATACATATATACATACATAGTATATGTACACACGTGCTCGCTTTTTGTGCATAGACATGTAGGTATATGTACATATGTGTTTGTATGTTATTATAAATATGTATGTGGAGACATATGTATGCACGTGTGAAGGGAAGTGGATGTTTTTTTGTTATTGTGTGTTCATATGTATGCTTTTGGTTTTTGTAGCGCCTAGTTAGTAAATTTGGAAGTGCACGCTGGTTTGTACGAGTGTACATATTTATATGCATAATTTGGGAATTCTCGTTAGTAGGTAGAACTTTCTTTATGTTTGTAGGTGCAAGGAATTCCATAAAGAGTGACAAAAAAAGCAAACACTATGTACCTACATACCTAGGTACCTACCTATTATTTATCTTAATTGTGGTTAGGGTAGAGGCATTCGTTTTGAGCTATAATACCATATTAAAAAAATTTTGGAAAGAATTCGAAGAAAAGCGGAATTTCTAAAGTTTTCTTAGGACAGGAATTATGCAAAATACTTCTGAGAGCCACTGTATGTATGTAAATATGTATGCAAAAAACCTTAATGCTATTAAACGCATTTAATGTAACCATTATTAAAAAAAATTAACGGCTTACAACAGTATATGGGCAATTCCAGAATGTCGAAAACGTTCGCACATCTTTAAAGCTCAGCGAAGTATGCATAGCGTTGAATATTTTTCCTCTGATTTTCATCTTTAGAAAGCACAAGTGCTCAAGAGCAGCACTATAATCGATGCAAATAAGAAGTAGTATCGGTTTCAAGCTTCTGAGATATTAGCATTTAAAGAGTGATGGCGAACGTGACAAAAAGAAAATCAAATTTGTACCTAGATGCTATCAGAAAAGTTCAAAATTCTGCTAATTTTGGTCCATCATTTAAGAAGTAACGATTAGAGATCAAAGTAGAATAATGTAGCTCTCTACTGATGGTTTTATCGTGAAAATATATGCACTAGTTTGATTTTTATAACCTTAGGAAAAAATCTGTAACGTGACATGGCGAACGCGACAAAATTTCGCATGCGTGGTCATAACGATTAGTTCAAGTAATTTAAACTTAGAATAACTTAAATTGACAAAATTTTCTATTTTTTCGATGACGATAATTGTACACTAGCACAAATAGTGAACATAAGTACAATAGTTAAGGGGAACGCGTAAAATCGCGGAAAAATTAAATTCTATATTGCTAAATATTTATTAATTTCCACTGTCAATTCGGAAATCTATGTGGATAAAGATTATTTAGAAACGTTCTAGTAGATTAAATTTAGAAGCTATACCCCAAAAAAGCTATACCTGAACTATCGGTTGTATGGCAGCTATATTTTTTAGCGGTCCGATCCTGACAAATTTTGGTGACATTATTTAGGTCCATATGGGTACAAATACTCTAAAGTTTCAAGTTTCTCTAATATATCTTGAGAAATACCTACACCTTGATTTTTAACTTTTAATTTTTTCCTCATTCTTACACAGATTCGACAATATATGGCGAGATCCCTTGTCCTTTGTCTTTATTTAACTACAATTTTAAATATGAGGTAGGTAGGTACATTGTGTTTGCTTTTTTTGCCACGCTTTATGAAATTCATTCTCTTATATGTATGTATGTACCTACAAACATAAAGGAAGATCTACCTACTAACGAGAATTCCCAAATTTCTGGGGCACTACGTACATATACATATGTACATATGTACATTATACACTCATATAAACCGCACTTCCAAATTTAGTAGCTAGCCAGCGAACGTACATACATATGTTTTTACTTCCAAAAGCAAAAGCATACATATGTACATGCATCCATACATACACACAATAACAAAAAACTACCACTTCCCTTCACGCGTATGTATGTATCCACATATTTATAATAACATAAAAACACGTATCTACATGTCTATGCACAAACAGCGAGCACGTGTGTACATATGTATGTATATATATGTATCACACTATTCGAATAATAATATTCGAATAATACTATTCGAATAATATTATTCGAATAATACTATTCGAATAGTAGTATTCGAATAATTATTCGAATATACGAATAAATTATTCGAATAATTATTATTCGAATTTCGAATACCTTTCGAATAAAAGGATTTTTTATTCGAATAATTTTTATTCGAATAGTCCCATGCCTAGTACATATATGCCTATATATGTATGTATGTGTACATACATATATGTATATGTATTTGCCCCAAACATAAACTCAGCAAAAAATCTACGCCTTATTTAACAACAATTCCAGAAGATTTAAAGGCATACGAAATTAGGCCTGAAAATTCTAAGCGAACAAAGATTGTATGAGCAAAGGCTTAAAATAAGGCTAATTTTTGTGTTGATGTCATCAGGCCGTAGAGAGAGGAAATTGAGTTTTATAAGCCAAGAGAGTACAATGTGTGGCCATCGTAAAAATTGTGTATTATCGAAGGAAAGATTGTTGCTTCAGTTTGTTTTCTACTGACATGCAATCAAGTGTTTGGTTAAGTGCGCATGCTTATCTCATTCCTAAATATACATATTGACAGCTAACTAAAAGATCAAAAACGCCCTATTTCAAAAATTTTTTCACTAACGTCCAATTTTAGATTATGCTTCAAAAACGCCCTATTTCAGAGAAATTTCCATATATATTTCTCTGAAATAGGAAGTTTTTGAATAATTTTCTGAAATAGGACGTTACTGAAACAAATTCTGAAATAGGTACACTCAGAAAAATAATCACAGTAGTATCAACAGTTTTCTTCTGTTAATCCCTAAATTCGTTAAATTGAGAGAAATACGTTTAAGTAGACACATTTAGAGTTATATAAACGAAAAAATCTGTTACTTTAACAAATATATCTATTAAAACCTATTTGTTAGTTCAACAGAACTGATCTGTCAATTAATAACAGAAATTTTTGTTGATATAACTGAGTCACTGTTAACTTAACCCTAATATCTGTTGCTATAACATTTATTTTATTTGTTGATTCAACAAATCATTACTGTTGACTATCAAAAGAAAAAGTTTTTATTTAGCCAGCTTTCTCCGTTGTTACTTGTTGCTTTGCTAACGTGAGTGAGTTGTAATTCCCGAATGCTTTTGCGAACAATGGTAAGTATAAATAGCACAACTAAAGTTCAATATTCAATATAATGTTGAATCTTGCACTATACATATGATGCCGTTGAATTGAATTTTCAGGTTGATGTCATGGTTTGAAATGGGAGGAGAATATAAAATAGAGAACACAATATAGCAAGCAGTGGAACGAAGAAGGTGACGCAATGGAAAACAAGCGAAGATGAAGCTACATATTTGTACTTGGAAACCGAACGGAGGGAGGATGTAGAGAAAAATGCAAACAAAAGGTTTAAAAAATATCTAAAAATACACATTATAAAGTAATTGTTAGAAATAAACGGCCATATAAAACACAAAGGGATTTATTTTTAAGAGACAAAATTTCAACTGCGGAAAGTTGTTGATTTAACAGCAAAAATGTTTAGATTCTCATCTTTTTTTTGTTTTCAGAGCAGTTAGTTCAACAATAAAACTGTTAAAACAAAAGGACGTCTGTCAATTTAACAGATAAATCTTTTGGATGTGACCGTGACTGTGGAATCTGTTGTTTTAACCCGTAATACCGTTGATGTACCAGCATCTTTTCTCTCGGTGTAGGGACTTATTGAAGCAAGTTCTGAAATAGAGCGTTATTGAAGAAAATTCTGAAATAGAGCGTTTTAGAAACAATTTTTGAAATAGGGCGATCTTTTACTCAAACGTCGATATATTAATGTATGAATAATAACGTTTCAACCCTAGCAGAATATATTTTTTGTTATTAAATTGCCGCAACGCTTAAATTGCGCAAAAAATGTGAATTATGCAGCTAAACAAAAACACCTTATTACTAATGCACCACGTAAGGCCTGAATATCAGGCCAAATAAGGCCTTAAATAAGCCTCATATTACTGACGATAAGCCTTAGAAATAAGGTGTGCTCTCAGACAGAGAGAGAGAGAGTACTCCTTATGGCCTGATGACATCAACACAGGAAAATCAGCGATGCCCCTTAAGCAGTCATTTGCCACGTCGCGTCTGTATACATATATATACATATGTATGGCTCTGTGACAGCGACGTGTTCATGAGTAGCTTCGTGCCCATCACCGTATTAAGACGTTTGGAGCAGCGCTGCCAGCGTATTCCTGTTTTATAGCTGAGGCTTTAGCTATCAGCCTAGCCTTTTTGCTGGGAATGCATATGTACTTACATACATATATGTATATATACATAAGTGCATGAACCCTATTGTGTGGCAAGTACACTCGCATACAAAATGCTATAGCACACACGGTGTTGCCGATCCATTTTGTCTTTTGGGGCTGTTTCTGCCACTGCATTATTTGACTATGGTATTTCTTTGTATTTTCCTTTGTTTGTATGGTTTTTGTTTGTTAGTAACGTTGTCTCTTAATTTCCTTTTCTGTGTATGCTGCGACACACCACAAAAAAGGTCCACACAAAGGTACTGAACGACCGATCGACTTAATTAATTTATGCGCACACGTCAGTCGACCACCCTCGGTTGCCCCTTTATTTGGGACGGTATACCATCCATCGCCGTATATGTATAACGCACTTAGCCCAAAAAGCCATGGTTATGTGGCAAACACGCCAAGTGCATGGGAATGGTGGTGGCTGCTGCTAGAGGAGAAGCTGGAACGGAAAGGTGGAGCGATTTTTTTAAGGCCGTAAAAGCCTTCATTCATTCCGAAAACGCGCCTAATTTTAAAATTAATGAGCAGCATTTTAATGGGCGATGCGATGAGATAAAAACACACAAAGAAAAAACACATATGTATGTACATATGGACGTTAGCGGTCCAATCGTGTGATTTGCACCCGGCCGGCATTGCTCGATTGCCAGATTGCCTGTCAGTGAACCCTTCGGTATTGTCAGCGTAAATCACGTGTTTATTGGCACTTGCGACACCAGAAGTAAAAAAAGAATGGCAGGAAGACATGTGATGAGTGGGATCAACAACGACACTCATATAATATGCGTGAACAGCAGGCAAGAGACCGAAAATATTCACATTAATATTTTTTTAAACAATTGAAAATAATACCAAATAAAGGCAATGTATGTCCACATGAATCATATTCAAATATTTCACCAAATTTTTTCTATATTTTTACAAGCTAGGTTCTCATTAGATATTCATGTTATAAAACAGTATTGGTGAAATGGAAGGATGCGATAGAAATATAAGAATGTAAGATATGCATTACGTAAAGAGCACCCACGCTTTTATTTATGTTGATACATATACAGAAATGCTTTGAAGAAATACGTTAAATGTATACTTAGATTAAAATTAAGATCCATATGAACTAAGGACTAATATAAATCTTGTTCAAAAATATGTATTAAAAATTTACTTTTTTCCTTTTTAGTCAATTAGCTTAGCAGCATCCCGGGTAATCCGGGCCCACGTATTGCCACACATCTGGGGACCCGACCTAGGAATCACAATGAGTTCATCTCTGCGTAAAATCCGTGCTCAAAACCCTTCACTTGATACCAGTATCGCTTAGGAACATGCCGGGACCCGGCCTAGGCATCACAATTAAAAGAGTTCTATGTTAAATTCCCCATCAAAACCTTTCCTTTGATACCCAAATCGATCAGAAACATTCGAGGGTCATCCGGGTCCACTCTCTGACCCATATTACAAATAAAATAATTCTATGGTGAAGTCCTCATCAAGACCTTTTATTTGAATACCCATATCGCTCAGGAACATTCGAGGGTCATCCGGGTCCACGTTCTGGCCCATATTTGGGGACTCGCCCTAGGCATCACAAATAAAATAGTTCTATGTCGAAGTCCTCACCAAGACCTTTCATTTGATACCAATATCGCTCAGTCACATTCGAGGGTCATCCAGGTCCACGTTTTGGCCTATATCTGGAGACCCGACTCAGGAATCACAATGAGTACTATTCTATGTAAATTCCCTGCTCAATAGCTTTCATTTGATACCAATATCGACCAAAAATATTCAGGGGAAAGCCGTATCCACGTGACCTTTTGACCTATATCCAGGGAACCGACCACCGGATTTGAAAAATGTGTGTAAATTTGGCTTGATTTATATATATATACATAGATTAAATAAAAGCTTTTTAAATTTTTTTTTTATTTGTTTTATTTATTATTGGTTTTTGTTTCTTTAATTTTCTTTTTCTGTAATAAAATAAAGTTTTAACGTCCCACAGTTTGGTTTTTTAGGCTCAAAATCGATATCAATTCAACGAGAAGAGCTAGATTTTTTTTTTTTTGTTTTTTTTCTTCTAAGATAGAGAAGATCTATATTAAGAAAATGGTATAGCTACTTAATATACTTCAATGAAACTGTTTTACAAATATATCAGAAACAACTTTTTCTCGAATTTACTACGTAGTGACCTGCATTTTTAACACGCTTTTATTAGCTTCACCTGTATGTATGTATGTATGTATGTATGTATGTATGTATGTAACTTCATCCCATCCTAAAAGTTGCAACATTTAAAACTAAATTATTATATCTTTCAAACATTCACTTTTTTGTGTCCTCTCTATTATTTCTATTCTCCTCCGGATTCCCAACGGCATCATATAGTAGGACATTCAACATTATATTTTATGCTTCATTGCGGCTTTTATGTTACCTTTCTTCAAAATAGCCTCCATGAATTTCAATTCATTCCCGTATACAAGCCAATAAGTAACAAGCTTGCAGGGTACGGAAAAACGCACTCACTCTGAAAAAAATACCCGTAGTTAAACCAACAACTTTCGGCTGTTGAATCTCCGTCTTTGATTCAACAGCAAAAGTATTTGTTTTTACAGCAAAGTTTTTGATCCAACGATTTATTCAAAAACGGGCGTTGTTGTTTCAAAAACTTGTTTGCCTTTAAACAATTTTTTGTGAGAAAATATTTTTTTGAGAGAAAACCAACAAAAAATAATATTGATGGAGAGAAGATGAGGAGTAAAATCAAAACAAAAGTTTATTTTTAGCAAAAATTTTCTCCCCGTTGTTGATTTAAAGGCAAAAGCATTTGACCCAACAGTTTCCGTTGTAAACAAAACTAATGAGAACCAATTTTTTTAAATTTTGTTTTTACAATGATTCAAATAATTCATGGATTCCTTTTTAGGAAATGGAAATATAAATAGGTTACTACAATTCAATATAATGTTGAATGTTCCACTATGTGATGATTGGATAGAATTTCAGGTTGATGTCATGGTTCGAATCCGGAGGAGAATATAAAATAAAGAAGAAAAATCAGAATAAGAAATAAAGATAGCAACTAGTGAATGATAAGAAGGAGAGAAAAATAGGAGAACAAGCGGGGGCTACATATTTGCAGTTGGGACCCGGGCGGAGAGAAGATGAAGAGTAAAATGCAAACAAAAATTTATTTTTAGGTGAAAATTTTTTCCAACAATCTCCGTTATTGACTTAAATCAACAACTCTCGCACCTTTGAAACAACAACGGAGCGTTGTTGGGCACATTTCAACTGCGGAAAGTAGTTGATTTAACAGCGAAAGTCTTTAGATTTACAACGTTTTTTTTTCAGAGCACGAACGCTCAAAAATACATTCTTCTCAAATCACAAACAAATGTTCAAAGAACAAGTAAGGAAGCCTAAGTTCGAGTGGAATCGAACATTAGATACTCAGCTGCATGCTTTCAGTGTTTGTTTGCGTTTGATGGAAACAAGGTGCACTTTATATAAAGCGAGTGCTGCATATAGTGGGCGTAGCCACGCCCATTTTCAAAATCAGTCATCCAACTAAGCATATGAATATTATTTGTGCAAAATTTCATTCCTTTATGACATCTAGTTACAAAGATGTCACGTTACAAATTCCTAAAGGGTGTTCCAGAAATATCTTTGTTAAAAAGTAGGCGTGGTCATAATATATAATAATAATATATAATACAATGGCGCTATTATAACTCTGACGAGTTTTATGGCCGAGCTTCTCTCCCAATTCGAGGTGTGCTCCTTTTTGTTTTTCCTACTAATTGGGTGGACCTACAGTCTTAAGCCGGCTCCGAACGGCGAATGCATTTTTTGTGAGAAGCTTTTTCATGGAAGAAATACTCTCGGAGGGTATGCCGCCCACTGCCGAGAGGTGACCGCTGCTCTTAAAAAACCCAATAATTGGATTTTTACTAATTAGAAAAATTTGTTTGGCTCGGACCGTGGTTTGAACCCGAGACCTCTGGCATAGCAGGCGAGCACTCTACCCACTGCACCACAGCGGCGTGGTCATAACCACTTTCAAAAAATTTTTGCGTGTCTATTAACACAAGTTATAAAAGTGTATGAACCAAGTTTCGTCACAATATCTCAATTATTTGTCGAGTTATAGGCTAAGAAATGTCGTATATCCCTTTGTCTAAAAAGAGGCGGTGCCACGCCCATTTTCCAAAATTTTTATATTTCTTGTTTCCGGTCTATTGTGGAACTCATGCCACAAAATTTCAATGAATTATCTTTATATTTGACAAAGATATCGCTTAAAATGTTTTTATTAGGCCCCTTTATAGTTTCCATACATAAAAGAGGGCGTGGTCGTCAACCGATTTCTCTAAAATTTTGAGTATGTATTACCAGACGTTACGAAAGTGTATACACAAAGTTTCGTCATTATATATCAATTATTTGTCGAGTTATGGGCTCAGAAATCTCGTATATTCCTGCTTCTAAAAAGAGGTGGTGCCACGCCCATTTTCCAAAATTTTTGTGTTTTTCGTTTTATGTCCGCAGATGGACTCCTGCCATAAAATTTCAATGATATATCTTTATATTTGACAAAGATATCGCTTAAAATGTTTTTATTAGGTCACTTTATAATACACATATATAAAAGTGGGCGTGGTCGTCAACCGATTTTGGCAATTTTTCGTCCAAACATTTGCCTAAGTAAGTACATCACGCCTACCGAATTTTATCGATATATCTTCAACTGTTTCTGAGTTATGACTCATAAAATTTTCAATGTTTTCCCCTTAATAAGTGGGCGTGGCACCGCCCATTTTCCAAAATTTTTACGTTTTTTCTTTTACGTCCATAGCTGGACACAGGCGACAAAATTCCAGTGATATATCTTTTTATTTGACAGAGATATGGCTTAAAATGTTTTTATTAGGTCACTTTATAATACCCATATATAAAAGTGGGCGTGGCCGTCAACCGATTTTAACAATTTTCCGTCCAAAGATTTGCCTAAGTAAGTACATCACGCCTACCGAATTTTATCGATATATCTGCAACGGTTTCTGAGTTATGGCATATAAAACTTTCAATGTTTGACCCTTAATAAGTGGGCGTGGCGCCGCCCATTTTCCAAAATTTCATCAAATTTCTTCTTAGGGGCCTGTGCTCAACACGTGGGTAAAATTTCATCACTCCAGCTCTATTAATGACTGATATACCAAATTTCCGATTTTTTCTATATAGGAAAAGTGGGCGTGGTCATGGTCCGATTTCGCCCATTTTCAATACCAACCGTCCCAGTGTCGATACCAACTTGCATTCCAAATTTCATCAAAATATCTCAATTTTTGCGCGAGTTATCGTGCGTACGGACGGACGGACGGACGGACGGACGGACGGACATGGCTCAATCGATTTCTCTTTTCACCCTGATCATTTTGATATATATAAGTCTATATCTATCTCGATTATTTCATTCTGTTACAATCCACCGTTATGAAATCAAAACTATAATACTCTGTGTACTAGTACAGCTGAGTATAAAAACGTATAACCACTCAAATAGCGAGCGAACTAACGCACAACAGCCAGCGATCGCTCATAGCGATGGCGATAAACTCAATGCATAAATTCACTCAAAAATAAAGCTTGAAGCTTTCAGTTTTGGGTTTGTTGTATTTGCAATGAAATCAATCGCATGTACAATGTACATACATACGTATGCAGAGCAAGAACTGGTTTTGTGTTTTGTGTAACAAGCTTTATGGTTTGTCGTTGTTGTGTTTGCAATAAAAACAATCGCATGTACAATGTACATACATATGTATCCAAAGCAAGAACTGGTTTTGTTTGTAATTCATTTAATAGTAAGTGCTGAATCAACGAAAAGGAATCCTAATTACATTTTTATACAATGTTTTGTAAACGTGAGGTGAAAAAAATTTCTCTAAAAATAAAAAAATAAAAAAAATAAAAAATAAAAAATGCGCCACTCGGGACTCGAACATGAGCTCCTTGGTCCGTAGGCAGCATACCTCACCATTACGCTACAAACGTATTCGGAACTTTATTGTCTAAATTCGAATTTATTCAATCAGGTTTCTTTTTTTTTGTTCTTTTCAAATGTTTCACCTCAACTTCTCTTCACTTTCTGATTGTGAACTATAACAAAACGTTTGGGAAATTTTGTATTTCCAAACTAGTTTGGAAAACCTTGAATAAAAGGGTTTTGAAAATATTGCATAATAAGCTAGTTTACTTCACTGCATATTGGGACTTTTGGTAGAAGTTATAAATACATATGTATGTACATAGATCTATTTCGGAGAACACCACATCCCATCAGACTTCTTTTTACTTTTATTCTTGCGTCCGCATAAAACATCCTTTAATGAAAAATTTCACTAAAAAGTCAAAAATAAATAATAGCTTAAAAAACTAAAAAACACGCTTTAATCTTAAAAATCGTACTAAAAATTGAGAAATAATTTAATTAGAAACAAAATGATGAACGAAAATATAAGTATTTAAGGAAAAGCGTGGGGGTGCTCAATAATATTTGAACATGAAAATATTCGATTCGTACAACTATTACAAAAATATACCTAGTTGCGAAATTAAAGAGTACGATATATGAAATCTCAAAAAAGTCAAAATAAAATTATTAGTAAAAAAACACCGATTTTAAATATTTTTTGACATACTGAGCACCCCACGCTTTTCCTTAAATACTTATATTTTCGTTCATCATTTTGTTTCTAATTAAATTATTTCTCAATTTTTAGTACGATTTTTAAGATTAAAGCGTGTTTTTATTAAACGGTTTTATTTAGCTCACCCCGTTTGTTTTATTTATTATTTATTATTTATTCTTGGGTCAAATTTAGTAATTCAAATTTCACCCTCTTCCTGTCAACCGATTAATCTGAAATTTTGTACGCATGTATAACCCCGATGACAATGCAATATTATGAAAAAAAAATTCCGATAGGTGGCGCGGGGGTCGCTATATTTACAAAAATCGCATTTATGGTCCGATTTGGCTGAAATTCGGAACATGTATTACTACCTTGAAAAGAAATATTTTCTTTAAAAAAAATTCCGCTAGGTGGCGCGTGGGTCGCTATATTTACAAAAATCGCATTTATGGTCCGATTTGGCTGAAATTCGGAACATGTATTACTGCCTTGAAAAGAAATATTTTCTCAAAAAAAAAATTCCGCTAGGTGGCGCGTGGGTCGCTATATTTACAAAAATCGCATTTATGCTCCGATTTGGCTGAAATTCGGAACATGTATTACTACCTTGAAAGGAAATATTTTCCTAAAAAAAAACTTCCGATAGGTGGCGCGTGGGTCGCTATATTTACAAAAATCGCATTTATGGTCCGATTTGGCTGAAATTCGGAACATGTATTACTACCTTGAAAAGAAATATTTTCTTAAAAAAAAATTCCGCTAGGTGGAGCTGAGATCGGGGTAATTAAAACTGAAAATCCTAATTAACTGTTTGAAGAAGGTCAAGCCTACGTGGCTCTTAGTAGAGTAAGAACTTTGCAGGGACTACGTATAGAGGCGTTGGACTGCAATAAACTAACGGGCAAGAAACCTTGCAATAATGAAGCACTAAATGAATTAAACAGAATGCGAAATAAAAACTAAAAACTAGAAAATAAAAATAGGTAAAAAAAACTTTTTAAGTTAAACGGTTTTATGTTATACATACATTGCAATGTTTAAGATAAATGTACTAAAAACCAAAAAATAATAAAATAGATACAGTCGTGGGAATTATAAACATTTGCAAAGACTAGAATAAAATAAAACCGTGGGGCACGTCAATTGTCTACAATCGTTGATTAAAATGTTTGTTTTTTAATGTTACACTACGAGTATAATTAGGCAGTTGTTCAACCGACAACGATGGACGTGTGATAAGTAGGGCTAGAATGTGGAAAAAAGCTGGCAAGCTCGATTATAAGCGAGTTTTAGGGTTTCATAGTGGTGAGCGAGTAGTACTTTTATCATATGTTTTGTCGGTTAAAGACAAACTACGAGCAGTGAAACGATTCCTCGTGTGAATGTCCAACGATAAACTAGTTGAAACATCTCTTTTATTAACATGGAGTGTATAACTATTGGAATTTCCATGAGCAAGAAAATAGTAAGTATTTTCCTCACCGTCTGCGGGCCAACTGCCTAACGACGAATTAAACGATTCTTCTATCGCACATTAAGTCGATAATTTGTAGACAATTGACGTGCCCCTCGGTTTTATTTTAGTCTAGTCTATGCAAATGTTTATAATTCCCACGACTGTATCTATTTTATTATTTTTTGGTTTTTAGTACATTTATCTTAAACATTGCAATGTATGTATAACATAAAACCGTTTAACTTAAAAAGTTTTTTTTACCTATTTTTATTTAGTTTTTTAAGCTATTATTTTTTATTTATATATTAACTCATAGACTTCTTAAAGTAGCATATATCTTGCAGACAACCGAGTTGACATGGTCACCGCACGTGAGACTTGAGTTTATTACGAAACCCAGGTTCACAATTTTGTTAACTACTTTCAATGGCTCAACACCAAAGCACTTCATACGCTTTTTGGCTATAGTAGAATACAATATTAGGAGTAAGCCATTAGCAATTGCCCAGTCAGAGATAGCCAAAAGGTCAATATTCAGAGTATCAGCTATTATATCAGGTCGATTGAAGGGGCCACAAGAGTATACTTATAAGTCATCCCCATACGCATGCTTTTGAGAAAACTGGCACCTACACATGAAAAACATAATTTATAAATAAGCTGAACAGCAGAGGATCCAAAAGGGACCCTTGGGGCACCCCACCGTTTTCAACTGAGATACCTCGAAGCCAATTCGTACACGTTGGCACCGCCCTATTATATAGGTTTGCACCAAACTCCGGGCATTACTGCTAAATCCAAAATATCTCTTAAATTTGCAACTTAAAAGCTGATGGTTGACCGAGTCTAAAGCTGGGGTTATAGATACATAACGTAGCATGGAACAAGTTGAGAAACGGGCCGCTTTATGCGCGCTCCGTAAAAATCTAAATTGATCTGAGTTCTATGTTACGCTAAGTGTGCGTAATCAAATGTACTCAAACCCCATTGAACAGAAATTTTGAGTGAGTTTGTTCATGCTGCGTTAAGTACCTATAACTCCAGCTTAAAGCTTTAGAAAAATTAAGCAGGCAAAGCAATGTTAGATGACCTTTATCAAAGCTAATCCTGATATCATCAAGAATTTTAGCATAGTAGTATTGCCGCTACATATGATTTTTCCTGAAGCCTTACTGAACAACTAATTAACAAAAATCTTGATCCACAAAATATATTAGATTCAATTTTTATTTTATTTTTTGGTAATTAATCCTGTACTCACATACCTACACCTCTTTAATTAGAAAGAAGACAAATAACTGGAGATGTTCTTTTTTTGTAGCCACCACTGTACTATGCTAAATCCATATGACATAACCGTAGTGTCTAACACATTCTCTCAGAAAATTTGGTTAAATTTATTTTATGTATGCCTGAAAATTTCTTATCTCAGTGAAAATCTCGAATGCGTTAAGCTGTAGAATGCCAGACTCGGCTAAGCCGACAGAAAAACAAAATAAAACAAGTAACCACAGGTCCACTCAGGTGCCATTAATTTATTCGCTCCGTTATTTATTTTCATTTGTTGTTTTTAGCTCAACGCATTTCATTGCTTCAGTCCAACATGACCCAGGTAACAAAACTGTTCGATATTTTTACGGTTTCTGATCAATAACAAATATGGAAAGGTTGAAGGACAAGTCAAACTTTATACAGATTCTTAACCAAGAATTGAGTTTGGAGAACATTTTGGTTGGTAGCACACATACATACATACGTACGTAAAGGGATTATTCATATCACGTATTTTTAAAAAGAAAAGTTCGAGCAAAAAGGATTCCTAAACCAGGCCTGCGTAACGCTCTCGTATCGAAAGTACAAAACATAATACATTTACAAATTTTTTATATGTACTGGAAAAATTTTTGCTCATTTAAAATTTTTTATGAATTCCAATAAATTTTTTTTGTAGAATTTATTTTCAAATCGACGGCTGAGAATAAGATCGCCCTATTTCAAAAATTGTTTCAAAAACGCCCTATTTGAAAAATTGTTTCAATAACGTCCTATTTCAGATTTTGCTTCAAGAACGCCCTATTTCAGAGAAAATTCCATATATATTTCTCTGAAATAGGGCGTTTTTGAATAATTGTCTGAAATAGGACGTTATTGAAACAATTTTTCAAATAGGGCGTTTTTGAAACAATTTTTGAAATAGTGCGATCTTATTCTCAACCGTCGAAATGGTAGTATCACATACATACAAAAAAGTGTTTGAAAGAAAATTTAATTTTTATATTTGAAGTGAAAATATGTATCCGTGCCTATGATTCAGAGCAAAACAAAAACAATTTTGCTTTGAGTGCCTATGAGCTGAGCAATCTTGGTCTAAATACATATATTTTGTTCAGAAAATTCATTTCAGAAATTTTTGTTAGCGGGGATATTTACTTACATGCATGTATTCACAATACCGGTGATACGCTATGACCTTTATGCAGGGATGGAAAATAATTGTTATTTTTGAAATTTCAACTCAAAAAGTCAAAGGGAAAGGGTTAATATTTTTAACATTTATATATACCATTTTGATGCTCGTGGGCCACAGATGGTCAATCCGATGCAGACCTGGGTAATATCAATTATCAGTACGACTTTTGACAAGTATATTTTAAAGGAATTTTATTGGTACTGGTACTGGCATTCCCAAAATTTTCAAGTAAAAGTACAAGTACAAGGAATTGAAAAAGAATTGAAGTTTTAGCAAATACTTCAAAGTATTTGAAAAGAATTGAAAGTACTTGAAAAGAATTGAAAAATGTTCTTGAATCGATTTTTCAATTCTTTTCAAGTACTTTCAATTACCTGAAAGTACTTAGTACGGACTAATTACTCCAAGATCAAAATATAACGTATTTAAAAACGTAATAGTTCAATTACTACTCAGTATTACCCAGGTATGATCCAATGTGATTTTTATTTTTTTTACTTTTATCGAAAAAGTCAAAAAATAACTATTAAACTTTGACTTTTATTTTTTAAGTCAAAAATAAAAGTCAAAATGGCGTAGACCAATGATCACACTGAATCTCAAAATGAAATTTATTTTCTGTACTTTGGACACAACTATCCCATCCATGGTAGAAAAATAGAGGTAAAATCACTTATTGACGTCTTAGCCATTTGACTTTTATTGAATTTATGACATTTCATTGAAATCATGCTACCACAGTAAACAGCAGCAAATGTTTTTTTGGGCCGAAATCTGAAGTTTGTGAAAATAAATTAATTTATTTTCAAAAAAACAATTGCTTCGAAAGCTGTGTGATTTGTGCAAAATTAATAAATAAACAAATTTACTTCCACACGCGTAATTTGTGAAAAAAGATTTGAAAAAATGAGCTGCCTCTTCAAAGAATTTGGACATAGAACGTGTTATTCGTTTGTAAATTATTTATCTGAGGGAGGCTTATACAAGCCAAACTCAACTTTATAAATATTTTGGAACATCTAAATTCAGTCTTCGTAAAGTTTAATAAAGAAAAATTACATATCGCTAGCTTAGAGTGCAAATTGTTTAAGTCCTTTTTTTAAAACTTTGTAGGAGAGACAAAAAACAAAAAATAAAAAAAATTCGAAATGAAAAAAAATTTTCTGTTCATATAAATATTTTGGACTTACACAATTTTCTTCGCTTTTTGGACTTACACAATTTGCGTATCACTGAATAACATCGAGTAGAAATATGACAAGTATCTCAAACTTGTTTAGCGCGGTGCGTATTTGATTTTTCTAGCGTTCTTTATAAAAATATACTTTTTCATAAAAATGGACTTACACAGTTTGCACTCTAAGCTAGCGATATGTACACAACAACATTATTTGGAAAATTTAGTACAAAATTCTAAATTTAATTGTTATATAAAAATTGTTAAACGGCCTTTTCTAGGCAGAAAATTTTTCCGTATATGGTATGCATATTCGGTTCTCGGTACTCGGTATTCGTATTCGATATTCGGCATTCTCATTCGCTTCCGTATTTGTATACGCATTGACCCATATAACACATATGGCCCAGATACCAATAATTATTGGTATTCTCCATTTTGACTTTTATTTTTTACTTAAAAAATAAAAGTCAAAGTATAATAGTTATTTTTTTACTTTTTCGATAAAAGTCATAACCGTTACGATCCCTGCCTTTATGAATTCGTATTCATAAAGACACTAATATGTACATGTGTACGTCAGATCGTATAGTATGTATTTTAGCTTTCAGGGCGCCTGACTGTTTTTGAATCAACTTAAACGAAAAGGTTTATTTCAAATTTCAAGAAATTAAATCAAATTTCAAGAAATTAAATCAAATATCGTAGAAAAAATATCTCAGAATCAATCAGCGGCCTTTACCTTTCTTTTGAGATCAGAAAGGTTCTACTATAATATAATTAAAGCCTACTCCCACAATATTTTTCTTTAATTATTTGATTGCATGTAGGAAATAAATGTATGCATTTGTGTGTCAGCTTGTTGAATATTTAGTTGAGTATTTACATATATATATTTAAATTTATTATTAACCATCTATTTTTTCTGTCGCCAACACCTTCGACAGGATTTCCAACTAACGGGTTTAGTATCAAATATAAAATATTTTTTCATCTAAACTTGCAACAGAACCATAATACCTTCACATTTTCCATTGCAGATCTTTATCAACAATCACATCAGTATTCACCGGATTTCTTCTACAGCAACAAATATAACACCACCAACAGCAATAATACTAGCAGCAGCGCATTTCCGCGCTTACATCAACATCGGCAACAACAACAACAACAACAATCACCGTTGTCTGCATTATCGCAGCACGTTGCTGGAAGTGCGATATGGCAGCATCATCACATCACCCAACACACGCAACGGCAATGACATTTTCGATATCTGTTATAATAATAGAGAATATATGTAGTTTTATGTGAAAGATCTGTCCTGCGCAGTACATGATGATGATCCACTTGGAATGTAATGATCTAGCAATAACCTGTCAGCCCACAAAAAGGGTCTGCGTGGGTACTGTAGCCAGATTCAAGATTTCGCCATCGCCAAAACGCTAAAAATTGCCAAAATTGGAATCGCCAAAAATTATCTGAACTTTAGTCGATTTTTCTAAAATGCGATTCTGGATTTTATATCGCCAGAAATCTCCAACAAACATTGTAAAACTTTTATACGCCGTAGTCGTCCCTGTTGTCAAGGCAGATTTACCAGGTAGGCTCGGTGGTGAATTCAGAAATTTCCTATGTATTTTGTTGTTGTAATTGGTAGTGCCATGTTAAAATGATATTTCGCCGTGGTTATAATTTGAATTAGCTTGGGACTCGCCCATTCGTATTGGCCAAGATGTGAATTCGCTTTGATTTTTCCATTACACTCTATCTTTGTAAATAAAAAAAATAGTTTCTGAATTCGCCACCGAGACTACTTTTGTAGATCTGCCTTGGCTGTTGTAGTGGAAGAAAAATGTCGAAGTTTGTTTACATATTTTGCGGATCCCACCATATTTTACATTGTTTAGAAAATATTATATTAATTAAGTATTGAGATAAAAAAATAAGTGGTAAAAATAAATATGTACATACATATGTTCCGAAGTTATTTATATCGAATGTCCATATATTCCCAGCGAGAGATAAAAAATCGCTTGAAATGTAGAAGAAAACTTTTACGGGAATCAATATTTCCGTTGTCTATTGCAGAGGCACGTTTCGTTGAAATTTTTCGACTTTCAAAGCAAATATTCGCTAGCTTAGAGTGCAAATTGGGTAAGTCCTTTTTTCAAACTTTGTAGGAGAGACCAAAAACAAAAAATAAAAAAATTTCAAAATGAAAAAAAAAATTTCTGTTCATGTAAATATTTTGGACTTACACAATTTTCTTCGCTTTTTGGACTTACACAATTTGCGTATCCCAGAATAACAACGAGTAGAAATATGACAAGAGTCACAGCCTTGCTTAGCGCGGTGCGTATTTGATTTTTCTAGCGTTCTACATAAAAATACACGTTTTCATAAAAATGGACTTATGTTCACAGTTTGCACTCTAAGCCAGCGATATGCTGAAATATTTTTGTGGAAGTTGCGTGTATTTTTGCTCTTTTGTTATCCTTTTTGAGTTTCAATTCTCCATTTTCCTATAATTATGAATATTATTAATGCGATGAAGTATTTTAAAAAGAAAATTAATATGTTTTTTGCCTTTTCCACTTAAATAATCTTTGTGTAAAATTATTGTTGCCAAATTTTTCGTATTGCTAATTTTGGAGGAGTTTTGGCTTATAATGGCGATTTTTGGCGATAGCTAATATATCTGAATTGAAATTTTAGCTAATTGAACTGTCAAAAAGTGTTCATTCCTTTTATCCGGGTTCATTTTGTTCATAGCTAAAATCCGCTATAAATGTGTTAAAAACAAATAGACGAATTTTGGCGATGGAGTTTTGGCGAAAGCGAAAACTGGAATACTAGAATCCGGCTACTGGCTGTGCAACAAAAAAAAAAAAGAATTCTTCTAATTTTCTACAACCCGTTATACTCTCTACTGCTTTAAACTCTGATTAAAAAAATGCAGATTGCTCTTTTATATAATTCGTACTGAGGCATTACTTCGCAATTTATAAAACAAATTAAAAAAACATTTTTTAATTAAGCTTTTTTTTAAATTAAACATTTAACAATTTTTTTAAATTAATTTTTAATATTTTGGAATAAATCTTATATTAGTCCTTAGTTCATTGGGATTTTAATTTAAGTCTGTGCATACCTCTAACGTATTTCTTCAAGACATTTCTGTATATGTATCACCATAAATAAAAGCTTGTTATTCCTACTAATTGAGTGGACCTACACTTTTATGCCTCCTTCGAACTGTAAATACATTTTTTGTGAGAAGCTTTTTAGTGCAGAAATATACTCGGAGGGTATGCTACTGAATTCATCTATTCATGGGCAAAAGTGCATAAAATCCAAATACGTAAAGAAAAAACTTAGCAAAAGTATTTAACCTAATTTATGTAATTCTAGCAATGTAAGGATCACAGCAATTCATACACAAATTAAGCAAAAATGTTTTATAATACTATGTACGTACATACGTATGTAATTTGAAAAACACGCTAAAGACTTTTGCTGCTAAATTAACAATTTTCCGCAGTCGAAATGTGCCCAACAACGCTCCATTGTTCTTTCAGGAGTACGAGCGTTGTTGATTCAAATACTTTCGTATTTAGGTCAACAACGGAAACTGTTGCATCAAATAACTTTGCATTTAAATTAACAACGGAAACTGTTGGAAATAAATGTCACCTATGAATCCATTTTTGTTTGCATTTTTCTCTTCATCTTCTCTCCATCGGGGTCCCAACTACAAATCGTCGCCCGGATAAATTAAAATGGTATGTTGCATTTAAAGACTTTTGGGAAAACAGGTTTGAAATTTGGAATTGTATTTCTCCAATACGCCTCATTAGATTTCCCCAAAGTCTGGCAGAACACTACTAGGCCACAAAAAAATTATTAAATTATTTTAATTTTGTTATATATTGTTTATTATTTTGGAATTATTAGCAAAAGTTTTGCAGGAAATGTGTATAACGTGTGACAAACTGTGGTCCCAATTTCAACTAAATTAAAGATTTTTTAAATTTGTTAAATATTGTATTTTATTTCTCATAAAAGTAAATAAATTAAATAATTCACAGCAAGTAAAAGCAAATTAGAAATTATACGAAATCGCTTGTGACCTTGCACATATGACAAAATACTGCTCAATATCTATTAAACTAATAGAGATAGTAAAAAACGGATATCGTCATTCGAAAAATTTTGATTAGTTGATAACTGCATTATTAACTCAATTCGGACCAAATTTCACATACGACAGTTATTTATCCGGGCGACGAAATATGTCGCTTCCGCTTGTTCTCCCCTTCTTCTCTTCTTTTTTTCTTCTTCTTCTTCTTCTTTACTACAGTGTTCTTTATTTTACCATAAAATCAACCTGAAATGCAATCCAACGGAATCATATAAGGGGGATTCACTATCCTTAGCACGATTGCAAAATACCACGGATTGCATATATCCTAGACCAAAATATGTTACAAAGCGAGAGCACCCTATTGCACAGTCGTAGGAAAGAAGCATCTTTTCTTGTTTGCCAAAGGGACGCGTTCTTCACTCACTTTTTAATAAATAAATCATTTTATTTTAGCATAAATTTAATAAATACACAGAAAACATAACATTTTAAACAAAATTCGAATCCTCAAATTGAAATTGAAATTAGCAAAAACATGCCGACAAAACTTTTTAGTTCGATAAAAGGGCAAAGAAATGGTATTATTTCGATAATTTCATTATCGTTATTTTGCGACCAGAAATAAATTTGGATAATTGCCTAAACGGTAAAAAGCTGAATAGTTTCAACGGACACCATTGCTTTTTTCGGTAAACGATAATATTAACGTTACGATGCATCCTTGAGTGGAACATTCAACATTATATTGAATTTTAAAGATCCTTTTATACTTCCCTTTTCCAAAAAAGAATCTATGAATTATACGAATTCATTGTAAGACAAAATTAAAAAAAATATACTCATAATTGCTTTTGTTGGATTTCTCACAAACAAATTTTTAACAGCAAGGGAGTTTTTGAATAAACAACGCCCGTCTTTGAATTAACTACGGAAAGTCGTACGATGAAAAACTTATCTGTTTACGGAGATTGTGGAAAATTGTTGATTTAACTACGGGTATTTTTTCAGAGTATTTACATAGAAAAAAAATTATAATATTAATTACATATGTAGATAGTAATACATTAATTTTAAAAACAAGGTTTTGTATAAACATTATTTATGTAAGTATTAAATGGCAGCGTAGAGTAAATGTTAAGTTAGAGACTTGTAATGATATATTATATAATAATGTACATACATAGCTATTCTGTAATATTTATAATACACTTAAAACAATAATTTGAAGATCAAAAGTAAAAGCCCAAAATGGTGTCATAAAATCTGCTTCTCTTTCCCTCCGCTCAGGTTTGCAAATTTTAACTTTTCCCCCCCTTTTGGATTTCATTGCTAATCTTGGCGTATTTTGGTGAGAAAATGAAGCGTGTATATATATGTACGTACATACATATGTTCATGTATTTGTCCTATCAGCTGCAGTTTTTTTGAAAAATCCCTTTTTGTAAATTTGAAGAAAAACGCAGGTTTACTTAAGTTTTTTTTTTAATTTCAATTTAGCAACAATAACATTACTTTAAGGGCTGATTTCATAATGAAATTCTTAAAGCTCCTTTTGTTAAAGGAGCTTTTTAGTTAAAGAGTCATTTAAATGTTCTTTAGAGTGGGAGCGATTTCATAATCGTATCATCATCATCATATATATTATTTCTAATTGCTGTTTTTCCCTTTTTCTGCTCACATAATTTACCAAAATTAATAATTAAGGCATCGTTTTAAAGCAGTGTCGGCCAAAATCCATTTTTCCTATGCCCGGGGCATAGGCTAGCTGCTGCGACGTCAAACACGTATACTCACACGTATACTCTTCTGCCAGCTTCAGAAAAAACGAAAGAGCCAGTAAACTGCTCGTATATCTATTAATAGCTTGGTTCGGCAGCAGCGTATTGCGAAGCTAATTACAACAACACAACACAGTTTGCAGCAACGCTTTACGCACACAAATGAAAATTACATACTATTGCATTGGACAACACTGTTTTAAAGGTATAAATTAGCTATGCATGTTAAACGGTGTTTTATTGGGCGTGGTACTTTTTTTTAATAGCATTTTGCAAAAATAAAATATTTAACACGTTGGCTGCCAGTGTATCACCGGTGATCACGACAAAAACCAACCCCAGGTACCAGTGCAGTGGCAGACAAAGTGTTAAACTAAAAGATTTGCGCCTAACGCTATGCCTTATTCTAACACTACAAATGAAATTTAAATATAAACAGCACATTTTTTTATGCGAACACGTGTGTGTTCATTAAGCCGTATCACGTTATATGGGCAAAAAAAAAGTTGAGTGTGTGTCAGTTTTATTTGAACACTTATGTCGAAAAAATATTTTTGGTGTAAAAATTTTTTTTTAGGCCCGCGTTAAAAACAGCTAAATCGCGTTTTTTGTAATAACTTCCCTATTTGATGTCGGATCTCTATGATCTTAATGTCGCAGAAAAGGTAGATGGATGAGCGAGAGCTCAGCACTATATTTGGCCCATATAAAGTTTCGACCTCAAAGGTTGTCCTGAGTTTTACCTTTAAAAATTTTGGAGTTACTATCCCTAGTTACTATCCCTAGATTTTTTTTTTATTTTTATCACTAATACAAAGCTCTCAAAAAACCATGAGGAATCCCCCAAAAAAATTCTAGCCTTTATTCACAAACAAAAAAGTTATAACGTTGTAAAATGAAACACTTGTTTGTTTTTATAAAAAATTACCACAGAGAAACGGCGAAACACGTCAGCTTATACCATGTCTCCACATAACGTGTTTCGCTCTTTTTTTCTGCAATCGCTCTATCAATCTTGTTTCGACTTCAAAACGAGTGCCGAAACTCGCCAATTTCCATACAAATTTCTGAGAGCGAGTGAAGATTGAAACACTAGTTTCGTTCTCAATCCTCTTGCCAAACGCGATGATATCGATGCCTTCTCTAATTTTGTATCGAAAATCTATCGAAATCTCACACAGGACAAAACAAAAACGCAAAAATAAGCAAACATACAAACATTTAAGAAGAACAACAAAGAGAAATGTTAAACTGAATCACGATCAGCCACGTGGAGACGGGTTATTTAGCGAGATGTTTTGCTAGATGTTTTGTTGGCGAAACAAGTTATGTGGAGACGGGTTTTTAATTTTTGGCTCCAGATTATGATGGCGTCTTTAGAAAATCCGGATTAGCTCCCGTTTTCGAGATATTTAAAAAAAGAATTTTCAGTTTTCACATACAAAGCGATCCGAGGGGGGGGGCGTATGAGTAACTATTGTTGAGGTAATAAAAATAAAGAAAAGGGGAAAAAACTGCTTTTAATATCGTTCATAGTATATATGTACGTATATATATGTATATAAAATGCATATGAGAGGGAAGAGAATACTCTGCACATAAATTCCAATTTGTTTTAAACGTTCGAAACCTGCACTGAAAAAACAACTTACTCAGATTATGGAAAAATGGGAATGTTTCGGCGCTAAAGACATATTTTCATTGTTTTGATGTACAATTTTCTTTAAATCAAGGAATAAAAACCACGTTTTGAAAGAAATTTGTATTCAAAACAATGAAATGATTACACTGGTCGACAAAATTTCAAAAAATTTTTGTTACAGAAATAAAATTCAACTTTTCTAAAGGATTTCGGTGCGCTGAATCTGAATCTGAAGTCAGATTTTCTGTAATACGTACAGTTTTTGAGATATTCATGTCTAAAGAGGCGAAAAACGCGATTTTTGGCTATATTCACTCCTTAATATCTTTTAAATTACTTACTTATTTTAAAAATTGATTAAAGCTATTGAAAGCTCGGCCATTTCTCTTGGAGACAACGTTTTAATTTTTCGGATATCTAATTTAGGTATGTAGAAATATATGTTTTTGTAAAATAAGGTATTTGTCGTCGAAAACAACGGCAGCATTTGTAGCATCTTATAGGCGCAATCAAATTTTGTAGTTGCTCAGCAGAACAATTTTTTTGTACGAAGCCACTTACATACGTCCATAATAAAATAAAGTGCCTAAAAGCGTGCTTCAAAATTTTTAATTAAATTTGTATGGAGAAAATATTGCAAAACTAATGAGGCTTAATATGCAATATTGCAAGTTACAAGAAAGGTATCTGATATATTAAAACCGTTTCTTCAAGAGAAATAGCTCTAATCAAGTTTTAAAATAAGTAAGTAATTTAAAAGATATTGAGAAGTGAATGAGGACGCGTTTTTCGCGTCTTTAGACATGAATATCTCAAAAACTGTACGTATTAGAGAAAAACTGACTTCAGATTCGGATTCAGCGCACCGAAATCCTTTAGAAAAGTAGAATTTTATTTCTGTAACAAAAACTTGTCGACCAGTGTTACCATTTTTCCATTACTGAGTAATTTTTTTTTGAGTGTGAGCAAAGTAATATAAGCGACGAAGAATTCACTTTCAGAGCTCTGAAACTTCTTTCATAAATATCTCAAAATTTGGAGGCATCGTCATTTTCGGTCTCGGTTATCATAGACAAGAAGATGTTTTCGGGATTAAAGTAAAATGCGTTGTTTTCAATTGTAGGCTGAATAATTAACTGCATTTCTAGGGGCGGACGACGCACCCAGCGCAAGTATTGATAACACATTTAGACTTCAGCTGTCTCTTTAGGCGCGTATAATTTTACAACGAACTCTAGCAGTTTTTCTAAATAGCTTGGATGATTTTACGATACGCACGGATGCAGAAATCGTGAAGCCGTTGTAAGCCAGCGCGCTGTGCTTAAAGGTCCCACTTGAATACTTGCCAAATCTTCACTACAACCATTATCATTCAATATAAATAACGTTGATCAGCACGAATAGTCCAATCATCAATAATTTTTTGCATATTATGTGTCCAGTATTGGTAGCTGTTCCATCGCGGTACAACATTCTCAAGTCAAGCGAGGACTTAGAATACTTTTTAATCAAACCTCATACTATATGGCGTTACTGCCTCATATAAATAAGAACTTGGGATAATTTTTCAAAAAACACAGGTTCCCTGATTTTAAAACGGTATAACTTTTTTGTTTGTGAATAAAGGCTACAACTTTTTTAGCGGTGTCCTCATGGTTTTTTGAGAGCTTTGTATTAGTGATAAAAATAAAAAAATCTAGGGATAGTAACTCCAAAACTTTTAAAGGTAAAACTCAGAACAACCTTTGAGGTCGAAACTTTATATGGGCCAAATATAGTGCTCGGCGATACCTTTTCAGCGACATTAAGATGATATAGATCCGACATCAAATAAGGAAGTTATTACAAAAAACGCGATTTAGCTGTTTTTAACGCGGGCCTGAAAAAAAAATTTTTACACCAAAAATATTTTTTCGACATAAGTGTTCAAATAAAACTGACACACGCAAAACTTTTTTTCGTGATACGGCTTAGTGTTCATACTTACGATGGATGGGGGGGTTTTCAGCATGGGATGTGCTTATTTATACACAGCTGTACGTAGTACAAGACCATAAAATAATTGAGATAGATATGGACTTACATAAATCAAAACGATGAGGTTGAAAAAAAAAAAAAATGTATTAAACGGCCGGCCGTACATAACCTAACTGGCGCAAAAATAGAAATATTTTTATTAAATTTGGTACACAGCAGGGCCGTGCGCACGGGGGGGTTTTGGGGGTTAAAACCCCCCATGACCAAATCTAAGTTGCAATGATTTTGCAAAAATTTTCAAAATACAGTTTATAAATATTGCATTGAATTTTGACTCATAATTTTTGACAATATTTGTTACAATAATTTTACGGAAGAAGAATTGGTAAAAGTTGCAAAAAATAAGGTTGGCCAATACATAAGTTCGGCACTTTGAATTGCACTTGGAGCTTTCCGAAATTACAAAGTTGTGTAGCATATGTTCGTTTGGCATTTTTAAAAAAATTGTACTGATAACAAAAAATGTTCATTTTGTGAAAACAGTGAGCAGTTTCAATTAACAAGTACTGTAAACAGTACACGGAAAGAAATTTGTATACTTGAATCAAGAAAAATGCTTTCTTGAACTCAATTTAGAAAATTTTTAGGGAAATAAGAAAAATTGACTTAATTATTACTGGAAATTGAGTTTTCCAAAAATGAGACAATTATTTTCTTATTCAAGAACACTAACAAAATCTATAGAAAAAAAATGTTGCAAAAAAAAATGTTTAAATAAATAAGAACATCTTTTCTTAAATTTACTTAAATGAAGAAAATCTTTTTGCTAATATCAAGAAGAATTTAAGAAAATTGTGTTTCGACGAATTGGAACAACAAAATACAGCGAAAAAAAAAATGTAAAATGAATAAGAAAACGTTTTCTTGAGCGAAGTAAAATTTTTCTTGCTGAATTTGTATTTCCAAAGTTACATGTATTTTTTTCATTTGCCATCCGCTTTGCATATTTCTGAATATTTTTGCAATTCTCAGATTGTTAGTGAAGCATTTGGTATAAGGAGTTCACTATTTGCATCTTCATTTATAATAAATAAAATGTTGTCATTTCAATAAACAAGTCCTAGGAAAATACTAGTTGACTAATTATGGTTTTCTAATCCCTCATGATTAGTTTTCATTTTCTTTAATTTTTACGTTTTTAATATTTTTAGAAAATATTTGCTTAATTTAATATTTAATATTTTCTTATGCCTCAGACACACATGTGGTATGAATATTAGAATATCAATATTATGCAGTGAAAATTTTCAATTAAACTACAATATGAGGGTGACACATACATATGTGGTATAGATCGAAATATTATTACTATACTACGATGTGTGTCTCTCGCATTACTTACTTAAGCTCGTATAAGAAAAGTTTTACTTGCAACAAAAAAATTATTTCTTAATTTATTTCAAAAAACAAGAAAAAAACACTTACCCTAAGTAAATTATTTCTTATTTATTTAAAATCCAATTTTACTTGAAGCAAGAAAATGTTTTCTTATTTATTTAAAATCCAATTTCACTTGAAGCAAGAAAATTTTTACTTATTTATTTAAAATCCAATTTTCTTGGATTTTCTTGATATTAAGAAATTATTTTCTAAGTTCAAAATCAAGTCTAATTTTTCTTGTCTCGGCATTGATTATAGTAAAAAATTCTTTCCGTGTACTATTCAGGACCTGGTTAACTAGATTTTGATGAATCATAATGAGTTTCAGAAAAGTTAGAGAACATTTAAATTTATGGTGTATGGGTCTGGATATCTGTTTCAGGAAATATGTTTATCTTAGCGAAAAATGTATGCGAATGCAAACCAAAATTAAAAACCCCCCAAGGCTAATTCCTGCGCACGGCCCTGGTACACAGATTCTAATGGGATCAGAGAAGGTTGGGGTATGTATTTCGAAAAATACGTAAAACATGATAATTCAATCACTAATAAAGTCCGAGTGATGGAATTTCATCCATGCAATGACCTCATGCCTTTATGAGGAAACATGCTGAAATTTAAAAAAATGGGCCAAGGGGGCAAATTTTCAAAGATTTATAAGTCAAAGTTCAGGAACTGTAGCAGATAAATCGATTAAGCTTCGGCCACTGATTTGCTAATTGGTGTTTTTGCAAATATCCCTTTTTCTGCCCACATAATTTACAAAAATTAATAAGTAAGGCATCGTTTTAAAGGTATTAATTAGCTATGCATGCGAAACGGTGTTTTATTGGGCGGGCGTGCTACTTTTTTTAGATAGTATTTTGGAAAAATAAAATGTTTAAATTTCAACTAAAAGATTTGCGCCTAAAACCATGCTTTCAGAATTATTTTATTCTATCAATTCAAATCTCAAATGCAGATGTCGCTCCATTTTAACAGTCGTGTATATTTTAAAACACTTTTATAAGCTTCAGCTGTATGTTTGTATGTAAACATTATATTATTTTAGGCGAACACGTGTGTATTCATGCCTATGCTAAATGGGGGCTTTTCAGTATAGGATATGCTGTACGTAGTACATACAATATATGTATATATATGTATGTATACTTTTGATCACATAACGGTTGTACGTAGGACCATAAAATAATTGAGATAGATATGGACTTACATATATATATCAAAACGATCAGGATGAAAAAAATGATTGAACCATGACCGTCCGTCCGGCCGTACACACTCTCACTTGCGCAAAAATAGAAATATTAAAATGAAATTGGGTACACAGATTCTAATGGGAACAGAGAAAGTTGGGGTTGAAAATAAGGCATATGGTTGTATATCGAAAAACACGTAAAACATGATAATTCAGTCACTAATAAAGCCCGAGTGATGAAATGACGTTATGCCGTTATGAGGAAACATGCTCAAATTTTGAAAAATGGGCCAAGAGGGGAAATTTTTCAAAGATTTATAAGTAAAAACTCAGGAACTGTAGCAGATGAATCAATTAAGCTTGGACCACTGATTTGCTTGCTAAGGCAAACGTGTGGAAAAAAATTATCCAAGTCGGTAGGGACCACATACATATATATAAAAATATATGTAAAATATATAAACAAATTTAATACATATAAGTACTTATCAGAGGCGGTCGCTTCATACAAGCCGAGAAGCCCGGCTTGCGTACACATTTTATTTCATTTCATACGAAATTCTTTAAAATCTGGTTATTTTACGTTTTAAATGTGTTTACTCTTTAAGTTCTCAATAATATAGCCCCCACTGTAACATACGGTGCCTAAAAGTATTCTAAGAAAATAGCGCAAATACACCACCAATCCACCTCACCAAAGAACGTAAATAGATTTACGTTCTTTGACCTCACAATGTGTATTTTGTTTGTACAGCCAATCACAGCACAGTGAGCATGCTTCAGCGTTTCCACACATTAGCTTTTACTTGGCTTTCAAAACAGAATAACATAGCTTGTTTTCTCGCTTTCGCTAAGGAGAAACCAATTGCTTATTTTCAGACTTAAATTGAAAAAAAACTAGCAAAGCACTTTTTTTATTTTTCACAACAAATTTGTATGCGAAAATGAAGCTGGCTTCGGCATTCAAAAGTTCAGTATTCACAGCCATATGCATATTTGATTTGATTTTCGTTTGCTTGTAGGTACATGCTTATGCACATAATTTCTTACATCTGCATGTGCATGCAAACATAAATATCAAATAACTACCAGATTATAAAAGGGTTGATTGTGATTTTTGGCGACTATTGGCACAATATCAAGATAATTTTAAAAAGCGGTGGAAATCAAATTGGACCTAAGTTTTTTAAACACTAAAGCACCAATTTTTTAGGCAATAAGCAAATACACTTGCTACTGCTGAAATTTCCGTCGGTAGGTATAAGGAAACTAAAAATACCTCTGCGCATTCGTGTAAGATTTCCCTAGCGCACGTTTTTATATTTAAGAATTACATATGTAAATACGAAATTTTTTATTTTAAAAATCTTCAGAGTAAAATTGCAAAATCAAGAAAAAACAATTTTAATTTAAAAATGTTTATTTTTATTTTAAGCACTATGAGATTTTGGAGGAAAAACTTTCGTTTTTATTCCATTAATTTTAATTTTTAATTTAAACATGTTTCTTTTTAAATCCTAAATACATTTTAATTTAAAAAATTTAATTTTTAATTTAAAAATTTTCATTTATAAAATAAAAATGACTTGGTTTAAAACGTGCATTATAAAAATAAAAATTTTATTTTTGATTCCTTTTCTCTGAGTATACAAACAAAAAAATGTGTATCAGGAAAACAAAAATAAAAAATACATATGAAGCAGAAACAAAATTAACAAATTTTGGAAAATGGGCGGTGCCACGCCCACTTATTAAGGGGCAAACATTGAACATTTTATAAGCCATAACTCATAAACCGTAGCTGATATATCGATGAAATTTGGTATGCGTGATTTACTTACTTAGGCAAATGTTTGGTCGGAAAATTTTCAAAATCGGTTGGCGGCCACGCCCACTTTTATATATGAGAACTATAAAGGGGCCTAATGAAAACGTTTTGAGCGATATATTTGTCAAATATACATATATATCATTTAAATTTTGTGGCAGGAGTCCAACTAGGGACGTAAAACAAAAAACACAAAAATGTTGGTAAATGGGCGTGGCACCGCCTCTTTTTAGTAGCAGGAATATACGACGTGGCCGCTGTGGTGCAGTGGGTAGAGTGCTCGCCTGCTATGCCAGAGGTCTCGGGTTCAAACCACGGTCCGAGCAATACACCAAAAACAGCTTTTCTAATTAGTAAAAATCCAATTATTGGGTTTTTTAAGAGCAGCGGTCACCTCTCGGCAGTGGGCGGCATACCCTTCGAGAGTATTTCTGCCATGAAAAAGCTTCTCACAAAATATGCATTCGCCGTTCGGAGCCGGCATAAAACTGTAGGTCCACCCAATTAGTAGGTAAAACAAAGAGGAGCACACCTCGAATTGGGAGAGAAGCTCGGCCATAAAACTCGTCAGAGTTATAATAGCGCCATTGTATTATTATTATAAGTTATTGGTATGCTTGTGGGAGATCCAATTTCGCAAATACACTCCCACCTTCAATTGGTGCGAGCAATGTGCTGATAGCCGGAATTTGGAAACAGTGTGGTTTTATAGCCTTGTTTAGTGTTGATTTGTAGTCGCCACAAATTCTAATCGAACCGTCGCTCTTTGGAAGGGGCACAATCGGTGTTGCCCGATCAGAATATTCAGTTGGTCTAGAATACCCTGACGCATAAAACGTTTTATTCCCGCTTCTACCAGACAACGAGTTGACAATGGTATTCGACGCGGCGGAAGACGAATCGGATGCACAGATGGATCGATTTATCGATTTGAAGAGAGACTGGTGATCCAGTACATTTTCCAATATCTTTGGAGAAAAGATGAACGAATCTAGTGAGAACCGTTTGAATTGAAGATGTGGTACAGATTTGGTAGACCCCCTGAATACTTATCCCCAGTGGTCCAAACCAGTTGCACCCTAACACATTAGATCGATTACCGTCAGCGATGACAATTGGAAGATCGGGCACTAATCTGCCGTTATAGTTAATGGACACATCCACTATTCCGTTTATAGGGATGTTATTGCCCTGGAAATCAACCAACTGTAGTTGACATTTACCTACTTAGTTTTGGTTTAGAATCGCCCCACACGCGCTTGAAATCCGATGATGGCATTATAGTGTAATTGGATCCAGAATCAACTTCAAATGTGCAGGGCCGTTCATTAATTCTTATGGTCGTAGATTTCTTAAAATCAACCAGTGGTAGAATTTGATTTACTGAATGATTGTTTGTTTTCTTTTGTTCTGTTGTCTTTGACTTTTTGTGTGACCCTTTTGGATGGCCACTAGAATTACACTGTGGAACAAATTTAGGTCAACAAAAGTTAACTCCGTTCTGAAAGTTAGGGGTGAAAATAGAGGCTAAATTAGAAGACCCGTATCGCGGCGTTTGCTTAGGTTAGTTCGAATTTGTTTTTAATCGACCTTTGAACTTTACAGGCAAATGCCGATTTTCAGCATATTGTTTGTATGGTTTTTTTGCTATAACTCGTCGATTAATTGAGATTTTTTTGTTGGAGTGACAGCAAAAATTTAATTTCCTATACAAGGGGTCTATAACATTTTTCTCTACCTCTTATAGTTTCTGAAATATTGATGATTCAATTTGAATTTTTTCGATTTTTCAAAGAAAAAATTGACTTTGTCAGGCAATATCTTTAAAACAAAAATTTTCACCTTCGGTTTTACTCCCTTGCGTGAAGCTACATTCTATTAGCAAAAAAATAAGCTATCAACGAAGAAAATCCATGGTAAAATGGAAAAGTTATAGGCGATCATGTAAATACAGCCAAGTCGCGCAATGCCTCTGCAGTAGCAGCACATTGGCAGCGCAGTAGATACAAGCCCATTTACGGGTATAACATGCATAAAATATACCCGTGCAGATGCAAAAAAATCTCAATTAATCGACGAGTTATAGCAAAAAAAACCATACAAACAATATGCTGAAAATCGGCATTTGCCTGCAAAGTTCAAAGGTCGATTAAAAACAAATTCGAACTAACCTAAGCAAACGCCGCGATACGGGTCTTCTAATTTAGCCTCTATTTTCACCCCTAACTTTCAGAACCGAGTTAACTTTTGTTGACCTGAATTTGTTCCACAGTGTTATTGGATGAGCTGGGGTCGAATCGTCGCATAGATCACGGATGGAATTCGATACGATAAATAATTCCGTGATACGTCTCACGTTTTGCTAAATGGCATTATAACATACGATAGCTATCGTATCGTAATTGGTTTTCGAGTTCACAATGGTTTTTGCAAATAACCTCCCTGTGGAACACACTCTTAGTTCACAATAGATGTAGAAGTGTCAAAAATAATAAATAAAAAAGTAAAAACAAAATAAGCAGTGAATACGTTTGTACATATATTTAATAATAAACTAAATACAAGCGAAGAAGGGTGTAGGTATCTAAAATTTTATGATGATACCACAGCGCTGTAAGTAAAGTAAGCTGAAGCTGTGGCTGTGGGTGTTGCCGAAACACCAATCGAAATTGGTGTGTATTGATTGCCTTATGCATCCGCTACTTGAGGCGAATCTCATTCATCCATCAGCTTTGGCAACCATCGGCTGCAGTAGCAACAAAACCACCAACAGCCGTCACAACTTCCACAACACAGCCGAAACCATTTGCCTGGCATCACCAAAGTACCAGTGGGCGATCAACCAAACCATATTGAAGCACAAATTAAAGACTTGGTATTGAAATACATTAATAATCCCAATTCAATAATATTGGTTGTAATAGCGGCCAACACAGATATGGCAAAAAGCGAGGCACTCAATTTGGCCAAATCTTGATCTCATAGATGCGGACACGGATGCTATTGATATATTATGCGGTCGTGTGATACCAGTGAAATTGGGCATTATTGGCGTGGTGAATCGATCGCAGCAAGATATCATTGATAAGAAACAAATCAATGATCAGCTGAAGGATGAAGCAGCCTTTCTACAATGGAAATATCCAACATTGGCTACCCGCAACGGTACACCTTATTTGGCGAAAACCTTAAATCATTTGCTTATGCGTCACAGCATCACATACGTGATTGCTTGCCAGATTTGAAGGTATAAACCAAATGTTTCATATAATATCCTTTAAGGTATTTAGAGGACATACATACATTTTTACTTTTTGCAGACGCGCGTTAACGTTATGTCATCGCAATTTCAATCGTTGCTCCATTCATATGGCGAAGACATTTCTGATAAAAGCCAAACGCTATTGCAAATAATAACTAAATTTGTTAGCGCCTACTGCTGCACAATTGAGGGCACGGCTAGGGGTATAGAAACAACAGAGTTGTGCAGTGGTGCGTGTATTTGTTATATTTTCCATGAGACCTTCGGTCGCACGATCGATTCCATACGTCCACTGGCTGGCTTAAGTAAAATGGACATACTGACTGGCCCAAGACCGGCATTGTTTGTGCCCGAAGTATCATTCGAATTGCTAGTAAAACGGCAAATACGACGCCTAGAAGAGCCGTCATTGCGTTGTGTTGAATTGATACACGAGGAAATGCAACGCATAGTGCAACATTGTGGCAATGAGGTACAACAGGAGATGCTGCGGTAAGTTAAAACAAAAAAGAAAACAACCGGAGAATGGAATCAAATAAAATAATTTACTTTTTTCATTTAGTTTCCCGAAATTGCATGAGATCGTTGATGTTGTTACACAGCTGCTACGTCGGCGCTTACCATCCACCAACGTGATGGTGGAAAATTTGGTAGGTATAGGATTAGCTTATATAAATACAGAGCATCCGGACTTTCATAAAGATGCTGCACTGGTGCCCAGTCTTCTGAAGGCATACAATAGTGCTGAACCATTTAGCCAAATGAGCGCACAAGTGCAACGGCGTGCAAATACTCCACGCAATACGAATAAGAAAATAATAATTTAATCTTATGTTTTTGTTTGCCTTTGTAAAATTCAAAGTTTTTTCTTTATTTTGTATCAAATTTACATATGTAAATACATATATATTTAATATTTCAGTTTTAAAATTTGATATAGTACATCAAATGGTGAGTGACACGAATGGGTGTATTAAAGGATAATGTCAAAAGTCCTGAAGGCGTTCCAATTCAGTGAGTTCACCTTGTTGCATTGCCGCCTCTTGATAGATTCGCTTAACTTTCTCCATATGCTCCTTGTCGCTGAAATTAGCATATAAAAACATCATATACGATTAAAGATAATGCACAGTGTAAGGACAATTGAGTTCGGTTTGGAGAAACGAAAATGAAAAACTACATACCTTTCAATCTTCTGTTGCAAACGCATCTTCTGTATGAATTCTGTGTCTGCGTATTTCGCGTATGGCGCTAGTTTCACGTCTCATTTTATGCAATAGTTTAGCCCTTTCCTCGTTCTCCTTCGGTAAACGTGGTCGTCCGACATAAACTCCGCCATTGGTTCCTTTTGTTTGGGATTCAATTTATTATAGTTGGCCCTTAGATAACTCAAATATTAGTTAAATTATTATATTTATATTTATTTTTGAATAAACTTACATTTTTTCCTCGATTACGTTTGATCCCGCTTTAAAATTTGTAATCGTATAACAACACGAACGAACGAACTCGAAAGCTTACCCATTCACAATTGTCATAATACCAAATTACGAAACTGGTAATACGTTCACGTATGTGACAATCCAAAAATTGCATTTTTACGTATCGAGTTATACGATCACGTATGTCATAATCCGAAATGCTAGTTTTTACGTGACGAGTTATACGATCACGTATGTGACGATTCGGCCCCTGGTTGATCACTGCTGGTTATTGTACTGCAAAGGGCGCAAGTTCGAGTCTTCGCAGAAGCAAAAGTAACCTGATGAGTCTTAGAGGGATCTAAGGTCAAACAGCTGTAGTTACATCCGTGCTTAAACATTTTTTTCTAGTTTCTTAAAAAAAAATATTCAATGAGTTATTTTTCGTCTCTGGAATTCAGGAAATGAAGTTGAATTCTTAACGAACATCCCATTTTACCAAAATTCATGGATTATGGAGCGCTGACTACGGAAAAAAATATGGGCATTTCCCAGGAAAAGTCAACCAAGAACGAAACCCTAAAGTTGCTTTAATTGTACAATTCTGCTGGTATCAAGGGAGATTAGTATTTAAACTATCTTGTAAAAGAGCAAATATTACTATATTTCTTGATTCTTAATGAAAAAAGTGGGAATTCTCATGTCCACTTTTCAAAGCCAAGTATTTCCGTATTTATTCGTCTTTTTCTTTAAGCTCTCACTAACCTCACAAAAGAGATTTTGTTGTAAATTTTTATTTTTTGCAGCTTTTGTCTATGCTCTATTGAGTTCTATATTATAAAATAGCCTGTATTTGTAATTACGCGGAAATTTCTGAAATTTTGAATCTCCTCCTGAGGTGTAACGTCCGCAACGCAAAAATCAGTTTTTTTTTATTACAGAAAAACCGGTAGCATATATATTAAATTTTATACATATATACCTAAACAGGGATTTGCTCTGTGGTTGGATAACAATAAAAATATTTCTCGAAAATACGCTTTTTTGACCTAAAAATATTTTTTTGAAAATTGTAACGTCCGCAACGGTGTGTAATAAGAACAAGTAAGGAAGCCTAAGTTCGAGTGGAGTCGAACATTCGATACTCAGCTGTATGCTTTCATTGTTTGTTTGCGTTTGATGGAAATACGAGTACTTTATATAAAACGAGTGCTGCATAAGTTGGGCGTAGCCACGCCCATTTTCAAAATTTTTATCAGTCATCAAACTAAGTATATGAATATTATTCTTTGTGAAATTTCATAGATATACCTTCAACGGTTTCTGAGTTATGACTCATAAAACTTTCAATGTTTGACGCTTAATAAGTGGGCGTGGCACCGCCCATTTTCCAAAATTTCATCAAATTTATTCATAGGGGCCTGAGCCGATTTTTTCTATATAGGAAAAGTGGGCGTGGTCATGGCCCGATTTCGCCCATTTTCAATACCAACCGTCCCAGCCTCGATGCCAACTTGCATTTCAAATTTCATCAAAATATCTCAATTTTTGCGTGAGTTAGGGTGTTTACAGTCGGACGGACGGACATGGCTCAATCGATTTCTCTTTTCACCCTGATCATTTTGATATATATAGGTCTATATCTATCTCGATTATTTCATTCTGTTACTATCCACCGTTATGTGATTAAAACTATAATACTTTGCTAACCACTATAACATATAGCTCCCATACAACCGATTGTTCAGACATACACATTTTGTAGTATAACTCCTCCATTTTAATAGCCCAGACACCATTTTTTCTAATAAATCCTTCCATAAATAACCAACAGAATTGAAATTATACTAAATCAGGCTATGTACATACATAGGTAACTTTTCATTTCCCCACTCACTTTCCCCACTACCGAAGACAGCCGCGCTTTTACTTGTTTTATTTTGTATAATGTCGGCAACAAGAAAATCGAGAAATATTGTGCGCAAAGCTTGTCAAAAGCATATAAAAATGACTTATAATACGTTTACTGAACACATTTACAAAACAATCCTAATTTTAAGCTGATAACGAGCGACGCGTTTCGATTAAAAAAGGCTTACTTTGCGATGTTTTGTAAATGTCAATGTAAGTGTTTTGCTTATATTTGAACGCTTACAAAACGCTTATTTTCATATGAAATTGTTTGCTGGGTTATGCAATGCAAAAAGGAGGTTACATACATGCGTACAAGTAAACATACAGTGAACTACACTGCGTATACGTAACTTGTTTATACATATGTACATACATAGATACAGGTGAAACTAATAAAAGCGTGTTAATAACACTACCCGACAAAAAAAAATATCCTCGACATTTGATACATGATTCCTATGTAGAATTTTCTCCTGATTCCAAATATGTAATCAGATGGTTCAACAGGAGAACAGTTTTCGAGATATTTTGAAATTTCAGTTTTTGAACTAAGAAAAAGTATGATTACTCATCTGTCAATATCTCCGCCATTACTGTCTCGATTTTTACGTTATTTAATTTTGCTTTGAGAGGATGAAAGACCCTTTCCAGCAAATATAATTAAAATCGCCGGTAAAGTGACGGAGTTATGGGGAACAAAAGATTTTTTTAATGAAAATTTTTCGAAATTCATCTTTTTTGTAATTTTTTTAGGAAATATTAAATATCTTCCTAGTTTCACATTTTGGCACTTTCCGGATTATAATCTGAGTAAAAATGGCAAAGTTATAAGAGATTAAGTGAAGAAACCTATATTTTCATTGAACTTCCAAATTTTGAAAATGTAAACAACTATAACAATAACACTAGTTTACAGAAAAACAAGTAAGGAAGCCTAAGTTCGAGTGGAATCGAACATTAGATACTCAGCTGTATGCTTTCATTGTTTGTTTGCGTTTGTTCGATATAGGGTGTATTTTATATGAAATGAGTGCTGCATAAACAGGGCGCAGCCACGCCTATTTTCAAAATTTGTATCAATCATCCAAATAAGCATATAAATATTATTGTTAGTGCAAAATTGCATCCCTCTATGACTTTTAGTTACAAAGACTTCACGTTACAAATTCCAAAAGGGTGTTCCAGAAATATCTTTGTTAAAAAGTAGGCGTGGTCATAAACCGATTTCAATAAATTTTTGCGTGTCTATTAACACATGTTATAAAAGTGCATAAACTAAGTTTCGTCATAATATCTCAGTTATTTTTCGAGTAATAGGCTCGTGGATTTCTTTGTATAAAAAGAGGCGGTGCCACGCCCATTTTATAAAATTTTTTTATTTTTTGTTTCCAGTCTATTGTAGAACTCATGTCACAAAATTTCAATGAATTATCTTTATATTTCACAGAGATATCGCTAAAAATGGTTTTATTAGGTAACTTTATAATACCCATATATAAAAGTGGGCGTGGTCGTCAACCGATTTTGGTAATTTTTCGTCCACACATTTGGCTAAGTAAATATATCACGCGTACCAAATTTCATCGACATATCTTTAACGGTTTCTGAGTTATGGCTTATAAAACTTTCAATATTTGCCCCTTAATAAGTGGGCGTGGCACCGCCCATTTTCCAAAATTTTTATATTTTTTGTTTTACGTCCGTAGTTGGAGTCGTGCCACAAAATTTCAGTGATAGATCTTTATATTTGACAGAGATATCGCTTAAAATGTTTTTATTAGGCCCCTTTATAGTTCCCATATATAAAAGTGGGCGTGGCCGTCAACAGATTTTTATAATTTTTCGCCAAAACATTTGTCTAAGTAAGCAAATTACGCGTACCAAATTTCATCGATATATCTTCAACGGTTTCTGAGTTATGACATATAAAACTTTCAATGTTTGACCCTTAATAAGTGGGCGTGGCACCGCCCATTTTCCAAAACTTCATCAAATTTCTTCATAAGGGCCTGAGCTCAATACGTGGGTAAAATTTTAGCACTCTAGCTATATTAGTGGCTGAGATACCAAATTTCCGATTTTTTCTATATAGGAAAAGTGGGCGTGGTCATGGTCCGATTTCGCCCATTTTCAATACCAACCGTCCCAGTCTCGATACCAACTTGCATTTCAAATTTCATCAAAATATCTCAATTTTTACGCGAGTTATCGTGCGTACGGACGGACGGACGGACGGACGGACGGACGGACGGACGGACATGGCTCAATCGATTTCTCTTTTCACCCTGATTATTTTGATATATATAAGTCCATATCTATCTCGATTATTTCATTATGTTACAATCCACCGTTATGAAATCAAAATTATAATACTCTGTGTACTAAAACAGCTGAGTATAAAAAATACCAGGAAATCTGGGTATAGGGGAAAATTGGCATGGGCCACCTGAGCTCAAAACTATTTATTTTTATTTTTTGCACGGTTAGGTTTTTGAGATAATGGTAATTTTGCGTTTTTTGGTTATCATTTCATTCAAAAATATTTTTCGCTAAAGTTACATGTGCGATAACAGCTAACAGTACCTAGTTCAAAAGGTAATTAAAATACGCTTTTAAAGACGTACAACTCGTGGTGGTTGAGTAAAAACTCACTGAGCGAAAGCTGGTCAAAGTCAAAATTTTGTGGATTTTTTGCATTTTTTTTGATTTTAAAAATAGGGGTTTTATAAGAAGTTAAGAAAATCACCAAAAAATTTATTTTAAAAAATTAGCCTATTAAATTGGAAACACTTTAAGCGTAATGTTACCAAGATCCCATTAGTAATTTATTTTTAGCGATTATTTTCAGGTGAAACGAAAAGGATATTTTATAGACGAAAAACTTGGTTAGGTGACCCAACTATGTGAAAACGACTTCATAGCTCAAAAGGACATTAGAGCGATATATAGAGCTCCACCAGACTAAAATAATGAGATATCAATTTTTCAAATCGGGTGTCAAATAAAAAAGTTGCAAAAAAAAAAATATATTTCCGCGGTATTTCGCGGTATAAAAAAAAAATATCGTCCCGAATCCTCTCAATATAAGCTTCATATATAAGTGATGACTTTTACAACGATGAGCGTTCTCACGGATAAATAAAAAAAACATGAGATTGCGATACAAAAGCCATTGGAATGTCAGGGACATTGAATGATGAGCCATTTTTGCTGGTTCCTTCTTCGAGAAGAACAAAACGGCGAAAACCATCAACATTTAAACAATTTTAATATACATAAAAATAAAAAAATCAGGTTAAGTACAAGATTGTGATAAAAAATAAACATAGGTTTCTTCATTAGATCTCTTATAGCATTGTAATTTTTCTACGGATTATAATCCGGAAAGTGCCAAAATGTTCACTAAGAAATAGGCTGTTGACTCAAAGTGTGAAACCAGGAGGATATTCTATTAACACAAGTTATAAAAGTGTATAAACAAAGTTTTGTCATAATATCTCAATTATATGTCGAGTTATAGGCTCAGAAATCTCGTATATTCCTGCTTCTAAACGGAGGCGGAGCCACACCCATTTTTCAAAATTTTTGTGTTTTTTGTTTTATGTCCATAGTTGGACTCCTGCCATAAAATTTCAATGATATATCTTTATATTTGACAGAGATATCGCTTAATATGTTTTTATTAGGTCACTTTGTAATACACATATATAAAAGTGGGCGTGGCCGTCAACAAATTTTAACAATTTTCCGTCCAAACGTTTGCCTAAGTAACTAAATCATGCATACTAAATTTCATCGATATATCTGCTACGGTTTCTGAGTTATGGCTTCTAAAACTTTCAATGCTTGCCCCTTAATAAGTGGGCGTGGCAACGCCCATTTTCCAAAATTCCGTAGTGGGCTTGGTCATGGTCCGATTTCGCCCATTTTCAATTCCAATCGTCCCAGTCTTGATAGCTTGAATTTAAAATTTCATCAAGATATCTCAATTTTCGCGCGAGTTAGAGTGCGCACAGATGGACGGACATGGCTCAATCGATTTCTCTTTTCACCCTAATCATTTTGATATATATAAGTCTATATCTATCTCGATTATACAATCCACCGTTATGTGATTAAAACTATAATACTCTGTGTACTAGTACAGCTGAGTATAAAAGGTATATGAAAGTCGGAAAAAAACTGAAAATTTTCATTAAAAAATTTTTGATCGCTATAAATCCGTCAGTTTAACGTCGATTTTAATTATTTTGGCATTTTTGGGAAGGGTGTTTCATCCTCTAAAAACAAAATAAAATAACGTAAAAATCGAGACGGTAAAGGCGGAGATATTGACTAAGTAGTAATCCTACTTTTTTTTTATCTCAAAAACTGAAATTTCAAAATATCTCGAAAACTACTTTTGAAATTTTTGAAATTTTGTCGGGTAGTGTAATCGCCACTCTTAGGTAATTTATTTTTATTGTGCACATTCGTACTGTATTTTTAATAATCGAAAGAATTTTGGAGAATTGGAAGCCACTTAAAAGCTATTTTCGTCTGGGCGTAAAAAAGCAGAAACTATTTATGAAGAATTGGAAAGAATTCAAAACAAGGCTTATTTTAGATTTTTAAAGTACGTTCTTAACTTTTTCAATGAATTTAACGCATTGTTCCAAAGCCGAAATGTACTTATACGCCGACTAGGGCAAGAAGCTAAGACACTTGTGTTGAAAATTGCAAGAAATTTCTTAAAACCCGACTTTTTTTTATAATTCCGTGTGAATTACAGCTAAAAGTTTTGGAACTTCCATTTCCATATTTCCTTGACTTGCATAACGTTTACATTGGTGATGAATGCGAAGATATTTTGTCAAATTTAAATTTGGAGAAATAGATTGTATTCAAAAAAGGGGTTTGCGCTTTTATGAAGCTTCTAGATAATATCACGTTTTCGATTTGACGGTGTTTTCGAAGAATTGCAGTTTTTGGATCCCGATATTGTTTTTGATTTCTCTAAAAACAATCGTGTATCACTTCTTGCTCTAACTAGAAAATTGAATCTTAATCCTGATATCACAGAATCGGAATACAAAAGTATTTGTATAGTTTTAACCGAAACACAAAAAGACGATTTAAAAAAATAATAAACTTTAAAAACTATAATCTTAAGCAATTTGTACTCACGTTACCCCATTTAAACGCTAAATCAGAAAGAATATTTTCAATTGTAACGGATGTTAAATGTAAAAAGCGAAACAAACTATCTAGTGATATGTTAAATAGTATAAGTAAAGTAAGAGTTGCCTTTCAATCCAAAAATACCAATTGCTTCAACTATAAAATCAACAAAAATCATATCCACTTGCACAATGCAAATAATTTGTACAACTGGTACTTTTAGCTATTAAAAAAACTGTATTTGCCTGTTATATATTCTGATATTACTGAAATAAATGCTTTAAGTTCGGTGGGAATTTTGTGGAATTTTTTTTATTTAAAATGTGGGAAATTAGGGATGATTTTCCAATTTTTGTGGGAATTTTAGCGGAGTTTATCTGGCATCACTTACTACGTTTATACGTTGGCAAATTCATGTCATCATTTCATGAATTTTGGCTGCATAAACGAATTTTCATGAATTTAATTGTTCACGAAAATTATTCATGAATTTCGCCATCATTTCATGAAATTATGAAGTACAAGTCCGGCAACGCCAAACCAACAGCTGTTCATTCAGTCAAGGCAGATTTAACAGGTAGGCTCGGGGGCGAATTCAGAAATGTCCAATGTATTTTGTTATTGTAATTGGTAGTGTAATGTCAAGGCAAATTCATCAGAATGTCAAACTCAAAGTCAAATTTTTCTTTGTTTGACATTCTCCTGTATTCTTCTATACACGGCGAGTTAAAAACGAGAAGAAGAAGAAGTGAGCTGTTCACTTACCATTACCATATGAATGAATTTGCCGTGTGTAATGTCAAAATTATATTTCGCCGTGGTTAAATTCTGAATTCGCTGTGACTCGCGCATTCCCATTGGCCATGATGTGAATTCGCTTAGATTTTGACATTACACACAGTGTTGCCAGATTTTTTTTGTCCCAAATCGTCAATTTAAAAATAAAAATCGTCATCCATTTTTTGCCCCATCTGCGACAAAGGCAATCATGTTGTTTTCATAAGGCATATTGTTTTCGATGAAATATCTACTGTTTTATCGCATTATGTAAACTGATAGCGTCGCAGCTTTCAACACGGACCAAACCATGGTTCAATGATAGGTTTTCGCAGTACGACATACGTACATACACACATAGACACTCTATGTAAATTGTTTGTGTATTCTGTCAAAATCATAGTCCGCCATTGTAGAAATCATATTGCATCAAGGTCAAAATTGACCTAAGTTTGACATAAGCTCCACAATATGAATAAAAAAGTAGAAAAAAGTTAGCAATCAGCTGTTTAGTAGGTTAACCTGTATAAATTAGCCTTGGACCAAACCAAAAAAATAGTCTTTCACTGAAAAGTTTATACATACTTTCACAACAAGACTGAGTAATTTCGTATTACTTCCCAATAAACACAACGGATTCGCCTCGAATTCGAGACGAGTTCGCTTCTCTGATTATATTATCGCGGCGATAGTTTGCGACGATAGATCGGCGAATCCGAATTCCCAGGTGAGTCACCTCTCATTAGCGATTCGCGCATTTTTTTGTTCTCGGATCGTTGGCAATTCGAGATTTGGGCTCATTGTCGAATACATTCTAGAAAATCTTCTTCTGCGAATTCGCCTCGAATTCCCCACGATGTCATCCGCACTTTTAAATTTCTCGAGTGGACTTTTAAAGAGTAAATTAAAGCCCAACAGGGAATTTCTTCGTGTAAAGCAAGATCCAAAAAAATTAATAAATGCTATTGCAATAATTGATTTTCCTCGAGTCCATCTCGAAATCGATACGAATCCGAAAAATAACATTCATCTCCGCGAATTCATCTCGAATTTGCCACGATATCATCCTCGCTTTTATGTTTATTGGGTTATGTATATCAGTGGATTCATCAACGCACAATGAAAATTTAGTTGTTCGGAGTATGGCACATAGCGATTCTAGCTGGTACTGCCCAAGAGCGTTGTGTTCTTCCACACGATAAAGCTGCCGTCGTTTTAGAATCGTCGAAACTGCTTTTTATATACTTTACAAGATCATTTACGGCGGAGAATGGTAGATTATGTTGAGCAATGAATGCACTTATTCTATTCGTGTGGCAGTGCGCTCATAACCAAGGCAATCTTGCATTTTAATGTAGTAAAAGGATTTATGAAAACCATAATACCAGTGTTGGAAAAGGATTGAAGAAAACTAATCAGATTGCCTTAATTTTTTTTTTAATTATGGAAATTTGTATAAAGTAATTAATTTTTATCACGAATAAATCTATATTTCTCTGTACTTCCTAAAATCGTCATTTTGTGACATTAAATCCTGGTTAAACTACCTGGTAAATTTGCCTTGACAGCTAATGTCGTTAGAACATTGCTACTTTTTAAAAAAGCTGAATTTCATGAGTTCATAAATGCTGCATAAACGAGACCATTTTCGAATTCATGAAATTAAGAGTTCATGAATTATGCCGTATAAACGTAGTAACTGTATCTAATGCAATAACATGCAATAATTTATGTATACAAAAGTTAATAAACAAATGTGTTATGAATAAAAACACAAATCTTTATTTAAGTAAATTCATTTCTAACAAGTAAGGAAGCCTAAGTTCGAGTGGAATCGAACATTCGATACTCAGCTGTATGCTTTCATAGTTTCTTTGCGTTTGATGGAAACACGGTGTACTTCATATAAAGCGAGTGCTGCATAAAGTGGGTGCAGCCACGCCCATTTTCAAAATTTTTATCAGTCATCCAACTAAGCATATGAATATTATTCTTTGTGCAAAATTTCATTCCTTTATGACTTCTAGTTACAAAGATGTCACGTTACAAATTCCAAAAGGGTGTTCCAGAAATATCTTTGTTAAAAGGTAGGCGTGGTCATAAACCGATTTCAATAAATTTCTGCGTGTCTATTAACACAAGTTATAAAAGTGTATAAAGCAAGTTTCGTCATAATATCCCAATTATTTGTCGAATTATGGGCTCCGAAATCTCGTATATCCCTTTGTCCAAAAGGAGGCGGTGCCACGCCCATTTTGCACAATTTTTCTATTTCTTGTTTCCGGTCTATTCTGGAACTCATGCCACAAAATTTCAATGAATTATCTTTATATTTGACAAAGATATCGCTTAAAATGTTTCTATTAGGCCACTTTAGAATACCCATACATAAAAGTGGGCGTGATCGTCAACCGATTTTGGAAATTTTTCGTCCAAACATTTTCCTAAGTAAGTATATCACGCGTACCAAATTTCATCGATATATCTTCAACAGTTTCTGAGTTATGAGTCATAAAACTTTCAATGTTTGCCCCTTAATAAGTGGGCGTGGCACCGCCCATTTTCCAAATAACTACATTATTATTGAGCTCTCAAGACCATTTTTTTTTTTTTAAGGAAAAATTGGTATGAAAGATTAATACTTGTTTGGAAGAAGTTATAGATCCATTTCGGAGACCACCACATCTCTTCATCAGACTTCTTTTTAACATTTTTTATTCTTTGGCATCCGCCGAGATCGAACATCGGATTTTCCGGCTGGAAGTCTAATGGCATCACCACTAGGCTACCGCCGCCTTGCTTTTTGCTTGTATTAATTTTTCTTTTCATTTTTCCTTTTTTACAACCTACCATCCAGCAACAGTGACCTTGCCGACGTTATCGGCTCTCTACTAATTACCCTGCAGCGAAATCAACTAGTTGTAAACTGATTGACAACTAGTTGGCCATACAGCTCAACTAGTCAGCCATCTATCTTTTTTCCATATTAGCAACTGGTATTTTTAACACGGTGATGACCTAGGAAATGGCAATTGTCAGTATCCACACCAGAGTCATACCACTTGACTGTCTAGTCAGCATACACACCAGCATCATACCAATTTGCTGACTAGTCAGTGTAGATATCAGAACTATACCAGTTGACTGACTAGTTTTACATGCTACTCCAATGAAAATAAAAATTGCAATATAAAGTTTCTAATACATTTATTTAGTTATTAGAGTATGATATTTAAATTAAAGAATTCAGGCACATTAGATTGTGATCTTGCATATTAAGTATTTAGGAAAATTAACATTAACATTGTGAATAAGTAACACGTTGACCATTCTAAGCTTGACATTTATATTGATGATTTTCTGACTTTATACAAACATATCATGTACTTTTTTCTATGGCAGTATAGTAGTATCTAATATACTGGGCTATATTAACATCTCAAACTATGTTATATTTGTGGTATTCACTGATTTAATGATCTAACAATTTGCAACGAACTAAATCTACAAGGGGCCTACTACGCAGGGTTCGAATACTACAACAACAATAAAGAAGTTGCTTTACTTTTACTGCATACGTGTTCATTGCAACCTCCAGAAGCCCCGGATACATTCGTTTTTAATTTAAAACCCTTTTTTGGGCAAAACTTCTTGTTTCATAACTAATCTGAATTTGTCCCCTATGAATCTAGTTGGGCAACTCCCATAATTTATCTAGTCAGTTAACTGGTAGGTTGGCTGACTAGTTTGGACTTTCGCTGCAGGGTAGTGCTAAGCATTGCTTGTGCTTAAAATAGAATTTGTACAAACCAAACAAACACACAACCACACCAACATACAGGTGACGAATGTCGATAACGTCGGCAAGGTCACTGTTGCTAGATGGTAGGTTGTAAAAAAGGAAAAATGAAAAGAAAAATTAATACAAGCAAAAAGCAAGGCGGCGGTAGCCTAGTGGTGATGCCATTAGACTTCCAACCGGAAAATCCGAGGTTCGATCTCGGCGGCGCCAAAGAATAAAAAATGTTAAAAAGAAGTCTGATGAAGAGATGTGGTGGTCTCCGAAATGGATCTATAACCTACCAAACAAGTATTAATCTTTCATACCAATTTTTCCTTAAAAAAAAAAAATGGTCTTGAGAGCTCAATAATAATGTAGTTATCAAAATAAAAACGACCAAAAACCAAAAAGTTTTATGTTTTTTGCTTTATGTCCATAGTTGAACTCCTGCCATAAAATTTCAATGATATATCTTTATATTTGGCAGAGATATCGCTTAAAATGTTTTTATTGGGTCACTTTATAATACACATATATAAAAGTGGGCGTGGCCGTCAACCGATTTTAACAATTTTCCGTCCAAAGGTTTGCCTAAGTAGGCAAATCACGCGTACCAAATTTCATCGATATATCTTCAACCATTTCTGAGTTATTACATATAAAACTTTCAAAGTTTTTCCCACTTAATAAGTGGGCGTGGCACCGCCCACTTTCCAAAATTTCATCAAATTTCTTCTTAGGGGCCTGAGCTCAACACGTGGGTAAAATTTCATAACTCTAGCTATAATAGTGACTGAGATACCAAATTTCCGATTTTTTCTATATAGGAAAAGTGGGCGTGGTCATGGTCCGATTTCGCCCATTTTCAATACCAACCGTCCCAGTGTCGATACCAACTTACATTTCAAATCTCATCAAAATATCTCAATTTTTGCGCGAGTTAGAGTGTTTACAGACGGACGGACGGACGGACGGACATGGCTCAATCGATTTCTCTTTTCACCTTATCATTTTGATATATATAAGTCTATATCTATCTCGATTATTTCATTCTGTTACAATCCACCGTTATGTGATTAAAACTATAATACTCTGTGTACTAGTACAGCTGAGTATAATAAATGTGGTCCTTAATTCGAAAACAAAATTTTTGTTTGCTTTCCCATATTTACATTTCTTTGTTTTCATTTCATTTCATTTCATTCATTTATTGAAAAAGCATTAGTGCAATAAGATCTAAGATCTTTTATAGCACAACAACAAAGAACATCATAACAATAATAATGACACAAAGATGTTAAAAACTATATATCATCTGTCATGACAAAATTTAAATTTAAAACTAGCCTATGGACTAAAGTAACTAACTAATTTAATTTCAATGGTAAATCTACATATATATTTTGAGAAAAATAGTTGTGTATAATATTTCTGTAGTTGCTCTTGTTCATTCTGTTATGATGCTGGGTATCGAATTCCATACACGAATAGTGTTCACAAAGAATAGTCTGGTAGAAGGGAGAGAATTGAAGGTAGGAATAATTAAATCATTTGGGCGAGCAGATTTTGGAAAAGTAAGCTTGTTGTAGAGATGAAACGGTGTTTTAAAAAGTACGATGATATGAGACGTTGCTTCAGTTTGTCGTACTTTTCGTCATTGAATGGCTCTAGAAGCTGTTCTCTCGCTTGCAGTGCGACTTTGCTGGTTAAGTTAGCAACTGTGTTTAAGTATTTCGACTTATTTGAGGATATTTTCCGTGCCTCGAAATATGATTCTATGATGACAAACCAAAGTTCTGGATCCTTTTCGTAAAACTGCGCTAGTTTAACTTCCGATACCGATGTGATTTGGCCCCATTCGAGGGCGTTTAAACAATTTTCAACGCACAGTGGTCGTTGGCCGTAAAGGGAAATAATGCCTAATAAATCTTCCGAAGAACTTTTCTCTCGAATACCTACTCCAAGTGTGATCTAATCTAATTTTGAAATTGTCCATGCTTCTGTGCCGTATATGGATGGACGATGAGCGTCCTGTAGAGTGTGATCTTTGTTCGTTGAGAGAGAACTTTACTTTTCAATTGCCTACTTAGTAGCATTTATTGGCAAAAGTGATTCTTCGTTGGATCTCCGTGCTGTGTACTAGTACAGCTGAGTATAAATATTCTTCTTCTTGATTGGCGCTTAACCGTCTAGACGATTCTGGCCGAGTCCAACAGAGCGCGCCAATTGCTTCTGTTTCGTGCAGCATGGCGCCACTTGGGAACACCTAGGGAGGCAGCATCGCTGTCCACCTGATTTTCCCAACGCAGTGGAGGTCTCCCTTTTCTTTTGCGTTCAGCGGGTTTCGATAGAAATGCTTTCTTGGCCGGAGCGCCTTCGTCCATTCTCACGACATGACCTGCCCAACGCAGCCGCTGGATCTTTATTCGCTGAACAATGTCGATGTCTGTGTAAAGCTCGTACAGCTCATCGTTAAATCTCCGTCGATACTCGCCCACGCCAACGCGCAAAGGTCCATAAATCTTACGAAGAACTTTTCTCTCGAATACTCCAAGTGCCATCTCATCTGATTTTGAAATTGTCCATGCTTCTGCGCCGTACATGAGGACTGGAACGATGAGCGTCCTGTAGAGTGTGATTTTTGTTTGTCGGGAGAGGACTTTACTTTTCAGTTGCCTACTTAGTCCGAAGTAGCATTTATTGGCAAGCGTCATTCTTCGTTGGATCTCCGTGCTGACATCATTCTTGGTGTTAATGCTGGTTCCCAGATAGACGAAGTCCTTAACAGTTTCGAATTTGTAGCTATCAACATTGACGTGGCTGCCAAGGCGTGCTGTTTCTTTGTGTGATGCTAGGAGGTACTTCGTCTTGTCCTCGTTGACCGCCAAACCCATTTTCTTAGCCTCTTTATCCAGCTTGGAGAAGGCAGAACATACCGCGCGCGTGTTAGTGCCAATGATGTCGATGTCATCGGCGTACGCCAGCAGTTGCACACTCTTGTGATATAAGATGCTTCCTGTATGGTTAAGTTCTGCAGCTCGTATTATCTTTTCCAGCATCAAATTGAAGGTCGCACGAAAGAGAGTCACCTTGTCTGAAACCTCGTTTGGTCTCGAACGGCTCGGAGAGGTCCTTCCCAATTCTGACGGAGCTGGTGGTGTTAGTCAACGTCATTTGGCATAGCCGTATAAGTTTAGCAGGGAAACCAAATTCAGACATTGCGGCATACAGGCAATTCCTATTCGTGCTATCAAAAGCGGCTTTAAAATCGACAAAGAGATGGTGTGTGTCGGATCCTTTTTCATGGGTTTTTTCCAGTATTTGTCGTATTGTGAAGATCTGGTCGATGGTAGATTTACCAGGTCTGAAGCCACACTGATAAGGTCCAATCAGATTGTTGACGATAGGTTTCAGTCTTTCGCACAATACACTTGCTAAGACCTTATATGCGATATTCAGGAGGCTTATCCCACGATAATTGGCGCGTACTGTGGAGTCTCCTTTTTTGTGGATTGGGCAGAGCACACTTAAGTTCCAATCGTCGGGCATGCGCTCGTCCGACCATATTCTGCATAGGAGTTGATGCATGCTCCTTATCAACTCTTCGCCACCATGTTTGAATAGCTCGGCTGGCAAGCCGTCAGCGCCCGGGGCCTTGTTATTCTTAAGCCTAGATACTGCTATTCGCACTTCGTCATGATCAGGTGGTGGAACATGCCTACCATCATCTGCTATTGGGGGTTCGGGTCGTACATCTTTTCCTTCCGCACTTTCACTGTTTCTATTATATAGCAAGGAGGAGAAGTGATCCCTCCACAACTTAAGTATGCTCTGGACATCAGTTACCAGATCACCGTTATCATTCCGGCAGGAATTTGCCCCGGTCTTGAAACCTTCAGTCATCCGCCTGATTTTTTGATAGAGTTTTCGAGCATCGTTCCTACCCGCCAGCATCTCAAGCTCTTCACACTCGCGCCTTTCAGCCTCCCTTTTCTTCTTTCGAAAAAGGCGCCTCTCTTCCTTCTTCGCCGTTCGATAACGCTCCCATACGCTTCGCGTTGCGCCCGCACACAATGTAGCCCTGTAGGCGGCGTTCTTTCTTTCCGATGCATCGCGACATTCCTTGTCGTACCAGGTGTTTTTGTGGGCTCGCTTGTATCCTATAGATTCCTCAGCGGCGATACGAAGTGAACGAGCGATGTGTTCCCATTCCTCAGATGCATCGTTTGGTGAAGGGTTGCTCTCAGAGAGCAGGAGTGAGAGCCGAGTGGTGTATTGATTGGCTGTCTGCGTCATGTGCAGCCTTTCGACTTCAAACTTTCCTTGCTGTCCTGCTGGCACATTCTTTGCTGCACAGAGGCGGGTGCGTACCTTGGCTGCTACAAGATAGTGGTCGGAGTCGACATTGGGACCACGGATTGTGCGCACATCTAGGATGCTGGAGCTGTGTCTGCCGTCGATCATGACGTGATCAATTTTATTTCGCGTTTTTCGATCAGGAGACAGCCATGTGGCTTGGTGTATTTTTTTGTGCTGGAATCTGGTACTGCTAATGACCATGTTTCGTGACCCGGCGAAGTCGATCAGCCTCGTCCCATTGGGACTGGTTACGTCGTGGAGACTGAATTTTCCGACTGTGCTGCCAAAGATACCTTCCTTACCCACCCTGGCATTAAAATCGCCAAGCACAATCTTAATGTCGTGACGGGGGCAGCGGTCGTAGGCATGCTCTAGCTGCTCATAGAAAGTGTCTTTGATCGCATCGTCCTTCTCTTCCGTCGGGGCGTGGGCGCAGATGAGAGATATGTTGAAAAATCTCGCTTTGATGCGGATGGTGGCTAGACGCTCGTTCACTGGCGTGAACGACAGTACTCGGCGGCTGAGTCTCTTTCCCACCACAAAACCAACACCAAATATACGCTCCTCTGCATGGCCACTGTAATATATATCGCAAGGCCCACATTTCTTCTTGCCTTGCCCCTTCCACCGCATCTCTTGTATGGCCGTGATGTCAGCTTTCACTCTTTCGAGGACATCAACCAGCTGGGCAGAGGCACCTTCCCAATTAAGGGTCCGGACGTTCCAGGTGCTTACCCTCAAATCATAGTCCTTTAAACGTTTGCCGTGGTTGTCATCAGAAAGGGGTGGTCTCATCCGAGGCTTTGTGGTTGTTTTCATTGGATAGGATTTTTACGTGGTGGGTCCCAAGCCCGACGCACAACCCGCCCTGCGGGAGTTGTATATTGTTACACGTTTATATAGCGAGCCGCTTGCTCCAAGACAGACGCCCGCTCGCAGCCGCACCTTCTGGTGAACAGACGCTGCAGTTATTCCCCTCAACAAGCCCTTAAACCGAATATGTCGGAGTGGCCTTGTCGAGTTGTCGCCTTCTCACTTTAGTTCACCACCAAACGGGTGTTCGGTGGCTATCCAGAGGACACTGCGCGGAAGTCGTGAGCTGCTTGCTCCGCATGCAAAAGAATCGCTCTGGCCACCCCAGGTGGATGGCAGTCAGAAGCTTTCCCCACTTACGTGGACTTTTACACACGAAGCCATCCTCCATATGTGATCCAAAAAATGAAAACCCAACAATTCATTGCGGAACAAGGGTATTTTTATTCTATTATTCCTAAAATAATATGTGTTCCCTTTTTTAATAATAAAAACATCTTTCTTGTTCATTAAGGTCTTTCCAAAAAATATGTACCATCACTGATGTAAAAGTAGAAGGAAATTTGGATGCATTTGCGCGACCTCTAAACTTTAATACATATATTAAAGCAAAAGGTATAGATAGATATAGGTGTAGATTTCCGTGGTACAGCCGCATGAAATGCGGGTTGTTCCGCTTATTTCGGGAGAACTTTATTTTCTTTTAATGTTATATATTTTCTCAACATACCTAAGGGTGCCGACAGTCAACAACGAGTTGACGACCCGCTTCCGAAGACCGAGTTCGTTCCGAGTTAGACAAAGTGCGTGCCCGTATGAAAACACAAAAATCAGCTGTTTTCTATTTTGAACAGCCGTGTGAGTGTTGCCGTATTTGAAATAATCGAAGACACAAAAATTTCGCATGAAATACCCAAACATAGTATCGATGCTTATTCTCAATTTAAATTTTTAAATATATTGTTTTCTTTAAGAAAAAAAGCGACGCAGTCGAAAATTTTTAATAAAAAATGCGGGATTTTGTATTCCAAGTATTGGTAATTATCTAGTTTAGGTGACAACGCTGAAAATTGGTAAATTTTCAAGAAGTGGGGTGTCAATCGACGCATTTTGATCACATGAACACGAATCCGAAACGGAACTTAATTTTTAACGCAATAAAAAGTTGTTAACAAAAGACGGGCGGGGTAAAAACGGGTTTTTGAGTGGCGTGGTCCTATCCCTCCTCAGGAGTCAGAGATGCAGTTCTGATCAGAGATGTTAAGTATTGCAATCATTGTGACTTTCAGCCCTTGAAGTCCCATTCTTTTTTTTGAAGTCTTGAATGCAGCCTTTCAGTCATTTCTTTGACTGATGATTTAAAATTTGAAGTCCCCAGTATTTTTGCCCAGTCAGACTGACCATTCATTTTTTTCAATCATTCATGACTGGCGATATTTTTTAAGCAGTCTTTTAGTAAACTAGTACCAAAAATATGCTTTTTAAACGGTTTTATTTAGCTCACCCCGTTTGTTTTATTATTTATTCTTTATTCTTGGGTCAAATTTAGTAATTCAAATTTCACCCTCTTCCTGTCAACCGATTAATCTGAAATTTTGCACGCATGTATAACCCCGATGACAATGCAATATTATGAAAAAAAAATTCCGATAGGTGGCGCGTGGGTCGCTATATTTACAAAAATCGCATTTATGGTCCTATTTGGCTGAAATTCGGAACATGTATTACTACCTTGAAAAGAAGTATTTTCTTAAAAAAAAAATTCCGCTAGGTGGCGCGTGGGTCGCTATATTTACAAAAATCGCATTTATGGTCCGATTTGGCTGAAATTCGGAACATGTATTACTACCTTGAAAAGAAATATTTTCTTAAAAAAAAAATTCCGCTAGGTGGCGCGTGGGTCGCTATATTTACAAAAATCGCATTTATGGTCCGATTTGGCTGAAATTCGGAACATGTATTACTACCTTGAAAAGAAATATTTTCTTAAAAAAAAATTCCGCTAGGTGGCGCGTGGGTCGCTATATTTACAAAAATCGCATTTATGGTCCGATTTGGCTGAAATTCGGAACATGTATTACTACCTTGAAAGGAAATATTTTCCTAAAAAAAACTTCCGATAGGTGGCGCGTGGGTCGCTATAGAGGCGTTGGACTGCAATAAACTAACGGGCAAGAAACCTTGCAATAATGAAGCACTAAATGAATTAAACAGAATGCGAAATAAAAACTAAAAACTAGAAAATAAAAATAGGTAAAAAAACTTTTTAAGTTAAACGGTTTTATGTTATACATACATTGCAATGTTTAAGATAAATGTACTAAAAACCAAAAAATAATAAAATAGATACAGTCGTGGGAATTATAAACATTTGCATAGACTAGACTAAAATAAAACCGGGGGGCACGTCAATTGTCTACAAATTATCGACTTAATGTGCGATAGAAGAATCGTTTAATTCGTCGTTAGGCAGTTGGCCCGCAGACGGTGAGGAAATTACTTACTATTTTCTTGCTCATGGAAATTCCAATAGTTATACACTCCATGTTAATAAAAGAGATGTTTCAACTAGTTTATCGTTGGACATTCACACGAGGAATCGTTTCACTGCTCGTAGTTTGTCTTTAATCGACAAAACATATGATAAAAGTACTACTCGCTCACCACTATGAAACCCTAAAACTCGCTTATAATCGAGCTTGCTAGCTTTTTTCCACATTCTAGCCCTACTTATCACACGTCCATCGTTGTCGGTTGAACAACTGCCTAATTATAGTGTAACATTACAAAACAAACATTTTAATCAACGATTGTAGACAATTGACGTGCCCCACGGTTTTATTTTAGTCTAGTCTATGCAAATGTTTATAATTCCCACGACTGTATCTATTTTATTATTTTTTGGTTTTTAGTACATTTATCTTAAACATTGCAATGTATGTATAACATAAAACCGTTTAACTTAAAAAGTTTTTTTACCTATTTTTTTAGGTATTTTAGATGTAATATTATTTATTTTACATATACCTAAAGTGGTCAGTTTACAAAAACTTTGAAATACATATGTATGTATATATATAAATCCACAATATAACAAAAAACAGAGTAACTTATGTACGTACATTAAATATTAAGCAAATAGTTCGCCTTAACAATAACACCGGCATCAAACAATATTTACATAAAATACATATTTACAACATGCTTTCAAGTACGCAAGCCAAGTCAATTTTACTTTATTTTATTCTATTTTATTTTATTGTATTTTATTTTATTTTATTTTATTTTATTTTATTTTATTTTATTTTAATTTATTTTACTTTATTTTCACATTATTTAATTTTAATTTTAATTTATTTTTTGTTATTTTATTTTATTTGATTTTATTTTATTTTATTTTAATTTATTTTATTTTGTTTTATATGTATAGTTACATTATTTTTAAACATAAAAGTGCACTTAATTTATTCTTTTTTATATTAAAGATATAACAAGTGATTTAAGACATAGTACCAACTCCTTCATTTACTTTAATCAATAACAATTTTTCAAAATTGTCATCGGAAAGCTTTCCACGACGAGGAGTATTTAATAAAGAAGCGAACGAAAAAAGTCGTTCCACTGCAGCTGAAGATGGCAAAGGTGTGTTGTACTTAATGTATGCTTTCTTTATGGTCGGATATCTGTTTAACATTTCGTGTGTTGTTGTTTGTCTACCATGTACGACAAAAACTCTCCCTCAACAGATGAAGAAGTGTTTGCATTCTGGTGTATTTGATCATCTAGAAATTTGCAATTAAGTAATTTGTGTAATTTTTTTTTTATTATTTTGGTAGTTGAAAGCAAATCTTACCAACAGAAGAGAAGTCGAAAAAATCGTTACTGCTTGATTCGCATGGCGTAGAGTTTTGGCTGGAGAAAATATCATGCTCGTTTTCCTCTGATAACTTGTTTTTCACGAAGTCATTTATTTCTTTTACTTTTTCCGTATCAAACAGTGGATTCAGACTTTTGATCCATTTCAACTTAACATCAGGACAAAGGACAGCAGCCATAATAGCGTCGTTTACATTTTCTAAATCGTAATAACTTTTCAATCTTTTCTTTAGTGATTCATACAAAGAATATGATATGCTATTCAGGTGATTTAAAGAATTGTTTGTTTGTATTTTGTGGTACTTTGTCCTTAAAGTTGCCAATGTCGGCATAAGAAATCCGTAAACCATTCCGTTCTGCTGTTGTAAAAAATCTATTGCCTTAGATATGGGGGTCAGTAAAATTAAATATTCATCTAAATATGAAAAATCATTTTCGTGAAAATTTTCCAATCAAATTTGTCGCAAAGAAGATTAATTTTTGCTCTGTGAGACAACAGACATTGAACTGAGTCAAACAATGAGTTCCACCTAGTTACAACCGGGTATTTAAGTTGCAAACCTAATATATCCACTATTGTTTCAGATGATTTTGGTCTACTGACCTTGCTCCACAAATCAGAACACTTTTTCATAACCTAAAGGAAAGAAAATTGCTCTATTACGTAACCCGACTAACAACATGTACTATGTGACACTTCAGATTAAATTCTATTTACCTTTTTATGCTTTATGTATAAATTTGAATCCGCTTTTATAAGTTGAATTAAATCGGTTGTTGCCACGAGGTTTAAGGGATGTGTTGCACACCGTATGTGCTTTGGCAACGAGATGTCAAAGAAACTGCCTGCAAATTCAACAGCATCCATTTCATCAATGTTCTCTATCTCTTCCTCTAATACGGAGCTATTTAGTCCAAATTCTTTAAAGGCTTTAACAAAATTGGAGCCGTTATCTGTTACAGTGGCGCACACATTAGATGTATTAAGGCCAAACTCAGAATGAATTTTTAAAATAATATCATGTATCCGGTCGAATGTGTGGGCACCATTAAATCTTTGACATGACAAAGCTAAAGATTTTCTCTCGAAACTGTCATTAATCCAATGACATGTATAGCCAAAAAAACTTTTATGTTTAGTTGACCATATATCAGCAGTAGTGCAAACATATTTGCACTGCACCAACTGACGCTTAATATTGCTTATCATAGCATTATATGAAACATCCACTTTTTTTAATAAAGTTTGCCTGCTTACTACTTTAATGTCAGGATTGGCGTGCGCGATCATGACGTTAAATGATTTTGTATCTACAATAGATATTGGTAGCATATTTTCCGTAATAAATTTTACCACCAGATCGTTAAACTTATCCTGATTAGTAGATTTCTTCATACTTTTTGTCAAAGTCGTTTCTTTATACTCCTTATATTGCTCTATATGCTGTTTTTTTAAGTGGCGTAAAAAGTTGGATGAAACTTGCAAAGAGCCTTGCAGCTTTGCATTACACAATCGGCATTGTACTAATACACCTCGACGTTGTCGTTGAAATTGTGTTTTATCCAGCTTGAATAATATGCAAACATTTGTTATTTCAAAAGTTATTGGGTCGTATTAATAAAAATCAAGCAAATGCTTTCGTATGGTACAACGATATGTACATTCCTACCTTTTCTATAATTTCGAAATATTTGTCATACAAAACTGAACCATTGTAATTCCCGTCACCAATTTCCACCACGCTCGTATTCTGCTCAGGTTTGGATGTATCAAGCTTGTCGCACTTTTTTTTCTTTTCGGTGGAAGTATTAGCACTTATCAAGCGATATTTACGCTTTCTGCTTTGATTTAAACTGAAAGATGGATCCACCACAGAATCGTCGGAAGTATAATCAATACATGGATCAGACATTTTTATTAAAAACAATAGTATAAATTTGTATGTTAATTTTTATTTAAACCACAAACTTTCTCAATGCAAACTGTGACATCTAGGTAGCAGTTACTCACAGCCAGAGATCTTCTTCTTCTTTAATGTCGCGATATATGTAACTGTGATGAGTTTTAGGCCGAGCTTCCTATGAATTGGGTGGACCTACACAGTTTAATGCCGACAGAACGGAATCTGCCGAGACAGATGAATTTTATATGAAAAGCTCTTTCAATGCAGAAATACCTACACCCTTGTCCTAGTGGTAGATTTTAATTGAAATCGTATTTGAAAAAAAAAAAAAAAATTTGAGTGTTAATCGGGACCGGGGCCAGAACCCGAGACCTTGACATGAATTACGAGTGCGCTACCCAACACGCTATAACGCTACAAGCAGTGAGACATATCTCAACGCATATGTATGTATGTAAAATATTTTTAACATACATATTTACGTTCATACATATAAACATATATATGATGATATACATATTGTGGAAAAGAAACCAAAAAGTTATATATACATACATATATATGATCTGCAAAAGTGCATTCGCTTTTATAGAAACTGTAGTTTTCCGTTTTTATGCATGCCATTTGTTTTTAATTATTTGGTTATAAATATGTATGTATGTATATAAGTATGTATGTATGTACGTGTTTACATATGTACGTAGGGACTTATGTTTTGCTGAATGTTTTGGTAATTTCGTTATTAAATAAAAGATGCACCGATAGCCTAGCGAGTAGGTATTGTTGAATTCGTTCCGCAGGCGTGGGTTCAATTCCGGTGTGGTAAAAATATTTTTAAAATTTTTTTTGTGCATCTTTTTTTTTTAATCAAATTATTATTATTTTTTTCATTCTGGTTTTCATATTTTGACTCTATCAATCTTTAACAACCTGGTAACCCCTCAAGAAGAATGGCAAAAGACTGTAGCTGCAATCATTTCATGACTGCAATCAAATGATTGCAGTAACGGGGTGGATTGCAGCCAGATGACTGCACAGTTAAATTTACCAGTCAGAATGAAGGCTCATTTTTTTAATTCCCAGTCATGACTCACAAAAAATGAATAGCAGTCATTTTGACCCCAGTCAAAAGACTGCGCAGTCACAAAGTACTGCATTACTTAACATCTCTGGTTCTGATGTATTTTGTTATTTTATTGTTGAAAAGTGAAAAATAAGTAAAAGAAAATACACTTTTTTGGCAATAAATAAAGGAATAACCATACGCAATTTTTATTTCGTCCTTACACAAAAAAATTTCTAAAAGCTGCCTTTGTCGCAATTTTGTTTGCCTGTGTGAATTTTATGACGGAAAATATCAGTTGTTCGCTATCCGCTGGCCCGCTATCCGTTGACCCATTCAAAAATGGTAAAAAGGGATAATTTTGAAATAAAAATTACTTTTGTTTATCGTAAATTACTCGTTACTTTTCTTTTCATTGCCTAATTTCTCATTTATTTGAAAAATACGCTATACGTTTGCTATGTAGCAGGGATATGATTTCACTCAAACGTTTAAATTTTTTAAATATAACATCATTTATGTAACTTTTTTATTTCATCCTGTGCGAATTTATGCTCCGAAAAAAGTTATAACTGGATAATCTCGATTTTAAGTTTATTTGAAACTAAAATAAACGTATTAAAAATGGTTTCATGTGAATTAATAACATATACATAAATGATAATTATTTTCAGTAAATGAGCTAAACAATTATTTAATAACTCATAGTTCGCTTAAGTAAACTTAAGCTGTTTTTTCACACTCGCATTGATTTCGTTTCATAATACAATGAAAAATACCGTTCAAATGTTTTAGTGGCTAAAAAAGTTCGTTCGGCAACACCGCGTTGAGCAAAAGCAATCAGCTGACACGTTTTCCGGCAAAAATCAAAATGCTCGTTGATTTCTGCGGTACGGGCTGCGTACTCGTATGTTTCGGTCGTTGGTGAGTTTTTATTTATATGGCACTCTCATAAGGTAGATCGTGTCAGCTGACACGGGTTGCGGCAACTCGTTGTTGACTGTTAGCACCATTAGTGTTCAAATAAAATTGACACATACTCGTACCTACTTAACCTTTTTTTCCTCATATAACGTGATACAGCTTAATGTACATGTTACCATTAAATATCGTAAATCGTTCTGGGGCGAGCACCCTGTCTTATTCAATTTACGTTCTTTGCTGCGATCACAAGCAGGCAAATGAAACTGGGGCATGCTTTTAGGCGAAACGTGGAAATTGGAGAACTAGGATCTAAGTAGTAAGAAGACTTAGTAGGATTGCCTACATTCAGGCGCAATTAAAAATAATGGACGTGGAAAATAGATGCAGAAAATTGAAGTTGTCGTTTATTTGCGCGAAGACGATTTGCCACTTTTCACTTGATATTTTGTGATTGCGTTTACGTATACCAGTGATATTGTTAAAGCAGTACTTTGATATGTTTGGTGGACAGCAGTTTTCTTTTTGGATAGCACACATCGTCGGTCCCCTGCCAGAAACACGAATGTGAAAATTTTTTTAAGCACGATGTCTGCTCTTTATCGGGTATATATTGATGTAGTAATTACAATTTATATTTGTATAAATTCTTGTGTAAACATACATACATAATATGTACTTGTATGTACATAAGCATATATACAAATATTAATTGCTATTATATCAATATATACCCGATAAAGAGCAGACATCGCACTTAAAAAAATTTTCACATTCGTGTTTCTGGCAGGAGATCGACGACATGTTTGCACTCGTAACTACCCACCAAAAATCTAAGTCATATTTAAGTATTAAAACAGCAGATTTAAAGGCTAAGAAATTAGGCCTGAAAATGATAAGGGTAGCAAATTTGTATGGCGTAAGGCTTAAAATAAGGCTGATTTTCCTGTGTTGATGTCATCAGGCCATTAGGAGTACTCTCTCTCTCTGAGAGCACACCTTATTCCAAAGGCTTATCCATCATGAGAAATAAGGCCTAGGTAAGTATTAGAGAGTTAGGAGCGGACGAGTGAGTGCAAAACAGAAGTAGCGCGGTCAGCGTACTCCTTTATAGACCTGATTTGTCAACAATAAGCAAACCTTTTTTGCAGGGTACATATAGAAGTACGCATGTTTTGAGGAGTTTGCGAATGGAAAATGTACATATGGATGTATGCACATGTGTAAGTATATACAATACCCTTAAAAAATTTGAGGACCAGGTAGTCCAATGGGACGGGGCTATAAAGTAGGTCTGAAGGGACGTGGTTACGGACTTGGTTACATGTTATGCTGCATAGTACCACGCGTGAAGCGGCCTAGTTACAGACTTGGTTACATGTTATGCTGCATCGGACCACATCGAATGTAAATTGTCGTTCGCCGCCAACTAATTCGTTGTTGGTCGGCAATTTGGCCCGGTCTAGGGTATTGGGATGTAGTTTTAAACGTGGTCCACTGTCAGCATACTAGTCTATGGCCCAAATGGGGTGGTTTTTATATAGTCCTTTGTTATGCAGCGATGAAGCAGGGGTGGTCATGTCCAATGACATCGCAATGTTAATGTAAACATATTTTTTCATATATTTGGACCACCTCTGTAACTAGGAACTGTCACAACGTAACCTGGTCCTGTACTAACATATTACGTGGTCCCACTTTTTGCAGGGTATATATATTTCTGCATGTATTTCTGTATGTTCCCTGCAACCAGAAATAAACTAGTACCTATGAAAGTAAAATAGTTGATGAACTGACAGGAGATGGAAAAAACAAACTAGTTAGCTTTTTACTAATTGATCAACTAGTGTGAAAAAGACTAAGTACATACATACATACATACATATGAGTCTTTCTTTTACAAATCAGACACCACTTGTAACCTTACACCTCCGATTTGCTTGAAACTCGGTTTATGGGTTCTCCACCTAAAATAAGCTTACACGTATCCGGTGATTTAATTTTGAAAATGTTTTTTTTTCGGAGATATGATCTGTCAAACTTTTGATTTTGTCATGAATTAGGTAAATCACGTACATATTCAAACCCCAATACCTCGGGTTGTGGTCATCGTACACTCAGAGAAAAGTTGCAGACTAAAAACAAGCTGTGTCGTACTTGAATTAAGAATTACAGAAATTGAGGGAAAATAAATCAAATTTAAGTTTCCCCAATCTTGAATCAAGAACGGTACTCTTGAAACAGGATTAAAATATGAAAAGATCTTCGTCTAAGAATGGAATTCTTAATTTAAGAATACTATAAGCAGTGTTTTTAAAAAATACATATACATATACAAATATGTATGTAATTTTCGAATGTTGTTATTTTTTGTGAAAATGGAAAATTATTTATTGAAAAAAAATTTACATAGCAAGATGGAAGCAATTAAAATATCATAAATATATATGCATAATGCATATGTTCCATTGGACGAGTGCCAGGCGTATGCACGTATTGACGAATCAGGATGGAACTCGTCGATGAGTACTTATATACATAGTATGTATGCAAAAACGCTGCGCTTAAATTCGGACCAAATAGTTCACAAAGCGGAGGACGACGAAAGCCTGAGAAAAATTTGGGGGCCGTTTTCTCATATTTAAAGGGTGAGTTATCCATTCGAGTTATGTGCTCGATCGATTTGAGTGGTTAGACCCATTTTTTATATAAATTTAGGTGATTTATCAACTAGGTTGACTTAGCGCAATTACTCGCGAGTAATTTTTATTTTTACCTAAAAAAGTTACTCATACGGCTCGTCATACGAATGTTTTGTATGTGGTTTGTACGAAAATATAACAAAATTTATTTGTAAAAACAATATATGTAATTGCGCTTAGGAATCCTAGTAGATATGTAAGTAATCCTCTTATGATGGATATAAAAATAGGTGTTTCTACAGTTGGATCTCAGACTAGTATAACTAAATAAATATGCGCTCGTTAAAATTTGTGCTATATATTTATAAAGATAACATATAATCGGCAATCGATTATAATTTAAGTTTTTATAATAATTTTTAATTTTTATCTTTTATTTCAGATTCTCAAGATTATTTATCAATCGTAATATTCAACGCAGTGCTTCCCTCCCCATTTCGTTTCTGAAATAACTCTGGGAAGCTGAATTGTTGATTTAAAATCTTTTATTACAATTAAATATCTGTAATAGTTATAGTTGTATTTATAGTTATGTATAACAATATCTGAATATATAAATATTTTTGGGTTTATAATATACAATTTTGTATGTAATGACTGAATTATATATTATATATATTACTATATATGTATGTATGTAAATATCTGAAAAAATCTGAAAATAAAATACAATACACAAAAATAACCACTTTTACGTTTTATTTTTGTTAGGTGGGTTAAAAATTTCGAATTTTTAATTTCGAAAAAGTGGAAAATCAAGAATAAGTATTCTTAAAACGAAGTTGAAAATTCTACGCATAAGAATGAACATTCTGAAATCAATCATGGGCAATGCTGAATATAAGTTTATATACGCTTATTTCAAAACAGAAAATTCTTAATATAAGCGTTCTAAAAATGAGAATATATTCTTGATTTTAGCATTTTCAAGCTTAACAGACTTTCATAACGGTTTCGGCTTGATTCAAGCCCGCTATACTTAAATTTAGGTTGCTTTTTCTCTGAGTGTAGAGACTTCATCTTGTCACCGTTTGGAAGCTGAAGAAACAGGCTATTATTTGTTTTATATAAGACTATTTTCATTGCCCTAAAGTTTCATTAATTGGAAGCAGATATATTTTTAGGCCCGATTTACCTCGTGAATACCAGTAAATTAAGGATTTAAAATTATACCATCATACTTAATCCTTGTTAAATTATCAAAAAAACCAATGTTTCAACAGAATGGGCAAGAACTATTTTTAAAATATTTTTTTGTATGACGACCTGCTATATTTTATATGAAAATAAAATTTTTTTTTTTTTTTGAAATAAGATGGAGTAGCTGGGTATGGTTGAAAGTTAGCGACAAAAATTATTAACAATTTCAATGCTCAATAAAATACACGGATCAAACGCATTTATACGAACTAACAAAATCAGAAATATGTATTAAGTACCTGCATTGCGCGTTTTAGGTAAAACAAGAAATTTTATATTTTTTATATGTTTATGTATACATACATATGTACATATACGTACATATATTTTATTCCATCACATTTATTTCTGTGGTATTTTCATATAAAGAAAAAGGCTTTGCCGCTCTTTTATTTCTTGACAGTGGAATTATACAGTGGAGTTTTAATCAAAAAAAAGTATTTCTTTCGAAAAATATTTTTAATGCGTCTTTCTTTGAAAAGTAAAAAGTTTGCTTCTTTCTTCCTCAACAAAACGCTTTGCGTCTTTTTTCTTCGTCGACTTAAAATCAGTTTTATCACTAAAACAGCGTTCTAACTTTATAAAATTAGGTGAATGTCATTTTAAAGTCTTAAAATACTGTTCTAAACTGTAAAAATAGAAAGAGAGTACGTGCATTAAAAAAAAAAGAAAGCGTGAGTAACGAGTACTCATGAACATTGATGGGTAAACAGTTTCGAAATCGGATTTTTATTCCCTTTCCCTTATTCCTTTTTTCCTTGGGTTTCTATGGATTAAAATGCGACTATCGTTTTTACAATTTTTTGTTTTCATTGTCACTGCTACATTTTGTTGTGTAGTTTTTGATTTTTATCTTTTGATTTTTGATTTCTGACTTTGATTTGTTTTGGTTTGTTTTGCACAGAAACATGCAAGATCATCCGAGTCCTCGTTTTGACCCATATCTCGGGACCCGACCTAGGAATTATAAAGAATAGGGCTCCCTGTAGAAGCCCTGCTCAAAACCTTTCATTTGATACGAATATTGCTCTTAAAATTAGATAGATAAATGTAGGTAATAATAATAATAATACAATGGCGCTATTATAACTCTGACGAGTTTTATGGCCGAGCTTCTCTCCCAATTCGAGGTGTGCTCCTTTTTGTTTTTGCTACTAATTGGGTGGACCTACAGTGTTATGCCGGCTCCGAACGGCGAATGCATTTTTTGTGAGAAGCTTTTTCATGGCAGAAAAACACTCGGAGGGTATGCCGCCCACTGCCGAGAGGTGACAGCCGCTCTTAAAAACCCAATAATTAGATTTTTACTAATTAGAAAAATTGTTTTGGTGTTTTGCTCGGATCGTGGTGTGAACCCGAGACCTCTGGCATGGCAGGCGAGCACTCTACCCACTGCACCACAGCGGCCACAAGATGTATGTACCCTGCAGAAAACGGAACTAGTCCCTACATGCATGTACAAACCAGCCGCTTGTGGCAATCAACTAGCCCAAAACCTGCCACATCTATACTTCTATACTAATTATATAAAATTGATTGTATAGAAAATGTATGTAACGCGATAACTCAAAAAGTACTGGACCGATTTTAATAGTTCTTTTTTTAAAATGTCACAAATGGTAAATCCTCGACAACCATGTACTTTTTTTTGCGCATTTCTGAAACTTTAATACCTTTTTCCCGGTTTTAAATTTCGAAAAACTCAAAAAAGCGCAAGCATAGACAGATTCGTTTGGTCATTTGCCGTGTTCAGTGGAGGCGTCGCAGTCGTGCCAGGCACCGCAGTGCAGGCGACTCATATGTTTGTTTTTGCACGGTTTGTTGTTTGTCTCGGTGGCAATCAAAAACCTGTTTACACATGCATACTATGCTATAACTCAAGAACGCCTGCACCAACACGAGCGATATTGGTATCAAAAGAAAGGTGTTGAGCAGGACTTCAACATAGAGTTATTTTCATTGTGATGCCTAGACATCCTCCCTAGTCTGGGTAAGAATGTGGACCCAGATGACTCCGGAATGTTTTGGAACGATATTGGTATGAAATTAAAGGTATTGAGCAAGGCTTTAACACAGACATGTTTTTATTGTGATTTCCATGCCGCGTCTCCAGATATGGGTCTAAAGGTGGATCTGGATGACGTCGGCATGTCTCTGAGCGATATTGGTATCGAATGAAAGGTATTGATCTGGACTTAAATATAGAGCTCTTTTAATAGTGATGCCTAGGCCGGGTCTCCACATAAGGGTCAACAGGTGGACCGGATGACCCTCGAATATTTATGAGCGATATTGCTACCAAATGAAAGGTATTGATGAGGACTTCGGCGTAGAATTATGTTATTTGTGATGCCTGGGCCGGGTCCCCAAATATGGGTCAAAATGTGACCCCGGATTAACCCGGAATGTTTCGGAGCAATTAATACGAGTTAATGAAGCCCACAAAATTTTATGGCGATATGATTACGTTTTGAACTGCCCCCAGCCCCGCAAAGTTGAAAGCAATAAGCACGATCTGGTACAAATATGAAATTTTGAAAATTATAAAATCAAAAAACGAAGTTTGAGGATTGATAAACATGGCTAAGCTGAGTAAGCTAAGCTAATTAAAGTAATACTTTTTTTTTGGTAACAACAACAACAAAAGTTATTAAAGGGCAAAGTTTATATTATGCATTTTTTAAATTGCAATTACTTACACCCTCATTCTGTATTGCGAAACGAACGTTCGTTTCGTATCAGAGACGAATCGTTCGCCTGTTTGTATTATGTATTACGAACGGCGGCCGCTGTGGTGCAGTGGGTAGTGCTCGCCTGCTATACCAGAGGTCTCGGGTTCAAACCCCAGTCCGAGCAAACACCAAAAAAATTTTTCTAATTAGTAAAAATCCAATTATTGGGTTTTTTTAAGAGCAGCGGTCACCTCTCGGCAGTGGGCGGCATACCCTCCGAGAGTATTTCTGCCATGAAAAAGCTTCTCACAAAAAATGCATTCGCCTTTCGGAGCCGGCATAAAACTGTAGGTCCACCCAATTAGTGGGAAAAACAAAAAAGGAGCACACCTCGAATTGGGAGAGAAGCTCGGCCATAAAACTCGTCAGAGTTATAATAGCGCCATTGTATTATATATTATATTATAATATTATATTACGAACGAACAAGGAGACGAAAACGGCTGCCAAAACGTTAGAAATTTACATTCTCTATTTCGAAAAATCGCCAAAACGACGAAAAGAAATGTCAAATTCAAACGAAAACTATTTTGTTATCGTTGATGAATTTGAAATGGAAGAACGTTTGGTTAGGCGTACGTTCACCACCAAAAACACCACCAACAAAAGAACTCTAAACAACCATTCCATCCAAAGCAGGCCCTATAACAACAACAACACTTCCTACGACTACTCCATCTACAATAGAGCCACCTACATCACTGATTACACCATCTCCACCAAAATGCACACAACCAATACCACTACACCGACAAGACCATCGCTGCGACAAAAGCGCAGCTTCTATGATTTGATTGCTAGGCCAGCCGAAGCTGCAAACAAAAACAAACCAAAGCTACTAACAAATTAGCATCAGCAGCTATTTCCGAATGTTTGCGCGAGATCACACCGTCGACGCACGCATTATCACCGTTGAAAAGGTAATCGCTACAATATGTATGAATTCATCTTCGAATAATATGAGAAAATACCGTCTGCAGTGTGGATATAATTAAACCACGATGGGAAAGTGCCGCTGAAAGGAACGACGGCCGTGCACCAGCAATAGCTTAGCGATGTGTGAAAATTGTGGTATGCTAAAATCACCGGCAAGCGAAGCCTGTCTACCCTCACGTCCTTCATAATGTTTTGCACCTAATCTTTTTCATTTTCACTTATTTTAAAATTATTAAACAAACTATTGTGGAAATAAACAAATGAAATAATACATCCCAGCAGTATTTATCAGCTGGAAAACAGCACATATTTCCTACTGAATATTCAGTAGAGATGTAGTTCTAATATCTGAACTTTCCCTTTCGTTTTTATATAGAGGTGGCGTCGAAAATCAACTACCTAAAAACTGCCGAACGAGAAGGGAGAGTTTCTGTAGGAAAAAAGGCCTGAATACGCAGGGAGAACTTCCATAGCATGTATTTCAGTACACCTGATGTCTTCACTGCGTGTTCAGTTATTTTTTCAGCAATGAATTTTGAACTTACTTTCAAGCTATTTTTCATAATGAATATTCTATTGAATATGCACCTCCTTACCTCAAATACTGCTGGGATACTTATGTAAATATATTGACAGAGACAAGAAAACAAAGAAGACTAGTGTTTCCAGATTGTCGGAACAATGCTTAAAAAATATAAAAACTTTGAAAAAAAGTAGTTTTTCTTATAAATCTTAAATTATTTTCATATGGTAAATTGCTATTTCACCATGATTTCGTCTCATATTTTGTCATAACGTAAGCAACGTAAGAATTGACGAACAGCATAGAGAATACCAATGCTAGACGAAAACGTCTCGAGACGATTCGTTCGTCTGAGCTTCCGTTTGCAATACAGAATGAGGGTGTTAAAAAATACTGAACCGATTTCGAATATTTTTATACCATTCGAGATAAGTATTTTGATTCCCTTTGATTTGATATACATTTTATATATGAAAAGTAAGGAGGGTAAAAGAGGGTTGACCCCGCAGAGGGGGTATTATGGAACCCACATAAACAGAACATACGGCGCGGGTGTTAGTGCCAATGATGTCGATATCATCGGCGTACGCCAGCAGTTGTACACTCTTGTGGTATAAAATGCTTCCTGTATGGTTAAGTTCTGCAGCTCGTATTATCTTTTCCAGCATCAAATTGAAGAAGTCACACGAAAGGGAGTCACCTTGTCTGAAACATCGTTTGGTCTCCAACGGTTCGGAGAGGTCCTTCTCAATTCTGACGGAGCTGGTGGTGTGTCAACGTCATTTGACATAGCCGTATAAGTTTGCAGGGAAACCAAAATCAGACATTGCGGCGGTGCAGTGAAATAACGCCCGTTGAAATAACGCCCGCGGGCATTTTTTCCTTTCTTGAAAAAGAAATAATTCCCGCGGGCGTTATTTCGTTTTGGGCATGGGCTTTATTTCTCTTTCGAAAGGGCAATTAAGCCCGCAAACGGGTTTTTTTTTTTGAAATATGATGTATTAGGGAAAAAAGCGCCACAGGCGAAAAATTGGAATAAAAACTCAGCACTCTTTAAAAGGGATAATTATAGAAGAAAAGTTTAATAATCAGCTGTTTAGTAAGTTAACCGCGCCGGGCCGTTTTTACAGGGGTCCCGGTCCACAGTGCTTTTGCACAGAACACTTTTCTGCGTTGGCGGCCTTCGGCCACGCTTTTAAAAAATAACCCTGGGCTACGCCGTCCAAGTCCGGTCATGTGTCATAACCGTGGCTACCGCCACGGTGATGTCCGTCTGCGTAGTACACCCTTCAGCGATTTTTCATTCCAAATATATACAAAATCGATTTCCTGATTTTTTGCAACTGTAAATACCTATATTTCGGAAACTATAGGACTCCGAACTGTCCGACTTCAGATATAGGATCGGGGCGGTGCGACGCCCCCTTGTAAAAAACGGTTTTTACGCCCCCCTGAGTCGGCAAAGGAAAGCGAGACAAACATTTATTATATCATTCATATTTTTTTTCTTAAGCAAGTTCATATTAGGTGTGTTTTATTTGTTGTTACCTCTGTCATATGTAGGCTGACCATAAATATGAATCGAAAATGAGGGACAAAATTTCAAATGATATAAGTACGAACATATGTATGTATATTTATGAAACTTGAAATCGTAAAAAATATTTATTCATCAAATAATAGGCTTACAAACATATGTAATTCACATTCTCTTCAGACTTTTTGTTTTAACAAAAATAAACAAATTTGTAAGTTTAATTATAGGTATCTCCAATAAAGCAAGCATAATGCTACACAGTAAAAATTTTAGTTTAATTTTAATACCATTTTGGTATTTATATATAACAATGCCAAAAAGCATAAAATTAAAACCATTCTGGTTTAAAAAAAGAGAATATTGAGAGACAGAAATTATTCTTGGTGTCAAATTAATACTTTCTTGGAATTAAATCAAAACCATATTTTCTTTATTTTTAGAATATTTCTGGTATTAAAAATAATTGAAATGGTATAAGATCAATCCAAAATTGGAATAAATTCTATACTTTTATGGAATTAAATCAAAACCAAATTTTGATTATTTTTATAATATTTTTAGTAATAAAAATATTTTAAATGGTATTAAATCTATCCGAAAATTGGAATAAATTGTATACTTTTTTGGATTTAAAAATAAACCCCCATAAAATCTCCAGTGGATATACTGCAAATAACCCATTATCCCAAAGATTAATGAGAAATTGAATAACGTTAACATAGTTTATTTACATAAATATCCAAAACAGTAGTAGCAAACACTAAAGTACCTTATATATCGAGCCCTAATCCTCATAAAAGTGTATCCAACAAAAAGTAAATTTTACCGGACACAGTGTTTTTAATTTGTTTTGCATACAGTTTGTATGCAGCCTTGAAACTTATTTAGTCTCTAACTTCGTAACTGCACATTACACAGCCATGCAATTTTGGGAGTTGATGCATGTGATAGTAAATTGTTGATTTCCATTATGGCGGTTAGGGCTCGATATATATATACATATTGTCACTTTTATACTAATATTTTGGAGATTTCCGGGAAAATTTCGGCACCGTCGCGGTTCTTGCAGTGATACTGTCTTATGACTGAAACTGCTTATGACTGAAAAAATAAAGCAAAATTTACCCTCATGATATTTAATTAATCTCCTGCATTACTTACTTTATACAATTATTAGATTCGGTCCATTTATTTGAGTATATTTGATTACTCCTCCGGATTGCAGTTTCGAAAACATTTTGTTTGATTTTATTTTTACTTTTTTCTGATAATTTTTTTTTAATATTTTTTTGGTTTTGATTTTAAACCAAAAATATTTTGTTGGTAATATAATTGAGAAAGAGAAAGTTTTTTATACTTTTCAGGATTTGTTTTTAAACCATAAATGATTAAACTTCTTTAGAGAGGATTTTAATACTTTTCAAGACTTTATTTTGAAACTATTTTGGAATAAATAAAAATGTAAAACTTCTCATAGTTTAAAAATAAGACTTTTTGGCATTAAAATTCAAATTTAATTCCGAGAATGATTAAATTAAGTACCAAATGGTATTAGAAATAAACTATAATTTTTTACTGTGTACGATAAAAAAGAATTTGGTAACTTAGTTTAATGTCCACAAATCAATTTTAATACGATTTACCAATTTCCTTCGAATTAATTTGCCACACAGCAACCACAAAAATTACATTCCAACAAACATATAGTCAATGAGGATGGTAGTTATTATCGATAACTACTTAAATTCTGATGAGAAAAAGGGCTGCCACCTCAACCTTTTTAATATAAAACAGATTTTAAACAAAAAGGGGAATATTCATAGTCAAAATAAAATATTGATTTTAACTAACTTAAAATCAGATTTTATCAAGACTACGAATATGCCCCAAAATAAATAAATGAGGGACACTAGGAAAAAAAACAGAATATTTTGAGGTTTTCCGAAAAAACAAAAAGACGAGGGACAGACGTCTGAAAAACAGAACGGTCCCTCAAAAAACAGAACGGATGGTCAGCCTAGTCATATGGCATATAAAGTGAAATAAAGCATTTGTAACGCAAAACATCAAATGGGACATAAAACCATAATTTTCACAGTTTACTAATTTCAACTAAAAGCTGGGTATCCACATCATAAGAAATTGCTCAAGAAAAAATTGGCATTTATTTCTTAAGTAATTTTGACGTTTGATTTTTTCTTCAAGAAATATATACAATCGTATATATTTCTTGGCAAAACCAGCGTTGCCAACCTCATTTTTCGTCAAAAATTGTAATAGATTTTCTTGTGAAGTGGATACTGCCTAAAGAAAATTTGACACAAGAAAATTTCTTGACCATTTCTTAAGCGTTTTTTATATGGAGTTTTAGCATTTCTTGTGATGTGGATACCCTGCTAAAAAAAGCTTAAGTTCCGAGTTTCAAGATTCTAGCTCAATTATTACTATTTTTGGCCGCGTTTGTATGGAGGTGCCCCCACTGTGCGGCGCTTTTTCGCTAATACACCATATTTAAAAACCCCGTCTGCGGGCTTAATTGCCCTTTCGAAAGGGAAATAAAGTCAACATCGCCGAATAAGGCGCACGGGCGTTCTTTCGCTTTCTGAATGGAAATAAAACCCACGGGTTTAATTGCGTTTTATTCGCAGGCGCTATTTCTTTTTCAAGAAAGGAAAAAACGCCCGCGGGCGTTATTGCTACGGGCGTTGCTTCACTGCACCCATTGCGGCATATAGGCAATTCCAATGCGTGCTATCAAAAGCGGCTTTAAAATCGACATAGAGATGGTGTGTGTCGGTTCCTTTTTCATGGGTTTATTCCAGTATTTTGGGTATTGTGCGTTCATCACTCACATTTTAATTAATAAATCATTTTATTTTAGTAAATTTCATAAATATATACACACAAAACCTAACATTTTAAGAAAAATACGGATGCTCAAATTGAAATTGAAATTGCAAATTTTGCAAATTTCTGTTCAATCAGCATTGAGCTGTTGAGCTAGCAGGTTGTTTTGCTCAAGTAGTCTCTGAATGCTTGTAAATCAGGGATTATCACACTAAAACTTTCACACATTGTGCATGTGTTAAAAGTACAAAAGCTCTTGGCTACACCCAAAAGAAACTCGACTATGATGAAAACTAAAAATTTTAATTTTGGAAATGCATATTATTACTATTATAAATTTCACAAAAAATCACAAATCAAAAAATTTAAATAAAAAAATAAGAGCAAAAAATGCAAAATCATGATTCCTAATAAAAATATTACGTAAAGAAATTAAAATAAAAAAACCACCCCCACACACAATCATATTGCAGAAATGTGTAAATTAAAAATTAAATTCCAAAACATTGCATTTTTCGCCACCTCTTTTTATACTCAGCTGTACTAGTACACAGAGTATTATAGTTTTGATTTCCTAACGGTGGATTGTAACAGAATGAAATAATCGAGATAGATATAGACTTATATATATCAAAATGATCAGGGTGAAAAGAGAAATCGATTGAGCCATGTCCGTCCGTCTGTCCGTCTGTCCGTCTGTCCGTCTGTACGCACGATAACTCGCGCAAAAATTGAGATATTTTGATGAAATTTGAAATGTAAGTTGGCATCAAGACAGGAACGGATGGTATTGAAAATGGGCGAAATCGGACCATGACCACGCCCACCTCCCCTATATAGTAAAAATCGGAAATTTTGTATCTCAGTCACTAATAGAGCTAGAGTGATAAAATTTCACACACGTATTGACCTCAGGCCCTTATGAAGAAATATGATGAAATTTTGGAAAATGGGCGGTGCCACGCCCACTTATTAAGGGGCAAACATTGAAAGTTTTATGAGTCATAACTCAGAAACCGTTGAAGATATATCGATGAATTTTGGTAGGCGTGATATACTTACTTAGGCAAATGTTTTGACGAAAAATTGCCAAAATCGGTTGACGACCACGCCCACTTTTATATATGGGTCTTATAAAGTGACCTAATAAAAACATTTTAAGCGATATCTCTGTCAAATATAAAGATATATCATTGAAATTTTATGGAAGGTGTCCAACTATGGACATATAACAAAAAATACAAAAATTTTGGAAAATGGGCGTGGCACCGCCTCCTCTTAGAAGCAGGAATATACGAGATTTCTGAGCCCATAACTCGACAAATAATCGATATATTATGACGAAACTTGGTGTATACACTTTCACTACTTGTAGTAATACATGTTCAAAATTTTAGCGAAATGGGTTGACGACCACGCCCACTTATATATATGGGTATCATAAAGTGGCCTAATAAAAACATTTTAAGCGATATCTTTGTCAAATATAAAGATAATTCATTGAAATTTTGTGGCATGAGTTCTACAATAGATGGGAAACAAAAAATAGAAAAATTTCGGAAAATGGGCGTGGCACCGCCTCTTTTCAGACAAAGGAATCAACGAGATTTCGGAGCTCATAACTCGACAAATAATTGAGATATTATGACGAAACTTGGTTTATACACTTTTATAACTTGTGTTAATGGACACGCAAAAATTTATTGAAATCGGTTTATGACCACGCCTACTTTTTAACAAAGATACTTCTGGAACACCCTTTGGGAATTTGTAACGTGACATCTTTGTAACTCATAAAGGGATGAAATTTTGCACAGAGAATAATATTCATAAGCTTAGTTGGATGACTGATAAAAATTTAGAAAATGGGCGTGGCTACGCCCACTTTATGCAGCACTCGATTTATATAAAGTACCTACACCGTGTTTCCATCAAACGCAAACAAACAATGAAAGCATACAGCTGAGTATCTAATGTTCGATTCCACTCGAACTTAGGCTTCCTTACTTGTTAAAAATATGCTTATTCGTGTGTAGCGTTTAAACTCACGTACTCCCTAGCCACGGTCAACTCGAATATTCCGCCGACCCTCTGACTGACTTCCCGCTGTTTTGTTTACTTTGTTATTCGCTGCGTACGCAATTTCGAATCAATGTCGACGTCCAAACACGGAGACACGAAGTTGAGCAACCCGCTGCTTTTGTTCGTTTGATGGTGAGAAGGCGACGAGGAAAGGAGGGGGGCACCAAGTCGTCGGTGCTCGGACAACACGCTTTGTGCAGCAATTCTTATCGCCAGCAGTGATGCCGAAATTGGGCCTTTCGGACCAAATCTGGTCCGATAAATTTACGTTGGGCTGTTGGGCGGCTAAAATCAATTTTGGTCCGATTTGTAATATGAATATTTTTAGTGGAGACAATTTCTCTGACGCTAAACATTTTATCTTTTCTATTCGCATGTCTATTAGAGTTGGGAAATTTAGTTCACTTTGTTGAGCGCTCAATTGGTGAGCGTGATATCAAAATGAGGTTTCGCCTTCGTTGCATCTAAATTCGCTTGGGACTCGTCTCGCATGCCAAGTTTAATGAAACGTCAAAATCAGACAATCTGACATTTATTTTACAAATAAAATGCTGAAATTTAACACAAATTATGTTTCACTTGAAAAGCGCCAGCGAACATACGGGCTATTCCACGAATAGGTTAGGTTGGAGTGGCTGCCATAGAGTCGCACTTAGGCCAGTGCAGAGGCCCGTTGTGATACCACAAGAAGAAAACGGATTACTCCTCCTTTTTGAACCAATTTGAGAACCTAATGCAGTTCACCAGGGCCTTTGAGAAATTGAAAGTGAAATACAATTAAAATTTCATAATATTAATTTTTTTCTTTCCAATGACATCCCAGAAATTTTTGATATTCATATTTTTTTGACACAATACACATAATATGTTATCGAGAAATCCGAGAAACGAGATTTAATCGAGAACCCGAGTCTCGGATTTCTCGATCCTCGAATTTCTCGACACTGCTCGAGATCGAATCGTAAGCCCTACTATGTACTTCTATTTAAAAGTGAAATTCGATTCGAAAGCACATTCTTATTGCATAGAATATATGGAATAGAACTCGAAATCAAAAAAATTTTCTTTCGAATTAAACTACAGAGTGAGGGCCCAGGTACTTTATGTCGACATACGCGACTTTGCATAGGCTATCCAGGAAGAAAGTCTCAAGAAAGCGTCGTCTGCCGTTGTTAAGAGCCGAGCAGTGGCAGATGAGGTGTTCGATTGCCTCCTCACCTCAAGCTTATGCAGCATCTGCGGTAGGGTGCACCTAACCTCTCTGTGTGTTTCCCGATGAGGCAGTGTCCTGTGAGTACCCCCACAAGGTTCGAGATGTAATCTCTCCTTAGAGTACTGATGAGATCACTTGTGAACCCATTTCTGCCAGGTTTGCCTTGTGTTCGACATACTGGCTTCTGTTGCCATCTATCGCTTGCTAGTTTATAGATATGCTATTTAAGAATTAGCTTGTTTGTGGCTAACGGCATACCAATGCGTTCTTTGCCAGGAAGAACCTGCTCGGTAGTGCACTGCCTCACAAGTTCATCCGCTCTATAATTGCTATTGATATCCCTATGTCCCGGGACCTACACGAGGTGCAGACAGGTCTGTTTGGCCATCTCCTTTAGAGATCGGCGACAGTCTAGTGTTAGTTCTGAATTGAATGAGTGGGAGCCAAGATAACTTAGTATGTACATACATATGTATTTAAAAATAAATATGTAATTCCACTTTAAGTTGACTTCTGATTTTTGGGCGTTTTTTGGCGGAATTGGGCGGTAATTTGGTCGGTAAAATTTGTTTTCAGTGGCAACACTGATCGCCAGTGACCAATCAGAGCGTTCGAAGAATGCCAGAACAAAACATAATGAACAAAAGTTGGCCAGCGACGAGTTGATGTGTTTGGACAAATGGAAGACAGAACAGCGGCACAAAAGAGAATCGTTGGATAATTTCGCGGCAGAGTTGCTGTGTTTGGACACGGACAATTGAGTTGTAGTACTATATAGTTTTGGCTGTTTTGTTTACGTGGTCACTTTCTGTCCGTCCGTTTATCCGTTTTTTTGTCCACAGACATACTCATGTACAAACAAATTTTGCGCTCTTCTGGAGTATATTTTTTTTGATATTTATTAGTAGCTGAATGACATTTAAGTGATCGCATTTCATTGCCCGAATTCGCTTTCCTCCCCCATTTCCTCATACATACCCAGCAAAAAGGTTTCTAAGGCAAAGCTGCTCCGCAACTGTTAACCTCAACAGTTGGGTAGCAGTTGAGTTAAACAGCTATGTACGTCTTAGAAACGGCTTGATGAGTTTATTAACTGCTTGGCTTTACACAACATGTTGAGCTCAAGTAGCGAACAAAATTTGTCATTTTTTGATTTTTACTCTCTATGAGAGATTGGTTGCTCGTTGATTCACTGTCAGCGGCGAATCACGGTCAAAATTGAGAGTGTGAGTGTGCTCCCCAACTCTCTCTCTTATTTTTCGCCAGCAGCGCTGCTTGCTGTTATGCACTCATTCTCTCTGCTCCAAACGTTTTAATACTTAACCCTGCCTAGGCATCGCCATGAAAAAACTTTATGTTAAAGGCCTGTTCAACACCTTTCATTTGATGCCAATATTGCTCGAAGAGTTGCTGGGTCGATCTGGGTCCACATTTAGGCCTTTATTCCGGGAAGCTCCCACTTTTTCGAAATTCTATATACCCCACTATGCGCGTTAGCAACACGTAAATCAACAGTGAAAATTTCATAAAGATCGGTTGATTACTTTGGGAGTCTATAAAGAACACACATACACACCGATTTTTCCAAATTTCGGACATTTCCGGAGGGATTTTCCAAAATTTTCTTCCTTAAAACCCTTCTCCTTGAAAATACGAATAACTGACAAACAACTTTACAGAAATCAGCCCAGCCGTTCTCATTTTATGAAAAACTAAGTATACATTTTTTACACCATTTCTAAATATATACATAGATTTCGTGGACTAAAAATAATAAAAAACAAGTAAGGAAGCCTAAGTTCGAGTGGAATTAAATACTCAGCTGTATGCTTTCATTGTTTGTTTGCGTTTGATGGAAACACGGCGCCCACAAAGCGAGTGCCGCATAAAGTGGGCGTAGCTACGCCCATTTTCAACATTTTTATCAGTCATCCAACTAAGCATATGAATATTATTCTTTGTGCAACATTTCATTCCTTTATGACTTCTAGTTACAAAGATGTCATGTTACAAATTCCCAAAGGGTGTTCCAATAAATTTTTGCGTGTCTACTAACACAAGTTATACAAGTGTATAAACCAAGTTTCGTCATAATATCTCAATTATTTGTCGAGTTATAGGCTAAGAAATCTCGTATATTCCTTTGTCTAAAAAGAGGCGGTGCCACGCCCATTTTCCAAAATGTTTCTATTTTTTGCTTCCGCTCTATTGTGGAACTCATGCCACAAAATTTCAATGAATTATCTTTATATTTGACAGAGATATAGCTTAAAATGTTTTTATTGGGCCACTTTATAATACCCATATATAAAAGTGGGCGTGGCCTTTAACCGCTTTTAAAAAATTTTCCATCCAAATGTTTGCCTAAGTAAGTAAATCACGCATACCAAATTTCATCGATATATCTGCAACGGTTTCTGAGTTATGGCTTATAAAACTTTCCATGTTTGACCCTTAATAAGTGGGCGTGGCACCGCCCATTTTCCAAAATTTCATCAAATTTCTTCATAGGGGCCTGAGCTTAACACGTGGGTAAAATTTCATCGCTCCAGCTATATTAGTGACTGGGATACCAAATTTCCGATTATTTCTATATAGGGAAAGTGGGCGTGGTCATAGTGCGATTTCGCCCATTTTCAATACCAACCGTCCCAGTCTCGATACCAACTTGCATTTCAAATTTCATCAAAATATCTCAAGTTTTGCGCGAGTTATAGTGTTTACGGGCGGACAGACGGACGGACGGACAGACGGACGGACGGACGGACATGGCTTGATCGATTTCTCTTTTCACCCTGATCATTTTGATATATATCTATCTCGATTATTTCATTCTGTTACAATCCACCGTTATGTGATTAAAACTATAATACTCTGTGTACTAGTACAGCTGAGTATAAAAAATTAGGTTTTTAAAGCAGGGACCGTAATCATTATGAGTTTTATAATAAAAATCGTCATTTAATCATTATATGTTGAGTTTTTTATATTTCATCAAAAATAATCATTATTTTTTGAGTTTTATTTTTTTTTTGGTCAGAAATAACACTTATTCCTTGAGCGATATTTAATCTTTCAGAAATAATCATTATTTTTTTAGTTTTATTTTTTTGACCAAAAATAAAACTCATTCCTTGAGTGATATATTTATCGTTCAGAAATAATCATTATTGTGTGAGTTTTATTTTTTTCGATCAAAAATATCACTCAGTCACGAAGTTATATCGATGGGAATTTTTTAGTAATTATGTTCGATTTTATAAAAATCGATCGTTTTTATAAAAATTTTGATTTTCAAAGTAGGTTTTTTATAAGAAGTAGTTAAAATCAGGAATTTTATTAATTTAAAAATAAGCCCGTTCTATGCAAACACTTAAAGTGTAATATTAAAAAGATTCGATGAATTCTTTATTTTTGGCGATTTATTTCCAAGTGAAACAAAACGAAAAACTCGGGGGAAATTTGGTTTCCTTGCAAAACTTATATGGCTATGCCAAGTGACCAGTGTTGCCAGAACTTTTCCAGAGTTCCAGCTAGATTCTCAAAAAAAAAGCTAGAAAAAGCTAAAAAAAAATGTTTCACACATCAAAAAAAATTTAAAGCTAAAAAAAGAGGCTAAAAAAATATCGAAACTACCCTGTAGATCTTGGAGCGAGATCTCCACAAGCGAGAGCAGAAGAGTACTCTATTTGATATCCTTTCCGAGCAATATCAAAATTTTTTCAGTTTTGCTTTATTTTGTTTGTGTTTATTACTTTCCTTCCTAGGACATACGATTGAGACACCTCCAAAACATGGTCTCTGAACGCTGAACAGCATTTTCTGGCGACGAAAATCGTTGACCACGCATTTTTTTTGATGAGCGGGAATAATGAGAAGTAATTGGGTGCCAAGTCAGGGCTGTACGGCGGATGACGCATCAATTCGACGTTTTTGCCGTCCAAAAAGGCGTTGGTTTGAGCCGATGTGTGAGAGCTCGCATTGTCATGGTGAACAATGATTCGTCTTCTCTTGTTCGTTTTTCGAATTTCTCCGAAGACTTCAGGCAAACAAATTGTGGTGTACCAGTCAGAATTGACCGTCTTCCGTTGCTCAAGCGGAACAGAAGCCACATGACCAGATTTGCCGAAGAAACAGGCGACCATTTGCTCCGAAGTGCTTCTTCCACGAGCAACTTTCGTTGGATTTGGCTCATCTTCGAAGACCCACACGGTCGATTGTTGTTGTGTTTCGGGTTCATACGCATAGATCCATAATTCGTCACCTGTGACGATCTTATAAACGCCTTTTGAAGCACCGCGATCGTATTTTTGCAACATTTCGTTGCACCAATCGACACGAGCCTTTTTTTGAGCGACAGTCAAATTGTGCGGGATCCAATGTGAACAAACCTTTTTTACGGCCAGGTGTTTATGCAATCTCGAATGTATGCTAGTGGGAGAAATGTCCAAGGACGTCTCTATCTCACGGTATGTCACATGACGATCTTGCATTATGAGTTCAAGCACGGCATCAATGTTCTCTGGCTCAACGGCTGTTTTTGGACGACCTTCACGGAATTGGTATTTGAGCGAGCGTCGGCCACCATTGAATTCATTATACCAATTTTTCACAGTGCCATAGGATGGCGCTTCATCGCAATACAAAGATTTAAATTCATCAATGCACTCTTGTCGTGATAATCCACGTCGAAATTGGTGAAAAATGATCGCACGAAAATGTTCACGAGTTAATAACATTTTTTTGCCAAATTAATTTTTCAAGTCACTGTAAACAATACAAATGATGGTCGTACGCCAAAACGTTCTGAGTACGATTATGCTAAAAAATGTCAGACTTTCCAATGGAAATGTCAGATTTCACCTGGCAGCACTTTTTCATTGTTAGGCTAAAAATATATCGAGCAGCCCTCGTACAATGTTAAATGCAAGTATACAAAATTGTATGCTTATACACGAAGTATAGGGAGTAATAGGGTATCTATTGACAAGTACTCCCGGATTAATAAAACGATAATCCCAAGTCCTACTGCGCATTTTAATGCTCTTTTAATAAGTAGGTGTTTCCCGTGGCAGTGATCCGGACAAAAAATTTGCAAGCAACTGCAACAACAATTTTTGATACTGATGTTCATCTGCTTAAAAAAAAAACTCTATTACAATCTATACGGACCCGAAATGGATCCAGATAAACATTAGGATCACAAAATTGTGGTTCCATTTGCATGCAAAATTTTTATGCGGATCTGGAACTCGCCTAGTGTGTTTTCAAAACACACATAAATTCAAGATCAATTTAACAGGTGGGTTCCATATGCATACACACATACACGCCGTGAGCTTAATGTCGAACTCTCGTGACCGACATGTCAAAACTGTAAGGAAGACGAAATAATTTGACATTCAGCTCACGGGTAAATGATGGATAAACTCGGAGAATGAAGAATTTGACGAATTGTAAACACTAATGCATGTATAGAATATGCAGAAGTAAACAAATTGAATAGCTATTGAAGAAGAACAAGAAGTCAGCTGATCTGAATAACCTACGTGTTCAGTGTCCATAAAAATAACGAAATGTCAAAAAAAATGTTTTACATTCACATAATGGTAACTATGATGACTGTATGTACATAAATGTATATGAGCAGTGAGCAGCGCTAATTTTTTGGGGAGTTTTAGTAAATAAAAAAGCTAAAAAAAAAGCCAAAATTAAATAAGAATTTTTGCAGCTAAAAGACAAGAAAAAAACTAAATCTAGCTTGAAAAAAGCTAGAGTGGCAACGCTGCAAGTGACGCTGAATAACACCACCAGCACTGCCAGAATTGGGAAGAGACTATAATTTTTTCATTTTACCATGGATTTTCTCGTTGATGGCTTATCTCTTTGCCAATAGAATCGGGCTTCACGTAAAGGAGTAAAATTAAAGGTAAAAAAGGTAAAAACGTTTGTTTTTAATATCTTGCCCGACATAGTCAATTTTTTCTTCAAATTTTCGTAAAAAATTGGAAATTTTCAAATTGACTCATCTACATACATACATACATATGGCCGATTTTCTGGGAAAGTAAACCAAGTAGTTTTTTTTTTTGTAAAATATTGCAAGCACTGGGGTCTTGCGGGGTTCATGACATATTATAGTAGCTGTTGAAAACAGTGGCATTAAATTTTAGTCGTTTTAAATTAAACTTTTCGCTCTTTTTATAAAACGTTGTGATTAAAAAAAATATGGTCGGAAGTAGTTCAGTAAACAAAAAGTTAAATATAACATGTTTGTTGCGACTAAATTTAGCCGTTCAAGTTTTATCTATTAGAAAATTAGTTATAATATCATAACACGTAAAGTTTTTAAAAAAGTTATGTTCCAACTAGGAGTTATGTGAAAAGTAAATGTGCCGCAAAAATCTCATGTAACGTTAGCAGTGCAAAACCAAAAAAAAATTTTTAAGACATGTTAAAATACGTTTTAATTTAATTTGTTTATATATTTTCTTAATACTATACGTATATCTCACGTTCCAATTAAAAAAAGTTAAACTTCCAAAGATTTGAAGACATTGTTAGCTTAAATAATATGTAACGTTAGCAGTGATTTTTTTATCTATATAATACATATAATAAAATTGTAACAGGTCGATGTCTGTACATTGAAGATATTCAAGAAAAACTGACAGGAGAGGTCATTATTGGACCAGCGGAACCCAAATCCACAATTTTTAGAAGTCTATCTGTCTGTCCGTCTGTATGATTGTGCGCGCATCACGCAAAAACTACTGAATAGGATTGCATGAAACTTTCACCATTCTATCACTTAACGCCTAACTTAAAATTCAGGACAACTTTCATTTGGATATCTCATCCAGTTCCCGAGTTATTGACCAAAATGTGGGAACAATTTGACCAAAAATGTGTTTTTTTTCCATAACGCCCGCGTCACACAAAACGACTGCATAGAAATGAATGAAACTTCCAATAATCATTTCCTGGATGAAAAAATGAGAGCTATTGGAAAAGGGGCGTGGCACAATCCATGCAAACTTAATCTTTCATGCTGAATATCTCTGGTAGTGTTTTCCGTAGGATATCAAAACTTGGAGAGATAGGGATAGGGAGATATCTCCGAAACCAATCGAGATATTGAATTTAATAGAATTACTTATTGCAGCACTCATCAGCACCTTTTATTTGATACCCATATTGTACTAACAAATTTTCGATCACCCTTGGTCCACATATTGGTCGATAACTCCAAAACTAGTTGAGCTAGACATCTATAATAATAATAATAATACAATGACGCTTTTATAACTCTGACTAGTTTCCTTCAATTCCATCATTCCAATTTTTAGTGACCCGCGCACAAACATAAGGACAGACAGACAGTCAGACCGACAGAAATTTTAAAAACAGTTAATTTGGATTCCTCTGGCTCCTTTTTTATTTTCTGTATATCTGCAATGTACAGAGATCAACGGTTACAATTTTATTATATGTAGAGATACTCAGTTTTCGCACGTGTAACGTTAGCAGTGCTTTGTGTAACGTAGGCAGTGCCTTATTTTATATTAAATTACGTTAAAAAATCCCAAAGATTTTGGTAAAGCGGTATGCCATGACCTTGTGACATCCTTGCTATATAACTTGAAGTAAAATTGGGATGATTGTCTCAGCAAGTTCGCAGAAATTAAACCAAACATGATCTGTATCTTGATCTCACTTCCAAATGATGTAACGTTACACTAAAAATAAAATTTCGTAAAATAACTACGAAAGACTTTCGTAGTCTAGAGATTCGTAATATGTACGAAAGTTTCGTATATATTACGAAAGCATTTTTCTCAACAAAATCTAATTTTACGAATCTTTCGTAAATATTACGAAAGGGCTTTCGTAAACCATTTTCTAATATTTTTTTCGTATATATTACGAAATATTTCGTAAATATTACGAAACACTTTCGTAAATTTTCTTAAAATTATCTTTACGAATAATTTCGTATATTGTACGAAAGTTTTCTTAACATTATCAAAGGATTAAAAGATTTACGAAATACTTTCGTAATATATACGAAATACTTTCGTAACACTATCAAAGGTTTAAACGATTTACGAAATACTTTCGTAATATATACGAAATACTTTCGTACAATAATATTTTACTTCTTTACGTCTTCTTTCATTGTAAAGTGTTGAGTCGGTGCAATAATATCAAAAATTATTTTAAGTAGTAAGTGCGTAATGAAATAATGCGTAAAAGAATAATGCATTGTATATAAAAAGACAATATTGATTTACAAAATAAACTGTGATATTTTCCAACTTAATTAAACTTAAAGGTGAGTACAGTAGTTGCATTTACTTTTTCCTTTTTTCGGTCTTATGTATTTTCCTAAATAAATACTCAATAAAATAATATAAAGAGATATTTCTACACTCAGAGAAAAAATTTTAAAAACATATGAAAATGGGCTTAAAATTTGCAAAAACGTATTTAAAAGTGATGTAGATACGACCATTTTTATTTTAAAAAGGTTCATTGTAAAATTGTAAAATCAAGAAAAAACATTTTAATTTAAAAATGTTTATTTTTAATTCAAGCCCTATGAGATTTTGAACCTGAAACTTGCGCTTTTATTCCCTTCATTTTAATTTTCAATTTAAAAATTATTCTATTTAATCCAAAATACATTTTTATTTCAAAAGTTTCATTTTTAATTTACAAATTTTCATTTTTAAAATAAAAACGATCTGGTTTAAAACGTGCATTATAAAAATAAAATTTTTTTTCACCGAGTGTAGCTGCTTGAATTTTAAGGTTTTAAGTAGTTTCCCTTTATCTTTATCTTTATCTTTATCTTTATCTTTATCTTTATCTTTATCTTTATCTTTATCTTTATCTTTATCTTTATCTTTATCTTTATCTTTATCTTTATCTTTATCTTAGTCTTAATATTAGTCTTAATTTTTAATTTTTATTTTTCTTTGTTTTTTCATTTTCTTTTTTTTTTCTTTTTCTTTTCCTTTTTCTATTTCTTTTTTTTCTTACTTTTTCACAGGGATATCTGTTTAAGTGGATCGGAACGATGTCCACATTTGCAAATTGCGATTTCCAAAGTTTCCTATGTTTGTAAGAACACGTATAGGCAATAAGTACCTCTTATTTTATTAGTTACTAAAATTAATATTAATATAAATGTAAAATATTAAAATAAATAAAAAACTTTTAAATGAATTGAATAAATTAATTTCAGTAGATATTTAAAACCAAAATGAAATTATCTAAACTTATTTCTTATGCATATATAAAACATCTTTCTCTTAGCATTTTTTTATTGATATACATATTTTGAAAAAGTTTTCAAATTTCGTTGAAATATACATCATATGTACATAAATATATGTATGTAATAATTAAGGTATTTTTAACTTTAAGCTAAAAAATAATTTGGTCAATTGTACAACAATTTGACAGCTGTAAGAGCCTTCGTAAATGTACGAAAGCGGTTTCGTAATATTTACGAAATCATTCGTTGCTCAAAAGTACGAAAGTATTTCGTAAATAGTACAAAAGCCTATGTAAATACTACGAAAGTATTTCGTAAATACTACGAAAGTATTTCGTAAATACTACGAAAGTCTTTCGTAAATAGTACGAAACCTTTCGTAAATACTACGAAAGTATTTCGTAAATAGTACGAAAGCCTTCGTAAATATACGAAAGTATTTCGTAAATACTACGAAAGTATTTCGTAAATAGTACGAAATAGTTTTCGTACTATTTACGAAACCATTCGTTGCTCAATTTTACGAAAGAATTTCGTAATATGTACGAAAGATTTCGTAATATTTACGAAATATTATTTTGAGTGTAGCAGTGCGTTTCACGCGCTTATAACTTTTACGGTATGGTAGCCATCAGACTAATTTTACTCTTAAAATGAAGGTATAGCATAATTAACAGAACCTTGGACGTTTCTAACATTTTTGTTATTATTTCGTATAAACTAAATAAAAACTCCATGCGAATGTAACGTTAGCAGTCAGAAAATTGACCATATGTATATTTCAGAAAATATAAGACCTAGAAAAAAATGTTATAGCAGCCATGGATAGGAAATTTATTTTTATTTCGCTTTAAAGAGATATAGAGGATTAAGTGGAGCCATTGGCCAAATAATGGTAAATTACCGATATCTCAAAAAACCTTGCCATAGAATTAAATATCAACTCGATCTTCGGAATCAGCGACCGATTTCACATACATATAGGTAGGATAGTGGCTTCCAAAGTACAGACAACAAATTTCATTTTGCGATCCAGTGTAATAAGAGCTGCAGAACTTAACTATACAGGAAATATCTTATACCACAAGAGTGTGCAACTGCTGGCGTACGCCGATGATATCGACATCATTGGCATTAACACTCGCGCCGTATGTTCTACGTTTTCCAAGCTGGATAAACAGGCTAAGAAAATGGGTTTGGCGGTTAACGAGGACGGACGAAGTATCTCCTGTCATCACACAAAGAAACAGCACGTATTGACAGCCACGTCACTGTTGACATTGACAGATACAAATTCGAAACTTTTAAGGACTTCGTCTATTTGGGAACCAGCATTAACACCAAAAATAGTATCAGCACCCAAATCCAACGAAGAATTACTCTTTCTAATAAATGCTACTTTGGACTAAGTAGGCAACTGAAAAGTAAAGTCCTCTCTCGACGAACCAAAATCACACTCTCAGGACGCTCATCGTCCCAGTCCTAATATACGGCGCAGAAGCATGGACAATGTCAAAATCAGATGGGATGGCTGTTTGAGTATTCGAGACATTGTTCAGCGAAAAAAGATCCTGCGGCTAAGTTGGGAAGGTCATGTTGTGAGAAGGGATGAAGCTGCTCCAGTCAAGAAAGTAACGCAAAAGAAAGGGAAGACCTCCACTGCGGTGGGAAGATCTGGTGGACAGCGATGCTGACTCCCTAGGTGTTCCCAAGTGGTGTCATGGTACACGAAACAGAAACACACACATCCCATATGTATATGGGATCTTCCGAAAACACACAAAATGTTATAATTCAGATATTAATATAACCAGAGTAATGAATTTTCAGCCATGAAATGACCTTATGCCGTTATAAGGAAATATGATAAAATTTTTGAAAATGTGCGAGTGGTAACATAATTCGATCGAAGTACCGTTTGCGGTTACCGCATTTGTAACTCCAGCGAAAATAATTTTTGATTGAAGTTGTAACCGAAAAAAAAAAACAAAATTACCGTTATCTCAAACCCTAACCATAAAAAGTAGTTTCGACCTCAGCAGGTTCATGCCAATCCTCCCCCATACCTGAAATTCTTGGTATTTCTCAATCTATATCTTTGAATATTATAAAATTAAAATTTAGCTACCAGAATTTGGGGAGGGAGACGGGTTTCAAACTACCAAACCATATTCCCAAAGCCACCCACCCTAAGTACGGCCATGTCCCAAATGGAGAGAGAGGAAATTGAGTTTTATGAGCAAACATTGCAAAGAGAATACAATGTGTTACGAGGGTAAAAATTGCGTATTGTCGAAGGGAAGATTGTTGTTTCAGTTTATTTTCTACTAACATGCAATCAAGTGTTTGGCTAAGTGCGCACGCTTATCTCATTCCGATATACATATATGTACATATGAGTAGTCCACACTCAAAAAACCCTAAGTGAATTTTTCATATTAAGCTACAAAGTAGAAAAAACAAAGTGTAATCGTATTTAATGCTATTTTTTTAGAATATGGAAGAATTTTGCAATAAATACTTAACGAACATTATACACCTTTAAATACTGTTACATAATCAATCAAAAACTCAATATCGGAAAAATTTCACATAGCCAGTTTTGAAAGTACATGTACATGTACTTACCTATGTATATACATAAATGTTTGAATAAAAACATTTCAACCCTAGCAGAATATACTTTTTATTATTAAATTCTGCAACGCTTAAATTGTGCAATAAAGGTGAAATATGCAGCTAAAGAAAAAACACCTTTTTACTAAGGAATTTCTACGGTATACCTATATATTAGGGCGGGTCGATTTAAAAATCCCTCATTGCTCTGTGAAAATCGTATTCTAGGGATCAAAATAAGAAACTTTGCCGAAGGAACCATACCTCTAAACCGAATTCTGATGTCCCCCAATTTGGGTCGAACTTTTGGGTAGGAAATTTGGTATCTCAGTCACTAATATAGCTGGAGCGATGAAATTTTACCCACGTGTTGAGCTCAGGCCCCTAAGAAGAAATTTGATAAAATTTTGGAAAATGGGCGGTGCCACGCCCACTTATTAAGGGTCAAACATTGAAAGTTTTATATGTCATAACTCAAAAACCATTAAAGATATACCGTTGAAATTTGGTATGCGTGATTTATTCGGTTCACGAAATATGGTTTAAAATGTTTTTATTATGTCACTTTATAATACACATATATAAAAGTGGGCGTGGCCGTGAACCGATTTTAACTATTTTCCGTCCAAACGTTTAGCTAAATAAGTAAATCACGCGTACCAAATTTCATCGATATATCTTTAATGGTTTCTGAGTTATGACATATAAAACTTTCAATGTTTGACCCTTAATAAGTGGGCGTGGCACCGCCCATTTTCCAAAATTTTATCAAATTTCTTCTTAGGGGCCTGAGCTCAACACGTGGGTAAAATTTCATCGCTCCAGCTATATTAGTGACTGAGATCCCAAATTTCCTACCCAAAAGTTCGACCCAAATTGGGGGACATCAGGATTCATTTTAGAGGTATGGTTCCTTCGGCAAAGTTTCTTATTTTGATCCCTAGAATATGATTTTCACAGAGCCATGGGCCATTTTTTTGCCTCCCTACAAATCGACCCGCCCTACTATATATGTATATACCACATAAGGCCTGATTATCAGGCCATAAATGAGCTTTATTTTCGTGGCGGATAAACCTTTTGAATAAGGTTTCCCCTCAGAGAGAGGGAAGGCAGTCCTTATGGCCTGATGACATCAACACAGAAAATTCAGCCTTATTCTAAGCCTTTACCCATACAACTTTGCTTCCCTTAGAACTATCAGGCCTTATTTCTTTTGCCTTTAAATCTCCTGTAATAATTCTTAAGTAAGGCGTAGATTTTTTGTTGGGTAAATCATCAATACATATTAGACATATACGCCGCCGATTGACACCGCCGCCGCCGCCATAATCCGTGAAATCGGCGTATCGGCGCAGCGGCGTGCGCTGGCGCGCCATACCCGTATGGAGCGAGATGTGTACATATTTTCCTAGTTTTGCTAACTGCTAAAGTTCTTCAAAATTTAAAAAAAAAAACCAATCAACGTGTTTTGACCTCAGGAACACGAAGCTGAATGCGGAAATGTTTTGTTTTTTGCCGGTTAAAAGTTATTAACAAAAACTTTGGCTGTTCCCTAATTTACTAGCCTCAGTCCTAAAGAATTTAAGCTACTGGAAAATTTCAGTTCGTTGGCTTACATAATTTTTTCTCAGATACGGAACTTTTCTGGGATCTCTTCCCTTTAATCCTACGTCTCGAGGGCTGTTGCTAATTGTTCTACTCAAAACTGCACCATTTCAACCCTCCTTGATATCATTAGATGCCGAAAATGATCCCAAACATGCCTCCAGAATCGAAAACTCATGGTTTGAACGTAAGAAAGTTGCTTTGAGTAGCCCTCACAGTCGTCGAACCTCAGCCCTATAGGGAATATTAAAGAAGACGATGGGGGATCAAAAATGGAAAAATAAGCAAGAGTTATGGAAAAAAAATTAAAGAAACTTGGTACTTAATACCAGTTGCAAATTGCGCTGATTTGGTCAACCCTATGCCACGAAGAAGTAAGTTATAAAAAATAAAGGAGCTTCAACTAAACATTAGTTTAAATCTAGCTGCAGCAGTAATATTGTAGTTTATTTGAAAAAAACAATCGAATTTAAAGTTTGTCCCTATTATTATTTCCAACTTAAATTATACATTTCATTATTTTTATTCATAAAAATTAAATTATTATACAAAAACCACCCCAGAGTCATTGAAGCATGTCCTCTCCGTGTAAGCATCAATATATGGTAATTATTATTTGGTCTTAAAATGCATTAAATGGAGAATTGCAAAATTTTGTCCCTATTATTTTTTCCAACACTGTATTTTAAAGTGCCTTATATATATGTAAATATGTACATTCGGCATATAACTCTTTTACAATTTTTGCAAATACGAAAAACGGCATACCATAGTCGAATAGAGCATAAAAAAGTATGAACCCCAGTATTTTTTTTTTTTGCGAAATTGCAAAAAAGTTTCCGCGCAAAACGAAATTACTTTTTATCAGAACTGCTGAAAAAAAACAAAAAAATTTTGTACAGTGTACACGTTTTTCTTCATAATAATAGATATTTACCTTAAGGTCTATTAAAAAAAAGACTTTAAACTTAAAACTTATTTCATATAACAATTGACAAAAATGTAAAAATAAAAATATTACAAAAAAATTAAAAAAAAATCTGACTTTTTTTAGAAATCCATTTTTGCGCGGAACATTTTTGAACCGAAATCACATAAAAAAGTGATATTCATTACTTGTACAATATTTGCCACCACGTGGTGATATGCCAAATTTTTCGTCAAAATTTGTTATATGCCTAATGTACATATGTAAATATGCATGTTTATTATCATACAAAATAAGCAGATGAATTTAAATTTACCCTTACATATGGATTTGTGTATATTCTTTAATATTTATTTTCTGTATTTTATATTTTAGTTTATGTAACAATTGTTTTTTGCTGTTAATAAAAAAGTTTCAACAATTTAAGGTGGAAATTAGTTTATTTATTCCATTCAGCCAGCGCTATTAAGGTAACTAAATAAAATTAATATTTGAATAAGGATTGTGATTGTGATTTGAAAAAGCACGCCGGCGTCGCCGCCGCCGGAATCACTGTCGGCGTATATGTCTAATACATATGTATGTACATATGCATGTAGTTCTGTCCGCCTTCTGTCCTCCATCTACTTATGATGTGTCTAAAATTCGGTCCTTAGTCTCAACAAACGCTGCTCTTCTTCTAATGATTTATCCTATTTTGACCCAAAACTCAAGTTGTAGATATTTCGATTCAAATTTGTTTTGTGTTTTCATCATTCGTTGTCTATTTACCTGGCTGAGCTGGTATGCCCCTGTTGGTCAACTATGATAATCACGTTAGAGTTTGGACCACATGTGGTGTTTTTGTTTTCCATTTCACATTGACAAGCGATATACATACATATGTATGTATGTACATTAGAGTGGACCTTATTTTCGAAAGTCGGAAATTTTTAGGTGCTACTCCGTGACATATTTTTGTTTAAAAAAAATACTTAATACCCTGAAAATTTTGGCCCGATTGAACAATCGTTGGCGATTCGAGATTTGGGCTCATTGGCGAATACATTCTAGCAAATCTTCTCCTGCGAATCTGCCTCGAATTCACCACAATATCATCCGAGCTTTTGAGTTTTTTGAGTAGAGTTTTAAATGGTAAATTAAAGCCCAACAGGGAATTTCTTCGTGGAAAGCAAGAACTAACAAAATTAATAAATGCTATTGCGATAATTGATTTTTCTCGAGTCCATCTCGAACTCGATACGAGTCCGAAAAATGGCATTCACCCCCGCGAATTCATCTCGAATTCGCAACGATATCATCCTCGCTTTTGTGTTTATTGGGTATTCATTGTATATATGTATGTGAACAATACAAATAATACAAAGGAATATGTTTTTTTGCTTTCTGTGGTCTTTTGGGTTATTTATACAAAGATTTTGCCTGAGGGGACTCCTAGTGACCTTCAAATTCAAATTTTTTTCGGACTTTATAAAAAAGGGGTCAAAACGACCCTTTCGTGGAGGTGTTAGCGGGTTAAAGTATTCCACGAAATTAAAGGTCGTGAAATTTAACTATATGTTCACTCAGTCACTTTTCAAAGCTGGCAACCCTGCAGTTTGCCCCAGATTTCGATAGGCAACCCATGTTTTTTGGATCTCCTCATTGCCCTCTTTCGTCTAGTGTATCGCTTTTGTAAATAATAAATGAGGTATACCTTAAAATTTTAGTGTAGTAGCCACGCCCATTTTCAAAATTTTTATCAGTCATCCAACTAAGCATATGAATATTATTCTTTGTGCAAAATTTCATTCCTTTATGACTTCTAGTTACAAAGATTTCACGTTACAAATTCCCAATGGATGTTCCAGAAATATCTTTGTTAAAAAGTAGGCGTGGTCATAAACCGATTTCAATAAATTTCTGGGTGTCTATTAAAAGTGTGTAACCAAGTTTCGTCATAATATCTCAATTATTTGTCGAGTTATAGGCTAAGAAATCTCGTATATTCATTTGTCTAAAAAGAGGCGGTGCCACGCCCATTTTCCAAAACTTTTGTGTTTTTTTGTTTTATGTCCGTAGTTGGACTCCTGCCACAAAATTTCAGTGATAGATCTTTATATTTGACAGAGATATTGCTTAAAATGTTTTTATTAGTCCCCTTTATAGTTCCCATATATAAAAGTGGGCGTGGCCGTCAACCGATTTTGACAATTTTCCGTCAAAACATTTGTCTAAGTAAGTAAATCACGCGTACCAAATTTCATCGATATATCTTCAACGGTTTCTGAGTTATGACATATGAAACTTTCAATGTTTGACCCTTAATAAGTGGGCGTGGCACCGCCCATTTTCCAAGATATCAAATTTCTTCATAGGGGCCTGAGCTCAACACGTGGGTGAAATTTCATCGCTCCAGCTATATTAGTGGCTGAGATACCAAATTTCCGATTTATTCTATATAGGAAAAGTGGGCGTGGTCATGGTCCGATTTCGCCCATTTTCAATACCAACCGTCCCAGTCTGGATACCAACTTGCATTTCCAATTTCATAAAAATATCTCAATTTTTTCGCAAATTTAGAGCGTTTACAGACGGACGGTCGGACGGACATGGCTCAATCGATTTCTCTTTTCACCCTGATCATTTTGATCTATATAAGTCCATATCTATCTCGATTATTTCACTCTGTTACAATCCACCGTTATGAAATCAAAACTATAATACTCTGTGTACTAGTACAGCTGAGTATAAAAATTACGTTACATGTAAGTTAAACAATACTTTTATTATTATTATTAAATGAAAAAACTTAACTCTTTAGGGAACAGCTGGGAACGGCGCGAACTTTTAGACAAAAAAATTGAGAGGGATGCTTTGTTCACAACAAAAAATGCAAACGCTAATAAAGGCTGGAAGTACATAACAGTGCATATTACAATATTTAAAACATTTTATTATTTTTGATAATGTTTTAATAGGAAAATAGCTGCAGAGCTCCATGGCAAATTGGGATAAGGGAAGACTGCAGAGGTTTGCAAACCCCAGTGGAACGCACTGATGAAAAGTATAAATCCTTTTTCAAGTATCGTTCGGGTGATGGTACCGGTGAAGAAGCAGTTGCAGAAGAGGCAAATGATTGGGAATTTTTTGAGCGCATACATTCATATGCTTCATCAAAAGATAACTATCATCCGCCTTTGTTAATGCATAATGTGGAGGGAGCGATTTCCATGCAGCCTAATTCGCAGGTTAACTCCTCGTCTATAACACCGCATGAAAACCACTCGCAGTCAACATCCGGCGAAGACGCAAGTCCATTGGCGTCCACGGGTAGAGAAGCAACGCCTAAGCCATCAACATCTACGCAAATGTCTCAAAGAGCTACACGATTAGAAGAGCATATTTTAAAAAGGAAAAGAAAAGTAGATAAGAACATTTCCTTCCTTTTGGCTATTTTTGGCCAAATAACGTCGTATTTTTAAAGAAAACCACCACTTCGTGTCAAGAAGGGCTACTCTCGTGGAGTCAGTATTTTCATCAACACGGTCAACTACTCACATATACTTGTTGTATATCCTGATGACAGCTAGGGAATTTTCTTAAATTTTCGACCGTTTTTTGTATACATGAATCGAAGTCGACCAAATTTTGTGGCAGGAGTCAATCCGAGGCAATGGTGGCGACATTATTGCCCACTTAGCGATGACAATTTCCTTGGACAATTGATGACATATCTCACCTCTAGGATTTTTCTTCACGTCTATAGAATTTGGAAATTTTGTAAACGGTTTTCAGGAATGGTACCCGTTCAAGCAACATTCTGATCCCGTAAATACACAAATAACGGTAAGCCAGTAAAAATATTATCAAAATAGAGCTTGTTCGGTCCACAAACTGACTGCAATATCGAATGATGTTCCACCGTCTCATCAGTTACCACATTATTATCCGGGGAAAATATACATAAAAATATGGCCCGAGTCTTTATCAGCATTCAACTCTTCAATAATTTCATCTAAGGTTAATCAAAAAGATGGAAATAAGCTCTAAAATCTCATTGCCGCAAAGCAATACGACGAACAAAAAGCATTACGTCTATGTATCACAATGTCCAGTGTCACCCACAGGTGACACCTCATATTTTTTTCTTTATTGCAACCACAATATTAATTATTTTTGTTACAAAATGCACTTAAATTATACTTTGTTTTCTTATTTATCACATTCGATAAGAAAAAGTACAATACTTGCGGTCTGGGCATTTCAATTTCAGCTTATATAGTACGAAGTCACAAAAAGCAAGAAAACTGGGAATATGCGTGGAAAAAGTGAACGAGATTGACAAGTGACGAGTAACTGCTCTTGACAAAAATTATGTTTAGATTCTACTATTTATTATTTTCGTATCAATAATAATTTGGTTTAAAAAAATAGCTTCCGTCTGATCAAAAAAATATTAAATTCAACTGTCACCTACAGGTGACACTGGGAATTGAAGAGTTAACACGATGATAGTGTCAATATAATCTAAAAAAGTGTTAAAAAAGACCGTCAAAACTCTTTTGAAATATACACAATTTTTTTGAACATATGAACTTCGTGCAAAACGCAAATTATTATATTTTTTTGACAAAAAGAAAATTTTGTGCTGTGGCAATAATTAGAGTTTAGCATCATTGGCAGTGCGTGATAATGGGTTCTCCATTTACTATATCTTCAGTTTGCAGGTGAGTTAAAAGTGGATTGCATTTTTGTTTCTAAAAGTTTTTAATGTTCAATATTTTTTTTCTTCTTCATAGTTTGCAATTTTTACCTTTACCACGAGAAGTAGTGCTGGAAAAACATCGATGTTTACGAGTATCGATATTTTCGATATTTTTGAGAAAAAACATTGATATTATCGATATATCGACCTTTATAATATAAGCTTTATATAAAGTTATATAAACCTTAATTTAACATATCTACACAGTAAAAAATGATAGTTTATTTCTAATATCATTTGGTACTTAATTTAATCATTCTTGGAATTAGATATGAATTTTAATGCCAAAAAGTCTTATTTTGAAACTATGAGAAGTTTTACAATTTTGTTTAATCCACAATAGTTTCAAAATAAAGCCTTGAAAAGTATTAAAATTCTCTCTCGAGAGGTTTAATTACTTATATTTTAAGAAAAAATCCTGAAGAGTATAAAAACTTTCTCTTTCTCACTTTTGGTTTGAAATCAAAACCAAAAAAATATTAGAAAAAATGTGTCAAAATGAATAAATACAAAATGTGTCTTAAAGTAAAATACGATGGAGAAAAAAAAATTATTAAAGGAAACCGAATTGTTCATGGCTGACGAAACAATTGTATCAAGTAAGTATTACAGGAGATCAATTAAATATTATGAGGGTAAATTTTGTTTTATTTTATTTTATTTTTTTTTCAGTCTTAAGGCAGCTGATGGTCTCCCTAGATACCTCAATATCCCTGCAATACCGCGACAGTGTCGAAATTTATGTGGTAAACTTAAAAGAAATTGAAGGTAGTGCGTTTAACACGTTGGCTGCCAGTGTATCAACGGTGATCATGACAAAAAACTAACTCCAAGTACTAGGAAAAAAATTACTTTTTGCTTTTGTATTATAACGGGATTTTTACCAAGAGTAAAAGCCACGCTACCGACGCGTCTGAGCAAGTTTTTAAGCTGTGACAACCTGGCGAGCAACTGCCTTTTTATTTTATAGTTTTATCTAAATTTTAAGCGCCTAGGCGTCTATCACCGGTGGTACACTGGCACCTCTGGGTGGTTTTTCATCGTAATCATCGGTGATCCACTGGCAGTAAACGCGTTAAATTCGACAAGGGAGCAGCCCATTCTAGTTTTCTTGTATTATCGAGGAAAACAAAACAACAAAGATTTTATGTGATAACTCATGTTGTAATATAATATTATTTCAAATAAAATAAACATTTCCATGTACATACATATTTTTGGTTTTGATTTAATTTCAAAAAGGTATAGAATTTATTCCATTTCAACTATTTTTAATACCAAAAATATTGTAAAAATAATCAAAATTTGGTTTTGATTTAATACCAAAAAGGTATAGAATTTATACCATTTCAACTGTTTTTAATACCAAAAATATTCTAAAAATAATTAAAATTTGGTTTTGATTTAATTCCAAAAAAGTATTAATTTGACACCAAGAATAATTTCTGTCTCTCATATTCTCTTCTTTTTTTTTAAACCAGAATGGTTTTAATTTTATACTTTTTGGCATTGTTATATATAAATACCAAAATGGTATTAAAATTAAACTTAAATTTTTACTGTGTATGTATTGTATATAACAGCTTTATTTTGCGAAATATCTGCATTTATTATTGTGCCCTGAATTGAACGACAGTGACAGTCATTTATATTACTCTAAAAATTAACTAACTAAACAATTAAACTAAATATTTCAATTTATTATCAACATAAATCTTTTTTGAAAAGGGAATTCAATAATCAAAAAAAAAAAACAAAAAAAGGTAAATTCTATTCCAGCCAGGAAGAGTAGGTATCAATTACAGTGGTTCACAGAAATATTTCACATTTAAGTTATTTAAAAAGCCATGTTAAAGACTAAAAGTCTGAAATAGAAAAATTAGTAACGCATTGGCTACGTTCAGAAGGCGCAACCGTGGCGCAACTGTTGTGTTTTATCTTCTGAACGCAACGTTGAGTATTTCTGATCAACGCAACATGTTGTGAGTTTGGAGACTTTTTTCCATCATAAATTTTTTACGCTCACTTTATACAACATGTTGAGCTTACGATTTTGACATTTGTACAAAAATATAAATAGTATTTATGAATTTTTGAATGTAATAAAAATGTTTCAAAGATACGAAATTGTTGGCGATTACGTTGGGGATAATTATAATAAAAATTTGTTTATTTAATGTATCAGATCGTTCAGAAGGCGCAAATTGTACCACTTTCCGATTAGTGATATCTACACAACAGTTGTGCTCAACTGTTGCGCCTTCTGAACCTAACCATTCTAAATACCTTTTACACTCAGAGAAAATAAATCAAAAATAAAATTTTTATTTTTATAATGTACGTTTTCAACCAAGTCATTTTTATTTTAAAAAGGAAAATTTTCAAATTAAAAATGAAATTTTTGAAATTAAAATGTATTTGGGATTTAAAAAGAAAATGTTTAAATTAAAAATGAAAATGAATGGAATAAAAACGCAAGTTTTCGGTTCAAAATTTCATAGTGCTTAAAATAGAAATACAATTTTTTAAATTTAAAATGTTTTTTCTTAATTTTGCAATTCTACAATGAACATTTTTAAAATAAAAATGTTCGTATTTATGTATATTACTTTTAAATACAGGAATTTCTACATAGGAATCAAATGTCTAGGATATTTTTTTATCGGGTAGTGTTATCAAGAGGATCCCAATAAAAAGGTATTTTCAAATTTATTTTACTTCATAACAGTTTGTATTACTTTTAAATTCATGAGCATATATGTATACATATGTGTGGTTAAAAAAGTTGTAAAGGCCGTACCGATGGCTTCTTACCTGAAGGGGAAATGAAACATTAAATAGTCGGATTTTCTTTAATTTATACCTCCAATTCTGTGGGTTGTTTATGCAAATATTTATTAGAAAAAATATTGTAATGATCTTAGCTATTTATTTAAGTTTTTTTTAGTATCCAATATATTTTGATCAGCTCATTAGCTTATGTTAACAACTGAGGAAATAGCTCATGATTCTGATAATATCGGTATATATTTTTGGGGGTAATTACCCACAAAACGGCAATGCTGCCTTTTACCAGCTTCTTTCCGCGTTTATCAGTGATGGTCATGGATTAAAATATCGAATATCGGAAAAAAATATCGATGTATCGAAAAAGTTCAAAAACATCGATGAATCGATATTATATCGATATCGCTTCCAGCACTAACGAAAAGGTCCTCCCATATCGAGCGATACCGAAGCAGCTGCTTTATTTATCTGATGATTATATGTATATGTTATGTCTTGCTTCCCTTATAATTTTCAGGCCTTATTTTTAAGCCTTTAAATATATTGTAATAATTCTGAACTAAGGCGTAGATTTTTTTCTGGGTATATACACACAAATACATTTTGTGCAAATAAACATGTGTAATTATACGCTGAAGCATAAAATAAAACGCTGATTGGTAACAAATGTTTCGAATTTATTCGAGTGGCAATAAATGAACGAAATCGATGCGACACCGAAAAGCCGGAATAACAAAGGAGCAGCGAAAGATGCGATGATTAAAAATCATTTGGGTAAAAATATAAAAAAAAGAAACAAGTAAGGAAGCCTAAGTTCGAGTGGAATAGAACATTAGATACTCAGCTGTATGCTTTAATTGTTTGTTTGCGTTTGATGGGAACACGGTGTATTTTATATAAAGCGAGTGCCATATAAAAGGGGCGTAGCCAGGCCTATTTCCAAAAGTTTTATCAATCATCAAACTAAGCTTAGGTATAACTGTTATTCTTTGTGCAAAATTTCATTCCTTTATGACTTCTAGTTACAAAAATGTCACGTTGCAAATTCCCAAAGGGTGTTCCAGAAATATCTTTGTTAAAAAATAGGCGTGGTTATAAACCGATTTCGCTAAATTTGTGAACATGGCTACCACAAGTGGTAAAAGTTTATACACAAAGTCTCGTCATAACATCTCAATTATTTGTCGAGTTATTGGCTCCGCAATCTCGTAGATTCCTTCGCCTAAAAAGAGGCGGTGCCACGCCGTTTTTGGAAAATTTTTCTGTTTTTTGTTTTCGATCTATTGTGGAATCCACGCCACAAAATTTCAATGAATTATCCTTATATTTGACAAAGATATCGCTTAAAATGTTTTTATTGGGCCACTTCATAATACCCATATAAAAAATTGGGCGTGGCCGTCAACCGATTTCGTCAGAATTTGGAACATGTATTACCACAAGTTGTGAAAGTATATACACCAAGTTCCGTCATAATATCTCAATTATTTGTCGAGTTATGGGCTCAGAAACCTCGTATATTCCTGCTTCTAAAAGGAGGCGGTGCCACGCTCATTTTCCAAAATTTTTGTGTTTTTTGTTTTATGTCTGTAGCTGGACTCTCGTCACAAAATTTCAATGAATTATCTTTATCGCTTAAAATGCTTTTATTAGGCCACTTTATAATACCCATATATAAAATTGGGCGTGGTCGTCAACCGATTTTGGAAATTTTTCGTCCAAATATTTGCCCAAGTAAGTAAATCACGCGTACCAAATTTCATCGATATATCTGCTACGGTTAAAGGCTCGCCCCTTAATAAGTGGACGTGGCACCGCCCATTTTCCAAAATCTGACCATATTTCTTCATAAGGGCCTGAGTCCAATACCTAGGTTAAATTTTATCACTCCAGCTCTATTAATGACTGAGATACCAAATTTCCGATTTTTACTATATAGGGAAAGTGGGCGTGGTCATGGTCCGATTTCGCCCATTTTCAGTAGCAACCGTCCCAGTCTTGATACCAACTTGCATTCCAAATTTCATCATAATATTTGAATATTTGCGCGAGTTAGAGTGCAGTCCATATCTATCTCGATTATATCATTCTGTTACAATCCACCGTTATGAGATCAAAATTATAATACTCTATGTACTAGTACAGCTGAGTATAAAAAGGGTCCAAAGGGTAAAAAATTTAAAAGAAGCTACTAGGTCTAAAGAATAAAAAAACCAATGGCTGAGAGAGAGTTTGCAAAAAAGTCAAAAACTAGTGCAGATATGGTAGAACGAGTGAAGCAAAGGTATAACTTAAAAGCCTATAAAAAACATAAAAGTACCAAGAAGAGCTTAAGTCGAGTAAAAGTGGGGAAAACAGAATAGAAAGATTGTACGAGCGCTTGCTAAACAAAAAATGTTAAGTGCGTTATAATGACGACGAAGCATACATACATACATATATAAAAATGGATTACAAAGCATTGCCAGCCCCCCATTACTATATAAAACAAAATGTTGGTACTGTTTACCAGTAAGTATAGTCAATACATATAACTTAAAAAATTTTGGGTGCAAGCCTTCATCTAGTAGACTATTTGCACAGTGGTCTTGGGACCGATTCATTTTTTATAACGGGCATAATATCCGACAAAATATACGGGAAGGAATATTTAAAAAGTCGATTAATACCATTTTATAATAAGCACAACGTGCTAACACTATTTTGGCCTGATTTGGCTATTGTACATTGCGCGGATTCAGCTAAAATGTTACTGGAAGAAAACAATATGAGTTATGTTAAAAAGAAGGAGAATCCTACAAACTCTCCTAATTACGTAGAATTTACATATATCGTGATATGCTGAAGCGAAATATGAGGAGGGATGGTGGAGAAGCCTACAACGTTGACAAATTTAAAAAAAAAATGGCGGAAAACACCTCAAGCCGTGACGAAAGGATTTGTGCAGAATTTTATGAAAGTTTTTAAATACAAAATTCGATAAAAGTATCGACATAATTTTTTCCCCGTTTTTAGCAAACACCTAATTTAAGTATGTATATTAGATGCGTTTTTTTTTAGATATTCCCTCCGGCACCGGAATATGAAAATAGGATGTTTTAGAGTAAGTAAACTGAAAAAAAAATTTCACTTTTCCAAAAACTGGATGGAGCTACACCGAAAACCGAGCAAATTCCCAGGATGTCAAGGTATGTTTAGATTTATGTCTGAAAAAAGTTAGGATTTTGCACAAGAAAAAAAATTGATACCCACCCATACGAAGAATTAACCGCTAAATCGAATGGTGTATTCAGTTTTTTGGTGCACTACCCAGGGAAGGTAATATCGCGGTAATAGAGCTCGAGTGAGGTTTTGTTGTTCCCACCCTCAGGAATATGCCATAAGCCATCAATATTTAAAAAAAATATTACTATTTTATTAAAAAAAATAGCGAAAAATGTCAAAAAAATAGCTGAAGGGGGTTTCGTGGTGGGTCGGAATGCAGCGACGATATGTTGAGCTCTTTATTAGGAACAACTTTTTCTCTGACATAAAAGCTCTATCTCTGAAAAATTTTGTACTTGCGGTACAAATACCGTGTACCCAAACTTTAACCGCGAATAAAAAAAAAAACTGAGACGCACTGGGATATAACTTTGTTCCCCAAAAGTGATCAGGACGACGTCCCCTTTCAGAAAAGTACCATGTTGCAAAAAAAAAGTTCCAGTTTGTTCGACTGTGTTATTAAAATTTTGGAATTAAATGCGCCATTAAAAGAAATCTAAACTGCGCGAATGAACATGAATTGGTGGTGGACAACACAGAGCAACAAGAAGAAATCATGTCAAATCGCTCGCCGCCATTTATGTATTTACATATCTTTATAGATATGTACATGCATAGGTATGTACATACATACATACCCAATAAACAGTTTTCTTCAATTTCAACTTCAGGTTCATTCTCAAATGCATCTCAAACAAAAAGACACATTTTTAGTAGATATGGGATTTTGGGCTGATTCTCATATTTCATTTTCTCAAAGTCATTTCAAAGGTGGTACGAAATGGAATGGAATCAATAGATGCAGTGTTACCGCTAACAAATTTCAAAAAGTGGTCGAAAAAAGGAAACAAAGTGTCCCCCAAATTTTCCTTAGCTAGATACACAGTTATGTATATTTATGTGGTCTATTTAATACTTAAAACAATTCACAGGTTAAGGAACATTGTTTTACTAAAACCAAGTAAAACTAGAGCAAACATATATTTAATTCAAGGGTATATATAATACAAATTAGTTATAATTTAATGGATTTAAAATTTAGTTTTCAGATATTTACAATTTAGAATCATTTCCATTAGTTAAATTGAGCGTTGAGATCATAGAATTGCACGTACCTATAAATTTTGAAAGCGGTTTGTAACCTTGGTCTTAAGTAATGAAAGTTATGAAAATAATCTTTCTGCTGGCGCAAATTGACAACAAGTTCTCATTTAAATTGTTTTTCATATTCCCTACGCTGTGCCGAAACTCTTCTCTTTCGGTTTGTTCAAACAATTTTCTTGCATTCTAAAAATTTGTACCTCTAAATAACTCTTTCGGGATTTTCCTTCGCAGCGGAGAGTTACCAATGAAAAATGAAAAGGTAACAGAGGTTTTTTTTTTATATTTAAGAAAAAAACAAAAAAATATTTATTACATTATAGTTTTGAAAGTAAAAAAGGACCAAAAGTGGCCCGAATTTTTAAAAAGGTTCAAATATTGCATATTTTCAAAAAGTTCCGGTGGCCTGGCTCTTGAAAAGTTCAAATTGCCACTTTAGTGGCCCCAGCGGCAATGCTGATTGTGTATAAAATGATTTTGTATTATCTGCTCTTACACAAAAAGCAACACACAAATAAAATAAGAGCAAAAAATACAAAATCATTTTATACACAATCATTAAATCTGTTCGGCACAAAAATTTGCAAGCAAAGAGAGAATTGTGTCAAACGCTCTCTCTTAAGGCCTCTCCGCAGCTCTTAAGAAAACGCTCAAGAAAAAAATTTCATTATTTCTTGAGCGTTGAAATCATGATCCAATTACCAAGTCGGTCCATGATACATACACACAAACATGCCGTGAGCTGAATGTCAAACGGAATGTCAAAACTGAAAGGAGAACGAAATAATTTGACATTCAGCTCACGAGCGAATGATGGAGAAACTCAGAGAACGAAGAATTTGACCAATAGTAAACACGAATGTATGTATAGAACATGCAGAAGCAGAGAAATTGGATAGTTGTTGAAGAAGAAGAAGAAGTCAGCTGATCTGAAGAGCCGACCTGTATAGGTGGATCCTGGTTGAAATGGTAGTAGGAAAGTAATTATACTTTTAAACGAAATGTCACATTTGAGTTTATTTACCTCTTCTGTCAAATTTTCTTGAAGAAATAATAGAAAATTCATTATTTCTTGGCGGAACCAGAGTTCAATTGTGCACCAGCATTGCCGTTGAAAAATTTTCGTGGTGGCTAGATTTGATTTAATTTGTGGCTAAAAAATTTGGTTCGTGGCTAAAAATGGTGGTTAAAAAATTTTGTTTCAAATTAACATGTTTTAAATTTATTTTTCAAATTCAGGCACAAAAGTATTGCATGCAATATAAAGAAAAAATCATATGGCGTTTTCGATTCTGGTATAAAATGTTACCCTTTAATATCTCAATTATCAAATTACGTAACCAGTCTTCGTTTTAAATGGCTGGTTTTGTAAATAATGATGCCCTCTGACTTAGCTCGAGGTCAATATTCGCTGAAATTACCACACAAGCTTACAAGATGGCTAAGAAAATCAAGCAGGGCAACATTTTTTCCAGAAACGAAAACGTCATTAGATTTGTGTAAAAATAAAATATTCATACATACATAGTATGTACTTAACTATATCAAAAAAAAAAATTAGATATCACATTCAATATCTATCATTATGTTGTCACCACTAATTGAATCTTTCTCTTCATAAATTAATTCTTTCTTCATTAATTTAATGAGATCTTCTGTTATTTCAAATTCATTGCAACATTGTTTTACATTCTTTAAGCCATATCTTATTCATTAGGGAAAAGGTTCTTTCCACTTCGGCGTTGCTAAGTGGTAGAAGTAGCAAACAATATACAAAGTCAGTTAGATCCTTATACGGACTTTCATCGACAGCCTACTATTCCACTAGCGAGTATAAACAGGCATTTATCGATAGTTGCGTTACTTGTTTTTTTTTAACACTTAAATAGATTTGTGATAATCGCTGAATTGAATTAGCGTTACCACCTTCCTATGTGGAAAATTATGGTTCATTACAAGCGGTGGCTAAAAACGTGGCTAGTGGCAAAACCGAAATTTTGGTGGCTAAAAAAACACGGCGGTGGCTAAATCTGGCCACAAAATGGCTAAAACGGCAACGCTGCTGTGCACTTTTTCTAAAAAAAATAGTAGTATAATTTCTTTAGAACTGCGTACCGCAAAAGAAAATATGACAAAAGAAATTTTTCTTACGTCAAATTACATAGATTTTTTGGTTTTCTGGAGAGCTGCGTATAGGCCTTTAAGCTGAAACGTACAAAGTTTTCGTCGAACATGACGACATCAACATTTGCAAGCAAAACATATGCATATTATGTAACACATACATATGTATGTAGTTTAAAACATATTGGGTCGGCTTCGATATAATACACTCGCCGGATTTAAGAACTGTGAATTTTTCATTTAAACTTTTAGGAAGTGTTCTGTGCATGTTAATTTTACTCATTTTAACACTTCAGACTACGCAGTATTTTTACCTACTGTTGACCGCTCCACGGCTGAGGTTTAGGTATTTTCTTAATATGCAGCCGAGGGTCGCCAATGCACGTGAGTGGTCTACGCTAAAATACTATATTATTAATAAAATATAAGTGTCAACAAGATTTGGTTTCCATTTTAGTGATCTATATTCTATTCTGCTGGCTGAGGGTTATTTTGGTAAAGCGCGGCCGAAGGCCGCCAATGCCGAAATGTGTTCCACGCAAAAATACTTTGGATGGGTCCATAGATTCTACTACAGAAGTAGAACTTAGCGGTCTTTGCCAACAAGTTATACACCAAATTAAAGGTATTTTAATGGTCTTTCTGACAATGCTACACTTGCACATAATTAGTTAGGGATTTAAAAAAATGTGTTATGTAAAAAAAATGTAAAAATTATGTTTTCTAAGTTTTTTGTTTCTTAAATTTGTATAAAATTTTATATAAATATGGGTAACAAAGGAAAGGCCGTTTAGTTATACTGGCCCAGCAGTATTTGAGGTAAGGACGTGCATATTCAGTAGAATATTCAGTATGAAAAATAACCTGAAACTGAGTTCAAAATTCATTGCTGAAAAAATAACTGAACACGAAGTGAAGCCATCAGGTGTATTGAAATATATGCTATGGAAGTTCTCCCTGCGTATTCAGGCATTTTTTCATACAGAAACTCTCCCTGCTCGTTCTGCAGTTTTCAGGTAGTTGATTTTCGACGCCACCTTTATATAAAACGAAAGAGAAAGTTCAGATTTTAGAACTACATCTCTACTGAATATTCAGTAGGAAATATGTGCTGTTTTCCAGCTGATAAATACTGCTGGGGGATCATAAAATGAAATTTTTTCTCTGTACTTTGGATGTCACTATCCTATGTATATGTAAAATCAGTCGCAGATTTCGAAAATCGAGCTCATTTTTAATTCTATGGGAAGGTTTTTAAGATATCGGCACTTTACCGTTATTTGGTCAATGGCTCCACTTAATCCTCTATATCTCTTTACTCATAAACAATGTTTGAGAAACAGTTGAGAATACATGTTTATTTTCAAATGATAAATGTGCTGATACTTACATAAATAGAGAAACAATATTATTTCGAAGTTTGAGAATTTAATTTTCAGTGTTTAATGGGTGTGTACACATGTCCATTGCGCATACGAACGATTTTTTTATGTGTGTATGTTTGTGTGTTCATACCAGGCGCGGATCCAGGATTTCGGCGAGGGGGGGTTTTGAAAATTTCTTTTTTGGAAGATGTTTTTTAAGGGCAGACGCTGCACATAGGTAGATTTTACGAATTTATGGGGCCAAAATTGAAAATTTTAAAATTGGTGCAAATACAAAATCCAAAATCGCTCTACGTTTATAATAGACCGGGCGATAATAAACCGGGTTTCTCGGCTTTTATAGACAACGGGGGTGTCCCTGCCGCTAGTCGAAATTTATTATTCTCCCACTTTTCGATTTTTTATTTTTTACGTATTTTAAGTAACCCATTTTTAAACGTCAATATTTTCAGTTTTAAGACAGTTATCAAAGTAAACATCATGGATTCGAGTGCTTCAGGTAAATATCATTATTTATTGAAGAAATCGTCAACCTAGAATAATAAAAGACCCACCATTTTGAAGCTTTTAAGCATATTGGCCTATCTTGAAAAAATATTGTTAATTTTTTAATTCAAAAGCATTTTAGTTATATTATCGCCTCCGATCGATTACCCGTCAATTTCTATACGGAAAAATGCAAAGCCAGAAATTATCAACAATGGATTAAAAATTGGCCTATTTGGAAAATTACCTGCTTTCGTATTTTTAGTATTTCCAATTTTTCAAAGTCAAGGAAATACTTATCATAAAAAGGGGCAAAGAATCCTAAAGCTACATTTTTTAGAAGAGTTTGCAATTTTGCAGCTCATTCAATTTTAATATAACAATATGCAACATTCAACTTTTTGAAAATTTTCATTGGCTTTTCGGAAATTTTAATTGGAACGGTCCCACCATACACCCTACAGAAAAAAACTTCTAAAATTGACGGAATTTTTCACAGCATTGAGAATTTCACTTTTTACACTAAAATTGGTTGGCTACATAACATTACACTTAGAAATCTCCTCAAAATCTTCTATAAATTATGGCCTTGCTTTGAAATTTTTAATCCACTTTCAGAAATTTCTACGATTTTTCAGATTTTTTCCATAAGCGATTTTTATTGAAAAATTTTCTATATTTTTAAACTAAAATAAGAAAGTAAAATTTTCGACAGAACTCTTTGAAATAAATTTAAAAACTTTGGCGTAGGATTTTTTTTTGAGCCACTATATATATTTTTCAATAAAATCGACTTTTAACTCAAAATATTAAAATTTTGCATTAAACAAGCAATTTGGAATAGATATAGACAATAAAATATTTTTGGCCGCATAAAACTTGAAAATCTACCTATGTGCGCTGGTGAAAATATGGACTAATACCAACTACTATTATTATTCTATATACTAGTTGCGCCATTTCCCACACCTTAAAAACACCAAAACCCTCCAAATTAACAATATGTATGTCATCACATAAAGTGCAGGAGATTTCAATTGAAGTTCTAAATAACATGTATAACGTATGTATGTATATTTTTGCATTGGTACGTGCGAATGAGTATCGTATGGTATTGGTGGCAAATTGATCATCAATTTCACTTACCCTTGCATTTAAAGCCAAAATAAATAAGAACATATGTATGTAGTACTTTTTGGTTACATTTATATTTTTAATAGAATTTTTACTTTATTGAAGTTCTTGTGTTTATATACTCAAATTTTAAAAAGATTAATTTAAACAAGAATTGCGAAATGCCTCTGAAAAAGGCAATTTCTCCAACGATTCAGACATTTCTGACCAAATTAATTCTGTACAATCCCGATAAAAATAGGGATAAGAAAGAAAAGAAAATAAATTAGCGATGTGGCAATTTGCGAATAGCATTTGACAAATTTACCTACATGCCTACCAAAGGTACCTACATGAACTTTTTTCGCATGTAGGTACATATTTTGGATGTTATGTGGTCCAACCATTGCTTTTGGAATGATAGAGTTTTCCTTGAACAGTTTGGGAAATTTGGGCGCAGAATCTATAAAGGCATTAATTTGGGATCTATGATAAACCACAAGGGGGGGGAGGGTTTGAACCCCCAAAACCCCCCGTGTATCCGCCACTGGTTCATACATATTATGAATGTACACATTATGAAAGTGGAGCACCTTTATGATCTGCACGCTTGCGAGTTATGGTGATGCCGGACGGGCGGTTGCGACAATTCACGGCAGGTAGAACCATGCCCAGCCAAACCAGTCAAGCGACCCCAAACCCAAAGCAAAGAAAAAAATAATAACAAATTATTATGTGCATATATGCATGTACATATGTATGTATGTACATTAGATAGGGTGGAAAAAATTGTTGAAAAAGTTAGCCCCTAAATTTGAAGCTTATGTTGAGAGGGTTAAGGGCCACAAAAAAATTTTTTTTTGACCCCGCGAAATACCGCCGAAATGGTTTTTTTCTTGTATTTTTGTTATTTACCATCCGATTTTTAAAATTGATACGTCATTATTTTCGTATTTTGAAGCTCTACACTTCCTTCTAATGTCCTTTTTAGCTCTGAAGTCGTTTTCACATAGTTGGGTCAACTAACTTATTTCTATGTCCATGAATTATCCTCTTTGTTTTGCCAAATGAAAGTGCTTCAAAATTCATAACAATCTTGCCTTCAACCGGTTTTACTAAATTAATGAGCAAAGAAGTTACGTCACGACGAATATTTAATGTAGCTATTATTTAACTAATTTTTTTTCAGCAATTCAGTATTCAGTATATGTAAAGTTGTAAAAGTCCGCCCCTAAATTTGAAGCTTATATTGAGAGGATTAAGGACAAATTTTTTTTTTTCTGATCGCGAGAAATACCGCCGAAATTGTTTTATTTTTATTGTAACTTTGTTATTTGACTTCAGAGTTCAAAAGGACATTAGAAGAAAAGAAAAAGAGCTTCGAAATGTGAAAATAATGACGTATCAATTTTAAAAATCGGATGTTAAATAACAAAGTTACAAGGAAAAAACATTTCGGCGGAATTTCGCGGGATCAGAAAAAAATTTTTTTTTTGTCCCTTAATCCTCTCAATATAAGCTTCAAATTTAGGGGTGGACTTTCACAGCTTTACATATACTGAATTGCTTAAAAAAATGAGTCAAAGAATAGCTACATTAAATATTCGTAGTGACGTGACTTCTTTGTTTATTAATTTAGTAAAACCGTTTAAAGGCAATATTGTTATGAATTTTTAAGCACTTTCCTTTGGTAAAACAAAAAGGAAAATTTATGGACGTATAGCTTATATAGGTTAGCTGACCCAACTATGTGAAATCAACTTCAGAGTTCAAAAGGACATTAGAAGGAAATGTAGAGCTTCAAAATACCAAAATAATTACATGTCAACTTTAAAAATCGGGTGTCAAATAAAAAAGTTACAATAAAAAAACGATTTCGGCGGTATTTCGCGGGGTCAAAAAAAAATTTTTTTTGTGTCCCTTAACCATTTCAACATAATCTTCAAATTTAGCGGCACACTTTTGAAACTTTTTTATTTCGTATGGGGACCAACCCAGTCTAATGTACATACATAAATATCCTTAATATGATTATACAAATCTGAAATGAATGCTGTTGTGCCAAAAGAGTGTTTATATTAAATTACATACAAGTTTGCGCTCTTAATTGTTGGGTGAATTCAGCTAATGCTGTCCGTGCTGGCTGACTGACCGTAAACCGTAAAACCACAATGCTTGACAGTGTACGTATGGATGTTCGTACATATCCTCGGTGATAGGTACTGCAAACCATAGGTGCCCAGCAAATGGCTCTAGTGGCTCACAACAACATCGCTGTGGCTCAGCGTGGCTCCCAACAACAAGCAAATCAATTTCGGCAAAATAACGCGCATTTCTTTTTTTCACAGAAATCGATTTACTTATTTTTTGTTGGCGAGCCACAGCGGTATTGAATTGCGTCGTCGAGGCGAGCACTCAAACCTAACGGTACAGCATCGATCGACATTCATTGCGTACCCAGTAAACAGACTCGTAAGCCGTAACCTGGAGGTAAGTTGTTAAACTGGAATACTCTGGCAGCGCTGCTGCTGCTTGCACTCATTCTTTCTCCACGAAACTAGAGTTGGGAAACTATCGATGGCACTATCGATAGTATCGATATTTTATTTTTTTTGAACACTATTGAAGACTATCGATTGCCTTTTCAAAACTATCGATAGTAATGCGTACTATCGATAGTTTTACAACTTTTACATCCCCATAGTGCACATTACTATTTCAGATTCTGTTAGGGTTTTATAAGTATTCGTCTATTATCGAAGACTATCAATAGTTTTTTTACAACTATCAAAATCTATCGATGGTGGCACTATCGATAGTTTCCCACCTCTACTCCAAACGTTTTATTCTCACATATCCCGAACAGACAGAAAGGGAATTGAGTTTTTATGAGCAAAGTACAATGTGTGGCGAGCGTAAAAATTGCGTATTGTCGCCTCAGTCCATTTTCAACTAACATGGGCAAACTGGAAAAATATATCGATATATATGTATTATATCGATATTTAAGAAAACATCGATTTATGCCGTGGAAAAGAGAAAAGTGGTCGCTGTGGTGCAGTGGGTAGAGTGCTCGCCTGCTATGCCAGAGGTCTCGGGTTCAAACCACGGTCCGAGCCAAACAAATTTTTCTAATTAGTAAAAATCCAATTATTGGGTTTTTTAAGAGCAGCGGTCACCTCTCGGCAGTGGGCGGCATACCCTCCGAGAGTATTTCTGCCATGAAAAAGCTTCTCACAAAAAATGCATTCGCCGTTCGGAGCCGGCATAAAACTGTAGGTCCACCCAATTAGTAGGAAAAACAAAAAGGAGCACACCTCGAATTGGGAGAGAAGCTCGGCCATAAAACTCGTCAGAGTTATAATAGCGCCATTGTATTATATTATTATGCCGTGGAAAAACATCGATATATAAATATATCGAATGTGCCGCATAAAGTGGGCGCAGCACTATCAGTCATACAACTAAGCATATAAATATTATTGTTAGTGCAAAATTTCATCTCTTTATGACTTTTAGTTACAAAGACGTTACAAATTCCAAAAGGGTGTTCCATAAATATCTCTGTTAAAAAGTAGGCGTGGTCATACCCCGATTTCGCTAAAATTTTGAATACGTATTACCCCTTGTCATAAAAGTTTATACGCAAAATTTCGTCATAATATCTCAATAATTTTTTTTGTTCTATGTATGTCTATAGCTGGCCTCCAACCACAAAATTTCAATGGTGTTTCTATGTATTTGACAGAGATATCGCTTAAAATGTTTTATTAGGCCACTTTATAATACTCATATATAAAAGTGGGCTTGGTCGTCAACCGATTTTGGCAATTTTTCGTCCAAACATTTACCTAAGTAAGCGTACCAAATTTCATCAATATATCTGCTACGGCTTCTGTGTTATGAACTATAAAACTTTCAATGTTTGCCCTTTAATAATAGGGCGTGGAACCGCCCATTTTCGAAAATTTCACCAAATTTCTTAATAAGGGCCTGAGCACAACACTTGGGTGAAATTTTATCACCCCAGCTCTATTAGTGACTGAGATACTAAATCTCCGATTTTTAATATATAGGGAAAGTGGGCGTGGTCATGGTCCGATTTCGCCCATTTTCAATACCATCCGTCCCAGTCGTGATATCAACTTGCATTCCAAATTTCATCAAAATATTTCAATTTTTGCGCGAGTTAGAGTGTTTACAGACGGACAGACGGACGGACATGGCTCAATCGATTTCTCTTTTCACCCTGATCATTTATATATATATAAGTCTATATCTATCTCGATTATTTCATTCTGTTACAATCCACCGTTATGTGATTAAAACTATAATACTCTGTGTACTAGTGCAGCTGAGTATAAAAAGAGTACCTTGCACACTAGGAATTTTGTATGAGAAATTTTAATTTATTAAAAAATAGCTGACCCGGCAGACTTTAGTCTGCCTAAAATGTATTCCTATAAAGCTATAAAACTGTCAATTCTATCTCTATCGCAATCTATCTCTATCTACCTCTATCTATCTCTATATCTATATCTACTTAAATTTATGTTTGGGGAGTGGACCTACGTATGCACACATTAACCCTAATCCTCTAAAGTGAGCCTCTCAGTCTCACTTTAAAGTTTAAAAGCGAATAATTCGTAAACCAAAAAAGCTTTTTGCTTGAAATTTTGGGTATTCCTCCATTTGTGTTCATAAATTATGAAATAATGTTGATCTTTGGGCTATTTATTTATTTTAACAATTTTTTTTGCAATCGTATAAAATTGTAACGAAAAACCGAAAGTGAGCCTCAAAGACTCACCTTAAGTATCTTTATCGTAATAAGCTTACATTTCTAGAATTCAACTAAATTTTGAATCCGTTGTTTACAAGGTTTATCCAGTGAGGTTTTTGCATTGTTAACTCACCATAATTCCCCCGGATTTAGGTGAATTCGTCGTATTTCACCATAGATCTTTAGATCATATGATGTCATAAAATTATGGAGAACGGTAAAGTGAGCAATATCAAAACCATTAAAATCTTATCATTTTCTGTTTACTGAGATTCTAAATTACGGAAAAGATGCGTTCAGATAGGGAAACGAACGATCGTCTGCTTTTATGCGTCAGTAATTTCACCACGAACGTTGCGTTTTAAAACTTTTAAATTTGATCGCGGAAAATACATATTAGAGGCGATCATATGAAATATTTATTCATATTCATTTGATTCTTAGTTTTTCTCATTGTGTGCACGAAAACAAATTTATAACAGATGTAATAATACCATTTATAATGAACATTCAACAACTACAAAAATGTGTGAAAATTGCAGTTCATTAATATCCCCTATTTTATGAAATTACCTTTTTTATCTTTATATACTAAAAAAATTGTCATAAACCGTTATAAGAATGTATAAAAATGCTTCTGCATTCATTACTGCATAAATAAAAGTAAAAAACAAATACCAAAATAATGTGTTTCAAAATTTCCCCATAGGTGAGCCTCAGAGTCTCACTTTCGGTTTTACGTAACTTTTCAAAATTCGGTTAAACAAAGGCACCTTTTAAATCTCAATTCATTGTACTTTCTCTTTATGGGCGCAGCCAGGCCCATTTTTAAAATTTGTATCAATAATCCAACTAAGCATATAAATAATCTTGTTAGTGAAAATTTGCAACCCTTTATACTTACTTACTTAATTGGCACGTAACCGTCTAGACGATTTTGGCCGAATCCATCATAGCGCGCCAGCTATTTCTGTTTTGTGCAGCGTGGCGCCATTTGGGAATACCTAGGGAGCCAGCATCACTGTCCACCTGATCTTCCCAACGCAATGGAGGTCCCCCCTTTCTTCTGCGATCAGCGGGTTTCGACAGAAATACTTTCTTGGCCGGAGCACTTTCGTCTGCGTACAGCTCATTGTTAAATCTCCGTCGATACTCGCCCTCGCCAACGCGCAAAGGTCCATAAATCCTCCGAAGAACTTTCCTCTCGAATACTCCAAGCGCAACCCTTTATGACTTCTAATTACAAAGATGTCACGTTACAAATTCCCAAAGGGTTTTCCAAAAATATCTTTGTTAAAAAGTAGGCGTGGTCATAAACCGAATTCGCTAAATTTTTGAGCATGTATTACCACAAGTTATTAAAGCGTACAAACTGATTTTCGTCATAACATCTCAATTATTTGTAGTTATGGATTCGGAAATCTCGTAGATTCCTTTGTCTGAAAAGAGGCGGTGCCACACCCATTTTCCAACATTTTTCTATTTTTTGTTTCCGGTCTATTGTGGAACTCATGCCACAAAATTTGAATGAATTATCTTTATATTTGACAAAGATATCGCTTAAAATATTTTTATACTCAGCTGTACTAGTACACAGAGTATTATAATTTTGATTTCCTAACGGTGGATTGTAACAGAACGAAATAATCGAGATAGATATAGACTTATATATATCAAAATGATCAGCGTGAAAAGAGAAATCGATTGAGCCATGTCCGTCCGTCCGTCCGTCTGTCCGTCTGTCCGTCTGTACGCACGATAACTCGCGCAAAAATTGAGATATTTTGATGAAATTTGAAATGTAAGTTGGTATCAAGACAGGAACGGATGGTATTGAAAATGGGCGAAATCGGACCATGACCACGCCCACCTCCCCTATATAGTAAAAATCGGAAACTTGGTATCTCAGTCACTAATATAGCTGGAGCGATGAAATTTTACCCACGTGTTGAGCTCAGGCCCCTAGGAAGAAATTTGATGAAATTTTGGAAAATGGGCGGTGCCACGCCCACTTATTAAGGGGCAAACATTGAAAGTTTTATGAGTCAGAACTCAGAAACTATTGAAGATATATAGATGAAATTTGGTACGCGTGATATATTTGCTTACGCAAATGTTTTGACGAAAAATTGCCAAAATCGGTTAACGACCACGCCCACTTTTATATATGGGTATTATAAAGTGACCTAATAAAAACATTTGAAGCGATATCTCTGTCAAATATAAAGATATATCAATGAAATTTTATGGCAAGATTCCAACTAAGGACATAAAACAAAAAACACAAAAATTTTGGAAAATGGGCGTGGCACCGCCTCCTTTTAGGAGCAGGAATATACGACATTTTGGAGCCCATATCTCGACAAATAATTGATATATTATGACGAAACTTGGTGTATACACTTTTATTACTTGTAGCAATACATGTTGAAAATTTTAGCGACGCCCACTTTTATATATGGGTATTATAAAGTGGCCTAATAAAAACATTTTAAGCGATATCTTTGTCAAATATAAAGATAATTCATTGAAATTTTGTGGCATGAGTTCTACAATAGACTGGAAACAAAAAATAGAAAAATTTTGGAAAATGGGCGTGGATACGCCCACTTCATGCAGCACTCGCTTTATATAAAGTACACCGTGTTTCCATCAAAGGCAAACAAACAATAAGCATACAGCTGAGTATCTAATGTTCGATTCCACTCGAACTTAGGCTTCCTTGCTTGTTTTAGTCTTGTGATGCTCTATATTTCCCCCTAACGTGCTTTTGAGCTGTATAGTAGAAAAGAAATAAAAATATAAAAAAATTGATTTTAACCCCCAACCGGCCTTCACTAAAAACGTTGTAACTTTTTTTTGGTACGGAGTTACTAAAATTTCTTTTCTGCAAAATGAAGCCTGATATTAAGCGCATAGACTGCTGATTGGTGTTTTTTCCTAAGCATATGAGAACGTGGAAAAAAACGGCGAAAAAGCGCGTTTATTTTCAAAAAATGAACTTTTGAGTTATGCCATTTTTGAAATTTCAAAAACTGGCCACTACATCTTGTAGCTAAATAAGTTTCCTAACTAATCCCGAAAAAATCAACAGAATCGAAGCATTGGTTACCGAGTTATTCAAAAAATTAAAAACCGTTAAGAAAACTTTGACCGCGAATAACTCACTGAAAAATCAAAACTAGCAAAAACGCTTTTGCGATCATTTTACAATGTTTGTTAGCTTTCAAAATTGATCCATAAACCATACAATATCGAAAAATTGATTTTAGGTGGCCCACTTGAGAAAACTTGACTCTTTTATGTCTATAGTTGGACTCATGACACAAAATTTCAATGACATATCTTTATATTTGACAAAGATATCGCTTAAAATGTTTTTATTAGGCCATTTTATAGTTCCCATATATAAATTTGGGCGTGGTCGTAAACCGATTTTGACAATTTTTCGTCCAAACATTTTCGTAAGTAAGTAAATCACGCGTACCAAATTCCATCGATATATCTGCTACGGTTTCTGAGTTATGGCTTATAAACCTTTCAATGTTTGCCCCTTAATAAGTTGGCGTGGCAATGGGCGAAATCGGACCATGACCACGCCCAATTTTACTATATAGAAATCGGAAATTTGGTATCTCAGCCACTAATATAGCTAGAGCGATGAAATTTCACCCACGTATTGAGCTCAGGCCCTTATGACTAAATTTGATTTGAAATTTTGGAAAATGGGCGGTGCCACGCCCACTTATTAAGGGGCAAACATTGAAAGTTTTATAAGCCATAACTCGAAAACCGTAGCAGATATATCGATGAAATTTGGTACACGTGATATACTTAGGAAAATGTATGGACGAAAAATTGTCAAAATCGGTTGACGACCACGCCCACACGCCCAAGTGACGTAATAAAAACATTTTAAGCGATGTCTTTGTCAAATATAAAGATAATAGACAATAGACCGGAAACAAAAAATAGAAAAATTTTGGAGAATGGGCGTGGCACCGCCTCTTTTTAGACAAAGGAATATAAACAATGAAAGCATACAGCTGAGTATCTAATGTTCGATTCCACTCGAATGTAGGCTTCCTTACTTGTTAAATACTAATTTTTTCAGTGCAGTATTTTTATACTCAGCTGTACTAGTACACAGAGTATTATAGTTTTAATCACATAACGGTGGATTGTAACAGAATGAAATAATCGAGATAGATATAGACTTATATATATAAATGATCAGGGTGAAAAGAGAAATCGATTGAGCCATGTCCGTCCGTCCGTCCGTCCGTCTGTCCGTCTGTCCGTCCGCCTGTAAACACTCTAACTCGCGCAAAAATTGAGATATTTTGATGAAATTTGAAATGCAAGTTGGTATCGAGACTGGGACGGTTGGTATTGAAAATGGGCGAAATCGGACCATGACCACGCCCACTTTTCCTATATAGAAAAAATCGGAAATTTGGTATCTCAGTCACTAATATAGCTGTAGCGATGAAATTTTACCCACATGTTGAGCTTAGGCCCCTAGGAAGAAATTTGATAAAATTTTGGAAAATGGGCGGTGCCACGCCCACTTATTAAGGGTCAAACATTGAAAGTTTTATATGCCATAAGGCAGAAACCGTTGAAGATATATCGATGAAATTAGGGAAGCGTGATATACTTACTCAGGGAAATGTTTGGACGAAAATTTTCCAAAATCGGTTGACGGCCACGCCCACTTTTATATATGTGTATTATAGAGTGACCTAATAAAAACATTTTAAGCGATATCTCTGTCAAATATAAAGATATATCATTGAAATTTCATAGCAGGAGTCCAACTGCGGACATCAAACGAAAAACACAAAAATTTTGGAAAATGGGCGTGGCACCGCCTATTTTTAGAAACAGGAATATACGAGATTTCGAAGCCCATAACTCGACAAATAATTTATATATAATGACGAAACTTGGTGTGTACACTTTTATTACTTGTGGTAATACATGTTCAAAATTTTAGCGAAATCGGTTTGACGACCACGCCCACTTTAATACATTGGAACTATAAAGTGGCCTAATAAAAACATTTTAAGCGATATCTTTGTCAAATATTGAGATAATTCATTGAAATTTTGTGGCATGAGTTCCACAATAGACCGGAAACAAAAAATAGAAAAATTTTGGAAAATGGGCGTGGCACCGCCTCTTTTTAGACAAAGCAATCTACGAGATTTCGGAGCCCATAACTCGACAAATAATTGAGATATTATGACGAAACTTGGTTTATACAATTTTATAACTTGTGTTAATAGACACGCAAAAATTTATTGAAATCGGTTTATGACCACGCCTACTTTTTAACAAAGATATTTCTGGAACACCCTTTGGGAATTTGTAACGCGACATCTTTGTAACTAGAAGTCATAAAGGAATGAAATTTTGCACAAAGAATAATATTCATATGCTTAGTTGGATGACTGATAAAAATTTTGAAAATGGGCGTGGCTACGCCCACTTTATTCGGCACTCGCTTTATATAAAATACACCGTGTTTCCATCAAACGCAAACAAACAATGAAAGCATACAGCTGAGTATCTAATGTTCGATTCCACCCGAACTTAGGCTTCCTTACTTATTTTTAATTTTTTTAAGTTAACTTCTTAGGTGGCTATACAGAGTTTTTATGGAGAGTGAAATTCGAACAGGAAATATGCGCTTATTTCCGTTGCACAGAAATAGCAAACAGGAAACAGCAAAAGGTCAAAAAGTTTACCCGGCTTTCTATAATTTTGGATGATATTGGATTAAATAAATATTAAATAAAAGGTATTGAACATGGCTTTTACATAGAGATGCACTCATTATGATTCCCAGGTCGGGTAACCAGATATGGGTCAAAATTTGGACCCGGATGACTCCGGAATATTTCTGAGCAATATTGGTATCAAATGAAAGGTGTTGAGCAGGGCTTTCACACAGATATGTACTGATTATGATTTCTAGATCGGGTCACCAGATATGGGTCTAAATGTGGACCCGGATGACTCCGGAATATTTCTGAACAATATTGGTATCAAATGAAAGGGGTTTATCAGGGCTGAAACATAGAGCCATTCTCAATATGATTCTTAAGCCGGGTACCCATTACAGCTAGTATTTTTCAAAATATGGCGATCTACCGCACGGGCTTAAATCTACCGCATTTTAAGATTCATTATTTGTTTAATAAAATATTTTGTGACAACATTTGAAAATATGGTGCTAGAAAACTGTGTGGAAGCTTTTTTATATTCGAAATGGAATAACGTAGGAAATCTCACTCGGTTTTGCAATTTAGCGACGATATGTATGTATGTACCTACATATCGATCCCTGGCCGCCATAAAACTGTATCGAACCAAATTATCGATTCTTACTTTTCTATGAAAATTTATAATTTATTAAAACACGCATCAACTACCAAAATTTCATAGCTGTGAAATGTGCCGTTTCGAAGTTAAATAAATAAATTTCAAGACTGCATTCTAACTGTATGCAAATAAAATAAAAAAACTGTAAAATTTACTTTTTGTTGGATACACTTAAACGGCGGTTAGGGCTCGATATAATGAAAATTATAGTTTCGAGAAAAACCAGTTTAAAGATTTTCCAAACCTAAATACACGGAACGGAAATCGTACATAAAATTAATGTGATGTATTGTGGAACGATCCTCCGTCATCCCTTGTCAACTGTCGGAAAAACAAGCAACCAAAAAGTATTTAAAATTAATGTATTTGGAAATTAAAATGAATTAAAATAATAGCTGATTTTGAATCAACTATCGTGTTCATTAAAATTTTTGGAGTGGTTTGCGGCCCTGGTTATTATATTATTGTAAATAGAAGGAAGAAAATATGATTGAGACATATCAACGGAACAGTGAAGTTTTATGTTCATACAAAAATATCTGCACGTAAGACTACCCTGTGTTACCCAATCATAGAATAAAAAAGAAAAACATTTGAGGAATTCAAAGACTCAGGATGTGCTGTCTAAGCAGACGGTTAATATCCCCAGTCATGCACATTTCTTCGTGAGTTGACGTTAACATCAGCATTTGTCAACGGCGCTTCTTAGTTTTTGTGCCGCGGAGTAATATCATTTTCCGTGATGCCTAAATGTATTACATTTAGATCAGATAAGACATACATATGTATGCGCAATGCTGAGCGAAAGAAATGAGCGAAGTGTACAGCAGCAGCGCTGCCGTTGAAAATTTTTCGTGGTGGCTAGATTTGATTTAATTTGTGGCTAAAAATGGTGGCTAAAAAATTTTGTTTCAAATTAACATGTTTTAAATTTATTTTTCAAATTCAGGCACAAAAGTATTGCATGCAATATAAGGAAAAAATCATAAATTTGTGTAGAAATAAAATATTCATACATACATAGTATGTACTTAACTATATCAAAAAAAATTAGATAGCACATTCAATATCTATCATTATGTTGTCATCACTAATTGAATCTTTCTCTTCATAAATAAATTCCTTCCTCATTAATTTAATGAGATCTTCTGTTATTTCAAATTCATTGCAACATTGTTTTACATTCTTTAAGCATAATCTTATTCATTAGGGAAAATGTTCTTTCCACTTCGGCGTTGCTAAGTGGTAGAAGTAGCAAACAATATACAAAGTCAGTTAGATCCTTATACGGACTTTCATCGACAGCCTACTATTCCACTAGCGAGTATCAACAGGCATCTATCGATAGTTGCATTACTTGTTTTTTTTTTTAACACTTAAATCGATTTGTGATAATCGCTGAATTGAATTAGCGTTACCACCTCCTTCCTATGTGGAAAATTATGGTTCATTACAAGCGGTGGCTAAAAACGTGGCTAGTGGCAAAACCGAAATTTTGGTGGCTAAAAAAACACGGCGGTGGCTAAATCTAGCCACAAAATGGCTAAAACGGCAACACTGCACAGCAGTGATTATAGAAAGGATAATGCGTACACAGGACTGGCGCCAAACCATTGTTCATAAATCTGTTGGCATTTCCTCACTTGTCGTTTGTTGTCTTTTATTTTATCATCAGTCGGCGATGACGACGACAACGACTATTAATTCATGTCGTCGAGTCTAATATAATTTGGGTTAAATACAATAAAAATTTACAAAAATGTTGATCTCAATGTCGTTAGCAGATAGCAGAGCTATGGGAAATGCGTGTACTTACATACATACATACATATGTATGTATGTAATGTGTATATTTAGGTTTACAGCACGAAGAAAGGACGCACACCTTAATCGCGATAAGATAATCCAAATGAAATTTAATAAATGAACAACCAAACAAATAAGGATCATTCAACCAAGTGGCCTTTGGACAATACCTTCTCTTCTGATTTCTTTTAATCAGATATTATTTTGGAGACTGTGTGACAGGATAAATTATTATATACCAATACTGCTCAGCCCATAAGCACTTAAAGCACACTTGTTTTTGTTTTGCTCTGAATCTTAGGCAGAGATACATATGTATGTACATATTTTCACTTCAAATATAAAAATTAAATTTTCCTTGCACCGCCATAAGCACTCAGATATAAAAAAATTACTATATTTCATATGTATGTGCAGAGTAAACGCTCAAGCACGGTCGTAAAAAATCGAAATTTACACTAACAAATGTGCAATGAAAAGAAAAACCGCGTGTGGCACAGTACACATTATAGAAATTAACTTCATACATTAAGAATAATTGTAACGAAAAAATCTAAAGTAAAACGATGTACGTATAAGAATTTTTTTAAACTACGTTAAATTAATTCAATATGAAGTGACGTAACCTATACAAATAAAAAGCTTATGGTTTCAGAAAAATGGCGCTAAAATCACTAATATTTCTGGATAGAATTACAACGAATGGATCAATGAAAATTATGGAATACGCGGATAAAAATAGTTCATTAATTTTTAATGACAGGCGTTCATAAATTCTCTGTAGTGAGTTTTAATGACAAATTCATTGATATTAATGAATTTTTCATAAATTTAATTGAGAATTTCATAAAGTTTAAGTTTAAATTTCATAGCTGTGAAATGTGCCGTTTCGAAGTTAAATAAATAGATTTCAAGACTGCATTCTAACTGTATGCAAATAAAATAAAAACAAGTAAAAGCGCGGCTGTTTTCGGCCGTACCGAAGACTTCATACCTTTCATGAGTGGGGAAATGAAAAGTTACCTATGTATGTACATAGCCGGATTAAGTTTAATTTATAATTTTAATTTTGTGGGTTATTTATGGAAAGATTTATTAGAAAAAATGGTGTCTTGGCTATTTAAATGGAGGAGTTATACACCAAAATGTCCATATCTGAAGAACAATCAGTTGTATGGGAGCTATATGTTATAATGGTCCGATCTTGACAATTTTCGGTAACCCCGTTTGGGCCCATATGGGTACAAATACTTAAAAATTTCACGCCGTTAGCTGTTAAAATGGAGGAGTTTTACACCAAAATGTCCATAGCTGAAAAATCGGTTGTAGGGGAGCTATAGGTTATAGTGGTCCGATCTTAACAATTTTCGGTAATCCCGTTTGGGCCCATATGGGTACAAATACTTCAAAATTTCGCGCCGTTAGCTGTTAAAATGGAGGAGTTATACACCGAAATGTCCATAGCTGAACAATCGGTTGTATGGGAGCTATATGTTATAATGGTCTGATCTTGACAATTTTGGGTAATCCCGTGTGGGCCCATATGGGTACAAATACTTCAAAATTTCACGCCGGTAGCTGTTAAAATGGAGGAGTTATACACCAAAATGTGTATATCTGAACAATCGGTTGTAGGGGAGCTATAGGTTATAGTGGTCCGATCTTGACAATTTTCGGTAACCCCGTGTGGGCCCATATGGGTACAAATACTTCAAAATTTCAGGCCGTTAGCTGTTAAAATGGAGGAGTTATACACCAAAATGTGTATATCTGAATAATCGGATGTTGTGGAACTATATGTTGTAGTGGTCCGATCTTGACAATTTTCGGTAACCTTGTTTGGGCCAAAATGGGCACGTCTACTTCAAAGTTTCATGTCCTTAGCTGTTTAAATGGGGAAGTTATGCACAAATTACATCCAAAAATTTCATGTATATCTGAATAATCGGTTGTTTTCTATATCTTATAGTCGTCCGATTCTGCCGGTTCCGACAAATGATCAGCTGCATATAACAACATACCTGTATTCCGAATTTCATTCAGATATCTCAAAAACTGAGGGACTAGTTTGCGTTCACACAGACGGACGGACGGACAGACGGACATGGCTTAATCGACTCAGCTCGTGATTCTGATCATATCGGTATATATTTTGGTGGGTCCCCCACGCTTCCTTCTGGTACTTTCGACAAAAATTTTTTGGCACTAAGTTATAATACCATTTCATTCTCATGAAAGGTATAAAAAACTGTAAAATTTACTTTTTGTTGGATACACTTAAACGGCGGTTAGGGCTCGATATAATGAAAATTATAGTTTCGAAAAAAACGAGTTTAAAGATTTTCCAAACCTAAATACACGGAAGTTAATGAATGAAAATTCATAAACTTGGCGTAGAACAAAATTCAAAATTTTAACAGTTTTTATGGCTCGTGAACGCTATTCAAAGAATTGATTGTTGTTCAACTAGTATGTAAAAGACAAATTCGATGTGTTTCCTTCGTTCGTTAATTTGCCGACGGCTTTGCATATTTCTGCAATTCTCAGACGATTAGTGAAGCACTTAGTATGAAGAGTTTATTATGTGCATCTTCACTTATATGAAATCAAATGTGGCCCTTTGTCTGAATAACTCCTAGGAAAGTACTACACCTTTTTCGGTTACATTTGAAATTCAGAAAACTCCATTTGAAATTCAGAAAGTTACATTACTAACATATTTTTTATCAGATCTCATTAACAGAAATTAATTTCACCAGCGCTCTCGCGTTTTTTTAATTATTCTCATAATTGGCCAAAAGTGCATTTTTGAAACTAGGTACATTTATCATGACATATTCGACATTCAAAAAACACGTTTGTACGAACTTTATCCTTCAATTTTCCTCTTCCAAATTTCACAAATGCAGCTTACTGCAATTCCTTCCATTCCGAAAGCTGCAGCATTTACTAATTCATGTGTATAGCGAGCGTATCCCGTTATGCCGTAAAACTGCAAATTTCATACATGCAGCTTATTGGAATTCCTTCCAATCCGTAAACTGCAACAGCATTTACTAATACAACACACGAATGTCCCCTCAAGGAGCCTGTCCTGCCAGGCCGTACGAACTTTTAAAAGCGGGTTTTTAGGTTATTAGTGATTGTTTTATTGGGTTGGATAGCTCCACAAATGTAAAAAAAATTTCAAAGACTGTGGATAGCAGAAAAAAACGTGGACTCGGATGGCCCCAAATTATTATTGGGCGCTATTGGTATCAAATTAAAGGTCTTAACTAGGGCTTGCATATGGAACTCATTATATGCCAATTTCTTAGCCAATTTCCAATATACTGGCAGATAATTAGTCCAGGATGACTAGAGAATATTTTAAAGAATAGCGGCAACATTTGTGTCTATTTTTTTGCTTATATATGTCGGTGGACACAGGAAAATGGAATGGCTTCACGTTTAAGTCCTAAGTAAAATCTTTATTTTGATACCCATATTGCCCACAAATGTTTTGGCGCCATCCGGCTCGATTTTTTTTCCGTTATCCCCGGTCTCGGCTTTCTATTTGTTTTTTTTTTTTTTTTGTTTTGCATTTGTGGAGTTGGATATCCACATAAAACTATAACTAATAACCCAAAAAACCGCCTCAAATAGCAAATTTTACACAAATTTAAGAAATTTTAAGGTATGTTACCCTTTTATACCCGACTCTACTTCACTTAAACTTGATGAACTCATCCCAATATTATTCGATTTTTAATACTCGTAGCTATACATTTCTGGAAAGCGCATTAAATAATAAAATTGTTCTTAGTTTTGTACAAATTCTGAGATTTTGATTTTTGTTACATATATTTCAAGAACATTACTATGAAAAGAATTGCGTATATTGTAAATTTAGCGCTATTTTGTATGTATGTGTGTATACACTCAAAAAAAAAATTTCTCTCGATCAAAGACATAATTTTCCTTATTTTGAACACGCGTCCCAATACAAAATTTTCTTTGTTTTGTGTAAATTTTCTCAAAAATGTGGAAAAAACATAAAAAAACATTCAAACAAATTCGTTGCCATGGGGATTTGTATGGGAATTTAATTTCTCAAAATTAAAGAAATCAAGTCTTCAAAACAAGGAAAGTTGGGAATGGAATGGCGCTTAATGAATTTTTCATTATTTTAATGTATGAATTTTTTCAAAACAAGTATATGAAACCATGGTAACGCATGTAACAACAATATTTTATAAACCTTTTAACATGTTTTAAGGAAAATTTACTCAAAACAAAGAAAGTGGTGTTCAAAATAGGTAAACAATTTCTTTGACCCCTCCATATATTTTTTTTTTCTCAGTGTAGTTCTTATAATATATCGTTGGCTTCGTGAGCAAATTTCATCAAATTTCTTCATAGCGGCCTGAGCTCAACACGTGGGTAAAATTTCATCGCTCCAGTTATATTAGTTACTGAGATACCAAATTTCCGATTTTTTCTATATAGGAAAAGTGGGCGTGGTCATGGTCCGATTTCACCCATTTTCAATACCTACCGTCCCAGTCTCGATACCAACTTGTATTTCAAATTTCATAAAAATATCTCAATTTTTGCGCGAGTTAGTGTTTACAGACGGACGGACAGACGGACGGACAGATGGACGGACGGACGGACATGGCTCAATCGATTTCTCTTTCACGCTGATCATTTTGATATATATAAGAGTATATCTATCTCGATTATTTCATTCTGTTAAAATCCACCGTTATGTGATTAAAACTATAATACTCTGTGTACTAGTCCAGCTGAGTTTAAAAACATTTTAAGCGACGTCTTTGTCATGGAAAGTTTTTGGCATGGACAAAAACAGAAACCATAAATATTTTTGAAAATGGGCGTGGCATCGTAAATCTAAGACATTTCGGAGCCCATAACCCGACAAATAATTGAGATATTACGGCGGAACTTGGTGTAGATATGTACTTTTATTATTTGTAGTAAAATTTTAGCAAAATCGGTTTGTAACCACGCCTACTTAAAAAAAATTGTAAAACTCCCTTTGGAAACTTGTGACGTGGCATCTTTGTAACTAAAAGTCATAAAGGGATAAAATTTTACACTAACAAGAATATTTTAGGCTTGGTCTGATGAGACATAAAACTGTTTATAATGGGTGTGGCCACGCCCACATTATGCTGTACCCTCTCTATATAAAATAGGTGCACCGCCTTTCGATCAAACGCATACAATTATAATAAAAATGTAAGAAGTACCGCAAACTAGTTTGCATATCAAATTGGTGGGAAAGCTAGCCACTCCCGCAAATTATTAACGTTTACAGCCCCAATCCATGCTTATTAAAGCAATGTATATCTATATCATTCTACGAAACAAATTTAAAAAAACCAATAATTTCTCATTTACACCTGGACTTAGCACGTAGATTTTTGAAAAAAAAAAAAAATTTTATGGACTTAGCACATTTGCATAACACCATGAAAAACAGACAATATGATAATTTCTTTTTGGCAGACGATGTATTTTTAGTTATACTATCTTACTGCATTAAAATCTCAGTTTTGATAAAAATTGGACTTAGCACATTTGCTCACGAAGCCAACGATATGTTTCTTTAAATAAATATAAAATTAAATTAAACAAGCAATGGAGCCTAAGTTCGAGTAGAATCCAACATTAACTAGATACTCAACTGCATGTTTGGTGCAATGTCCAATTTCCAAAATTTTAATTTTTTTTTGTTTTCTGTCTATTGATGGACCCATGCAACAAACTTTCAAGGAATTATCTTTATGTTTGACCAAAGAGCGTATATGGATAAGAGGGTGCAGTCTGTGAAACTTTACACTAGATACGGGTGGGAGTATTTGTCATCAGACTAAGTTAATTTTTACACCACGTATTAATATTCATCAGACACTCTTGTGTACTAAATTTGGGCATTCTAAATTAGTTAGTTTCGAAAATAATTACCATTTAATGGTTTCTCGCGACACCCGTTATATGGTGGTGGGAGTATTTGTCATCAGGTTAAGTTAATTTTTACACCATGTACTAATATTCATAAGAAACGCTTGTATACCGAATTTGAGCATTCTAACTTAATTAGTTTCGAAAATAATTGTAATTTAATTCTTTTTCGCGATACCCGGCTATTTAAATTTTATTTTTAAGGGCCGGTCTAATGTATATACTAGCTTGCTGCTAATAGATAAGCGCATAAATTAAGCGCATTAAATAAAAGAACCGCAGTGCAGCAAACAAATTTTCATCAAAATGTCAAGCAAATACCATGTAATGCCTGAACGGTATACACTCCCGATCAATGAAATAAACTCAGAATATGTTCAAGAAACATTGAAGTTTTATAATGAATATATGAAACAAAGAAAATTCAATGCATATTTTTTATTATTCAGTAATTAAGTAAAGTATTTCTATCGAAACCCGCTGAACGCAAAAGAAAAGGGAGACCTCCACTGCGTTGGGAAAATCAGGTGGACAGCGATGCTGCCTCCCTGGGTGTTCCCAAGTGGCGCCATGCTGAACGAAACAGAAGCAATTGGCGCGCTGTGTTGGACTCGGCCAGAATCGTCCAGACGGTTAAGCACCAATTAATAAGAAGAAGAAGAATTAAGTCTTTCATAAATTGAGAATGAAATGATACCTATATCAAAAGGTTTTTGTTCAATATTCATATTTGTAATCTAACCTCAAAAATCACCACTTTTTTATCGATCAGTGAAAAAGACTCAATTGAAATTAGTATGCTTAATTAATAATACGTGTATACATCCTTATTTGAAATAACTTCATAAATTCGGTCAGGTATGGAATCATAAAGAGACTTTAGGATATCCAATGAGAGATCACTCCAGGCACTTTTAATGGCATTTATCAATGATGCTGTGTCTTCAAATTGCCTACCAGATTAATAAACTTTACGCAAGAGCCATCCCCACACGTTCTCGATAATATTAAGGTTAGGAGATTATGGTGGCCAATCCATTAAGTTGACATTTTGGTCCTTAATCCACTTTTTTACTGCGCGGGCGGTATGAAACGCCACATTATCTTGTTGAAATATCCGCGGTAATTAGGGTTGCCAGCCGTACTGATTTGATCATTACAATACTGATTTTTCGTGCTCCGTACTGATGGTTTTAAAAATCTTAAAAATACTGATTTTTTGGATTTTGTACTGATTTTTAGCCGACACTAAAAAAAAATCATTTTTATCACCCTGCTCTGTTTTAAATTTTCAAACAGTTTTAATTTGATGTTTGTAATGCCGTGGTTATGCTTACGACAATGCTCGACGAGCAACGTGGAATTGTTGGAAAAATGTGGAAATGCTTGTGGAGTAGCTCTCTATAGCGCGTGGCGTTCATTTTTGATGAAACGAACTGGAGTTCAAACGCTCCATAGTAAGAGATCGCCCCCCACACCATGATGCCTCCTTCGCGACTATGATGTCGAGTTAAATAGGATTTCTTCTTTTCGCATGTCGTGAAAATAATAGTTAAAACCATCTTGGCCATCCAAATTAATTCTAAATTTGAACGAATTTTAACTGCTGACAGCTTTGAATTGGAGGCTTCTCTAAGAATTCTCCGCTCATCGCAAGGCGTAAGTACTTTTCTGTTAGGCTTTGTCATATTTTTTCCATAATTTAAAGGGTTTTGAAGAAAATGGGACACAACCGATAGACTTCTACTGATTTTTTTTGCTATTTGCCTGGTGGTCAACTTGCTGTCTCGATGAGCCAATATTTTGCCTCGTTCCTCCGAAGTTGGGACTTTACCGCGACTAATTTGGCGTTTTTTTGCTCAATCCCTTTCATTTGACACCACTTTCCAAAATCGGTATAACGGTGAAAAAGTTATGTTGCGTACAAAAAATCGCTTACTTAGCGTAATATATTTAAAGATTTGATAATAAAACAAGTAAGGAAGCCTAAGTTCGAGTGGAATCGAACATTAGATACTCAGCTGTATGCTTTCATTGTTTGTTTGCGTCTGATAGAACCACGGTGTATTTTATATAAAGCCGGTGCTGCATAAAGTGGGCGTAGCCACGCCCATTTTCAACATTTGGTGGTCATAACCGATGTGTCTATTGACACAAGTTATAAAAGTGTATAAACCAAGTTTCGTCATAATATCTCAATTTGTCGAGTTATGGGCTCCGAAATCTCGTGTATTCCTTTGACTAAAAAGAGGCGGTGCCACGCCCATTTTCCAAAATTTTTATATTTTTTGTTTCCGGTCTATTGTAGAACTCATGCCAAAAAATTTCAATGAATTATCTTTATATTTGACAGAGATATCGCTTAAAATGTTTTTATTAGGCCCCTTTATAGTTCCCATATATAAAAGTAGGCGTGGTCGTCAACCGATTTCGCTAAAATTTTTAACGTTTAACGAGATACCAAATTTCCGATTTTTACTATATAGGGGAGGTGGGCGTGGTCATGGTCCGTCCGTTCCTGTCTTGATACCAACTTGCATTCCAAATTTCATCAAAATATTTCAATTTTTGTGCGAGTTATCGTGCGTACAGACGGACAGACGGACGGACATGGCTCAATCGATTTCTCTTTTCACCCTGATCATTTTGATATATATAAGTCTATATCTATCTCGATTATTTCGTTCTGTTACAATCCACCGTTAGGAAATCAAAACTATAATACTCTGTGTACTAGTACAGCTGAGTATAAAAAAAATAGGTTGAGTTTATTTCATTGATCGGGAGTGTATATGGAAAAACTCAGTTCAATCCCAGGTAACTTACAAAAACCGGGGATGAATTTCACGATCATTCAGACAATTTTATACACAATACATAAATACGTTGTTGTCACTCTAAAGAAACTGGACAGCCGGAAATTACCCACCAAAAAACTCGATGACCGTGGAATTAAGAGGGTAATCGAGAAAAACCCTGGCAATCGCTTCCACATTCGTTGACAGAATGCCTGACATTAACATGGGCTTGTCATTGGAAGGAAGAACTTACCCATTGCATTACTGCCGAACGAATAAATCACGCAATACCGCAAGGATTCTAGTGAATCAAATAAAGAATACCTTACAGGGAAGCAGAGAAAGAAGGCGAAAAATGTAAGGCATGATGGAAATTTCCACTGGTATTTATTCCAGTTCATTTTTCGCGCTCCATTCTACTTTGCATTACGTGGAATGGGTAATGGAAGCTCATTCCACTCTGTATTACTGGCAATGCGTGAAAGAAGTGATGAACTCGCCAGATGTTCCATGGCAAGGCCTTCTATCATGCCTGACAGGTAATAGCGATGACCAGATTTTTGCTGGGTAGCCAGCTTGTGAATGTGGAGTATAGACAATTATCATAATAATTTATTCTATCAGTTAGGATGTAAGTACATTATACATACATACATACATACAAGCACTTAAAGATCGATTATAATTATCCTCGTTATAAATTTAAAATATACATGTATTATGTAGGTAAAGTGGGCTAATGTGATGTTTGGGTTATTGCCCATAAATTTTTGTTTGCTAAATACGTAAAAATACGCTTTTGTTTGAAAATTTCCTCGATTTTGGCTTTATTTATGTTATTTAGGTGCATGAATTGCATATTATTAGATAACTAAGTATCTTGATAATATAATGTACATGTGTAGGTATCTTAAATTATAAATGCGAAATGGAGATTGTGTTTAAACTCAATTGGCGGGAAAACCGCTGAACGGCTCCTCACGAAATTTTGCACACCTAAGTATTTTCATCCGGCGAATGCTATAGGCATATTTTTAATCTTATTGCAAAGCAGGGATAGGCACCTCCCATACAAAATTTTCCTTTATTTCGTAATATATCTTGAAGTATTCGTACTAGAATAATGAAATTTGTGTGAATCAATATTACATAATTATATACTCAACGGATAAACAATCTATGTCTTGGTAAAGCAGGGATGGGCACCTACCTCCCATACAAACTGAGACTTTCACAGCGAGTATCTCTTGAAATATGTGGATTAGGGTACCGAAAATTGGTGTGAGGGCATATGAGATAATTACGTACTCAAGGGATGAAAGCGATAGGTCTTGGTAAAGCAGGAAAGGGCACCTCCCATACAAACTGAAACTTTCACATCGAAAATATCTTGAAATATTTATAGTATGGTACTGGAAATAGGAAGAAGCAGGGGTGCCTCCCATACAAACTGAATTTTCACAGCGAAAATATCTTGAAATATTTGTAGTAGAAAAACCGGAATAGTCGTCTCAAATAAAAACTGAAACTATTACAGCGAAAATCTCTTGAAATATTTGTTGTAGAGCATTGAAAATTGGTTTTAATGGTTACGAAATAAATATGTACTCAACGGGTAAAAATGCTAATTATTAGAAAAACCGGAATGGTCATCCCTCATTAAATCTAACTTGATATATTTGTAGTAGAGTATTGAAAATTGGTGTGAAGGGACATTTGATAATTATTTACCCAACGGCTGAAAGTGGTAGGTATTAGAAAATCAGCGATGTTTTTAAACTACCAGTAAATATCATGTAAAATTTTTTAAACCTTTGTATACCTATAGGATCCTACCTGTTATGTTACAAAATAACCAACCAGAAACTTATTTATTTGATAAGAACATAGAAATACTTTTAGGTGATATGAAACATACATATGTATAAGATCTTCATTATCTAAACGATTTCCTAAATAATTTGCATTATAGCTAAATGCTAATATTTCTAAAATCACGTGGTGTGAAATCTGCGGGTAACCTCTAGTGTATATACATATATGGGGTGGGTGTGATTAATGTAATAACAAAATTTCACATTTTGACATTCTCGGCTGCCCGTCAGAGTTCTTTACATAGAAACATTGGTTACATCCCACGGATGTACTACACATACATATTTACTTGCTTATCACACCTGCACGAGTGGCAAGAGGGCTGGTTATGCCATCCTTTCCGCGCTAGCAGTTATTTAAAAGTTGATGGAGAAATCAAATTAAAAGTTTAAAGTTCAAACCGTTAGCCGTTCTGAAAATCTTTAAACTACTCAGCGATCCATCATTTAATTGTTCGTTAACACAAAAAATAAATACACAAATGAACTGATTTGGCAGTTTGGATATCCTCAAAAGATATTGATATTATGAACACCAATTTAAGGGTTGTTCGACAGAAGCAATAAATGGTATGGTTCATTTTGGGGTTGGGGTGAGCGTCGCCTGAATCTTATTCGATACGCAGATGTCAGGAACATGGATTTTGTGTGTCTCGTCGTTATTCAAATTTTTTTTTTAGTTTTGGAAACACATTTTTAATGTGGTGCTCCTTTTTCTGGCAAACAAATTTTTCGATTTTCATTTTATGTACATATGTATGTATATATTATTTTTTATGTTGCAATTTAGACTCGCTTCGCGAATGCAAATGACATTTAGCAATTTGATGGATTAGGTTTAATAATAGATTAACTGTGTGTGGAATTTGAAATAAGCGCGTCAAAATGCATTATATCCTTATCACTTACCTACATTTACGTGTGTATGTACAATGTACATACATATTTACATGTCATTTGTGAAATTGTGTAAGTTACAAGCGTGTAAATTAAATTTAAATATGACTCTAAAGACTTGGAAGGATTTAATATTTCAGCGCACCAAATAGGCGTGCTTGCATAGTAATAATGTCAAAAAATAAAAACTCAGCAGCATTAGATTTTGCATTATCGCTGTGATCGATATCAAACGAAAACAACGTGCATTGGGAATGCGTTACCCGAATATGGTAATACCATGTCTCCACATAACGTGTTTCGCTCTTTTTTCTGCATTCGCTCTCTCAATCTTGGTTCGACACGGAAACCAGTGCCGAAACTCGCTAATTTCCATACAAATTTCTGAGAGCGAGTGAAGAATGAAACACTTGTTTCGTTCTCAAATCTCTTGCCAAACGCGATGATATCGATGCCTACTCTAATTTGTCTCGAAAATCTATCGAAATCTCACACAGACCAAAACAAAAACTCAAAAATAAGCAAACACACGAACATATAAGAAGAACAAGAAAGAGAAATGTTAAACTGAATAACGATCAGCCATGTGGAGACGGGTTATTTAGCGAGATGTTTTGCTGGCGAATCAAATTATGTGGAGACGGGCTTTTATTTATTGAATCAAACCAAGGCATTTTTCCTGAGGATGACTTCAGACTGAAGTCGAAATATCGGCAATAAATAAAAAACTAAATTGAAATTAAAAATTGTGTTTATACTCGTATTTTTAATTTGTGGCCTTGATAATATAATTTCAAAAGTTATGTATCATTTTATGTTTATTAAGCTTTACTTAGCAAGAAATCGATGAAATAAATAATCTCAATAAAAAATTATAACTTTTACTTTTGAAGCACCTTAAAAGGACACCAAAATAGGGCACGTCATTTCGTATCTTACTAGAGTTAATTAGAAATCCCATTTACAGCTCTATTCTCTGTACTTGACAAATTCACCACCTTGCTTATTTGTCAATTTTTACTATTTATCAAGTGTTTGCAATTCTGTGTTAGGCCGTGTGCCAATCGGTAAAAAAAATGAAATTTTGACATAAAGGAGTAAAATTTTGACAGTATTCGTGGTGAATTTGACATTTCGTAAATACATACATACTCTGAAAAAAAACCTTGTAAATCTAAAGACCAGAGGCCAGCAGCGGTGCACCGCATTTTCTAAAGCACCGCAAAAAAGAAAAAAAATTCACCGCCACCGCATTGATTGAAAACCTAAATGATATTGCGGTATTAAGTGTTGTTTACACCGCATACCGCAAACATCGCATATCGCAAACACCGCATTTGTTTATTTGTATACTATTCAGTGTTGCCGGAAATTTTTCACACACTGCAAAGGTATAGCGCAATTGAAAATTCATTTTTGTTTGTACATAAATACATAGATACATATGTATGTGTGTCTGATTACAGCAAATTTATTTTCAAGTTTTTATTTTTTATTTTTGTGTGCTTTGTTTTTCGTTGCAGTTTTTTTTTAATAATAACATAATTTTCAATAATGAAATAATCAAAAAATTTCATTTTTGAAATCCAATAGGACTAATAGGGCCGTCACAATGAATACTTTTCCGTTAAACTAGCAATCCGTTTAATTGACAACATAGTTGAATTAAATGTATTTAAATGACGATCGACACATTCAGTACTTCAGCTTTGCCGTAAAAAGGACATTTAATTCAACTATGTTTCTCAGTTAAACGAATTGCTAGATTAACGGAAAAGTATTCATTCCGCATAATAAAATGTATAAAAATAAACATGTGTATTCTTGTTGCTCCAATAAAATGACAAAAACTTCGGTTTCAATCAATGTATCGTAGCCAATTTTGTCGATTGTGAAAATTGAATGAATGCCATTTTAAATTTGACTTCTCCTTAAAAATGGCAGAATATATATCGGCTTTGAGCCCATAGATTCTTAATAATAAAATATAAAATTGAGCATATACATAATTACTGCACGGAGAAAACTATATTGATGTCACATCCATATTTATGGATAATCCTGTCTAATCCATAAGCTATGGATGTCATATCCATATATTACAAATAATTTTTGGATATAACACCCATTATACGGATATGACATCCATAGTTTATAGACCAGACAGAACTATCCATAAATATGGATGTGACATCAATATAGTTTATTCCGTGTGGTTACTTTTATTTTCCGTCGACCTGGATTTTGTATACAAAGACTTTGTCCGAGGATTCCCATATTAAAGTTTTAATGCGAATAATTTTCTACAATATTTTATCCATATAGCTACCTCCAAAAGGTCATTTGTCGTACTTCTCTTTCTCTTCCCCTTTCCCTTTTATTTGCGCTTCCTCTTCCCTTTATCCTCTTCCCTTTCTTCGCCATTTCCGTTCCTTTCATTTTCCCCTTCCCTTTCTTTTTATTACAGGGCAAGACCTTTCATCACACTTAAAATTTGAAAACCGGACAAACTGTAGAGTAAAAATAAATTTTTGAACAGGTGGCAAATCGTTTTTTAAAAATTGTAATAAATTACTCATTTTCAGGCCAAGCATTTTCATATGCCCGTAAAAGCCATTTCATATGACACTTTAAATTTAAAAAGCAACCTTCTCCAAAAATAAATTTTTGTTGCAACCCTCTTTGAAAAAATTATGATAAAAATTAAATTGTGAACAGGTTGCATCTCTCTTTATAAAAAGTATAATAAATTACATATTTTCACGCAGGTTCCTTTCATATGATACCTCAAATTTAAAAATCACACAAACTATAGCGTAAAACTGAATTTTTGAACAGGTGGCAACCCTTGTTGTAAAAATTGTAATAAATTACTAATTTCCAGCTGAAACCCTTTCATATGGTACCTGAAATTTATAAATCAAGCAAACTATACAGGACAATTCAATTTTTAAACAGGTGGCAACCCTTTTCAATAAAATTAAACCTTCCTGCACATCTACAGGCCAAGCCCTTTCATATGACACCCCATCTTCAAAAATAGGTATAACGGTGTAAATGTTATGGCGCGTACAAAAAATCGCTTAGCGTAATATATATAAAGATGAAAAGATGAGATAAACTGTAGCGTAAAAATGGATTTTTGAACAGGTGGCACGCTTTTGTAAAAATTTTAATAAATTACTCATTTCCATGCCAAGTCCTTTCATATGACACATCAAATTTAAAAATCAAACAAACTATAACGTAAAACTGAATTTTTGAACAGGTGGCAACCCTTTTTATAAAAATTTTATTAAATTACTCACTATCAGGTCAAGCCCTTTCATATGACACTTCAAATTTAAAAATCAAACAAACTATAGCGTAAAACTGAATTATTGAACAGGTGGCAACCCTTTTTGTAAAATTTTTAATAAATTACTCAATATCAGGTCAAGCCTTTTCATATGGTACCAAAAATTTTAAAATCAAACAAACTATACAGGAAAATTAAATTTTCGAACAGATGGCAACCCTTTCCAGAAAAAGTAAACCTTCCTGCACATCTACTGGTCAAGCCCTTTCATTTGACATCACATTCTCGAAAATCGGTATAACGGTGTAAAAGCTATGGTGTTTACAAAAAATCGCTTAGCGTAATATATATAAAGATATATATAAAGATGTCACAGACAAACAAAAATGTGTAAACAAAACTTATGTGTATTACTAAGAAGCCATAAATATGATTCAAGGATTTTAGGAAAAAACTCTATTTCATGTACATAGTGCATATTTTTATCTTGAAATTCATTAGTCAAATTATTTTTAATGTAAACAAACTATAAATTTTAAGTGGCCCTTTCAATGAAAAAAATTAAAAAAAAATCAATCCTGAGTAGTTTTCCTGTATAGATATTCTTTGGTTAAAATCAATTTGTAATCAGTAGTATTTTTCATCAGAAATCCATAAGAGGGTAAAAATTACAAACAAAAAATCGCACTGGCAACATTGTAAATATCTTTATTTGGGAAATGCGGTGTTTGCGATATGCGGTGTTTGCTGTGTTTGCGGTATACGGTGTTTATATACGATATGCGGTGTTCACTAAAAACCCAAAAAACCGCCTTCAAGAGCAAAAGTGTTAAAAAATTTAAGAAATTTTAAGGTATGTAACCCTTTTATGCCCGACTTTACTTTACTTAAACTTGATTAACTCATCTAAATATTATTCGATTTTTAATAGCTATACATTTCTGGAAAGCGAATAACGCAGCCTACCGTGTGATTTAGTTAAAAAATAATTTCCGATTTCGGGAAGAGTAAAGGGCAAGAAGTTGAAGATTCATTTGAAAAAAAAAAAAAGAAAATGATCACTTTAGACCGCGATATTACATTCCCTGGGTAGTGTACCAAAAAACGGAATTCGATTTAGCGGTTAATTCTACGTATGGGTAGATATAAATTTCCTAACTTTTTTCATACATAAATCTAAACATGCCTTGAAATTCTGGGAATTTACGCGGTTTTTGGTGTAGCTCCAACCAGTTTTTGGAAAAGTGAAATTTTTTTTCAGTTTACTTACTCTAAAATAACCTATTTTCATATTCCGGTGCCGGAGGGAGGATCTGAGAAGGTTTAAAGAATACCATACAAAAAAAACTCATCTAATGTACATATGTATTTATGTATGTTATACACCAAAAATAATGTCAGCACTGAAATCCAACGAAGAATCACTCTTGCCAATAAATGCTACTTTGGACTAAGTAGGTAATTGGAAAGTAAATTCCTCTCTCGACGAACCAAAATCACATTCTACAGGACACTCATCGTTCCAGTCCTCATGTACGGCACAGAAGCATGGACTATATCAAAAGCAGATGGGATAGCGGTCGGAGGATTTATGGACCTTTGCGCGTTGGCGAGGGCGAGTATCGACGGAGATTTAACAATGAGCTGTACGCAGACATCGACAGTGTTCAGCGAATAAAGATCCAGCGGCTCCGCGAGACAGGTCATGTCTTGAGAATGGACGAAGGTGCTCCGGCCAAGAAAGTATTTCTGTCGAAACCCGCTGAGCGCAGAAGAAAGGGGAGACCTCCACTGCGTTGAAAAGATCAGGTGGACAGTGATGCTGACTCCCTAGGTATTCCCAAATGGCGCCACGCTGCGCGAAACAGAAATAGCTGGCGCGCTTTGTTGGACTCGGCCAAAATCAGCTAGACGGTTAAGTGCCAATTAAGTAAGTAAGTAAGTATAAATATACAGGTAGGTGCATTTTCATTGCGACGCTGTCGTTTTGATTAAAAAGCAGATTTTTGAAGTTTGATCTTATGTCAGTTTTGGAGTATAGCGATGCCAGACTTTTATTTTTTGAATGCGTAGATTTTTATTCTCAGCTGTACTAGTACACAGAGTATTATAGTTTTGATTTCCTAATGGTGGATTGTAACAGAATGAAATAATCGAGATAGATATAGACTTATATATATAAAAATGATCAGGGTGAAAAGAGAAATCGATTGAGCCATGTCCGTCCGTCTGTCCGTCCGTCCGTCTGTGAGCACGATAACTCGCGCAAAAATTGAAATATTTTGATGAAATTTGGAATGCAAGTTGGTATCAAGACGAGAACGGATGGTATTGAAAATGGGCGAAATCGGACCATGACCACGCCCACCTCCCCTATATAGTAAAAATCCGAAATTTTGTATCTCAGTAACTAATAGAGCTGGAGTGATGAAATTTTACCCACGTATTGAGCTCAGGCCCTTATGAAGAAATATGGTGAAATTTTGGAAAATGGGCGGTGCCACGCCCACTTATTAAGGGGCAAACATTGAAAGTTTTATGAGTCATAACTCAGAAACCGTTGAAGACATATCGATGAAAATTGGTAGGCGTGATATACTTACTTAGGCAAATGTTTGGACGAAAAATTGCCAAAATCGTTTGACGACCACGCCCACTTTTATATATGGGTATTATAAAGTGGCCTAATAAAAACATTTTAAGCGATATCTCTGTCAAATATAAAGATATATCATTGAAATTTTATGGCAGGAGTCCAACTATGGACATAAAACAAAAAACACAACAATTTTGGAAAATGGGTGTGGCACCGCCTCCTTTTAGAAGCAGGAATATACGAGATTTCTTAGCCCATAACTCGACAAATAATTGAGATATTATGACGAAACTTGGTGTGCACACTTTTATCACTTGTGGTAATAGACACGCAAAAATTTATTGAAATCGATTTATGACCACGCCTACTTTTTAACAAAGATATTTCTGAAACACCCTTTGGGAATTTTTAACGTGAAATCTTTGTAACTAGAACTCGTAAAGGAATGAAATTTTGCACAAATAATAATATTCATATACTTAGTTGGATAACTTATAAAAATTTTGGAAAATGGGCGTGGCTACGCCCACTTTATGCAGCACTCACTTTATATAAAGTACAACGTGTTTCCATTAAACGCAAACAAACAATAAAAGCATACAGCTGAGTATCTAATGTTCGATTCCACTCGAACTTAGGCTTCCTTACTTGTTGTTTGAAAATTTGGGTATTTCAGCAATCAAAGGACAGAAAGGGAAAGTACTTAGAAAGGGTGGATTTTTCTTTAATAATGAACAGAGAGAAACACTTCTTAAGATTTAAAATCCATAGACATTATCCTTTTCAATAAATAAAACAAATTCCATTGTATACTTTTATTAGTTAACAATTTTAATAACAATTGTGGTTTTCGATTCGCCATCACACAAGCGAGGTCGGATCGAACAAAAATGTTTGAATCCATAATGAGTAGTAGCCACACTCGCTAACTGGTCGATAAAAATTTCCCTCTGCTCGCTATCATTCACATATAAATTTGACAGAAGGAAATTTATAACCAGCAGAGAAATTGTGAATCGAAAGCGGCTAATGTCTTCGATTTTTATAATTCCTTTACAATACACATTTCATACAATTGAAAATGTATTTCTGTGGAATCAAACATATATACATATATACATAATAACCAGGCATGGAATTTCATGTACTAAAAAATAAAAAATATGCGCATAAAAAATGCAACAAAAACTGAGAAATATACATGAAAAATCAAAAAAAAAATGCATTAATTCAAATTATTTCAACTTCAGATAATTCATGTTTATTGAAGTTACAATAGTTAAATAAATTAAGTACAAACATTTTTTAATTCAATTTTGCTCTTACGTTGTACGTTTATACATATGTATGTTTATATATATATATATATATATATAGATACCAGTGATCTGCACAAGCAGCTTGTTTGCCCTTTCAAGCGCTTGAAATTTTTTCCAATCTCTCCCTTGCTTGGTTTGCTTTTAAACAAACAAGCAGTAGCTTGTTTACAATTTTTTCAATCTGCTTAAAAGCGAAACAAGCTGACTGAAAAATTTCCAAGCAAGCTCTTGCTTGCAAGCAGGCTGGAGGAGATTTTCAATCAGCGTTCGCTTTTTCAAAAGCAGATTTTTAAGAAGATCTTTCAATCATTGGATGTGAAGGAATAGGCGCACAGAAATGGAAGATGAACTCAATTCCAGCAGTATTTTTCTGCAGATAATTGTAAGAAAATGAAGGACAAAGCCTTTTGTACATATTTAAGCATGCATATACCCTGCAAAAATTCCTGGTTGTTGACAAATCAGGTCTAAAAAAGGAGTACGCTGGCAGGAGTGCTTCTGTTATGCACTCACTCTGTCTACTCCTAACTTTCTAATACATGACATCAACAAAAGAAAATCAGCCTTATATCAAGCCTTACGCCAAACAAATTTGCTACCATTATAATTTTCTGGCCTTATTTCGTAAGCCTTTAAATGTGTTGTTTAATTCTTAAATAAGGCTAAAATAGTTTGGTGGGTATGTCCGCAAATTTTGCGACCAGCAGTTTTTATATGTAAATAGTCTTGTCGTTGAAATGTTCAACATTCGACAAAAAAAAAATTGTATGTATGCACATAAATGTATGTTTATGAGTACGACATTGAAATTCCCAAAGGAACTAAGAAATTGTGGAAACAAATAACTAGCGGGAATGTGACAAAAATGCAAGTAGCTTAATTTTCATTAGATTCTCACCAGCTTGTAAGTGGTCAATTAGTAATCATTCCAATGAAACTACTGCTGTATGTAGTATTATTATAAGCAAATTCACCTTTGAAACATGGAATTTAAAGAAAATCTGCCATCATTGTACCTGAAAGAGTAGGCGCACAGAAATGGAAGATTAACTCAACTCTGATCTAGTATTTTTCTGCAGATAATTGTAAGAAAATGAAGGACAAAGCCTGTTGTACATATTTAAGCATGCATATACCCTGCAAAAATTCCTGGTTGTTGACAAATCAGGTCTAAGAAAGGTGTATGCTGGCAGGACTGCTTCTGCTATGCACTCAATCTGTCTACTGCTAACTTTCTAATACATGACATCAACAAAAGAAAATCAGCCTTATTTTAAGCCTTACGCCATACAAATTTGCTATCCTTATAATTTTCTGACCTTATTTCGTTATTGGTGGGTATATCCGCAAATTTTGCAACCAATACTTTTTATATGTAAATGGTCTTTTCATCGAAACATTCAACAATCCACCCTTTTGTCTCCAAATAAAAGAAAATTTGTATGTATGTACATATGTACATATTAGGCATGGGACTATTCGAATAAAAATTATTCGAATAAAAAATTCTTTTATTCGAAAGGTATTCGAAATTCGAATAATAATTATTCGAATAATTTATTCGTATATTCGAATAATTATTCGAATACTACTATTCGAATAGTATTATTCGAATAATATTATTCGAATAGCATTATTCGAATAGTATTATTCGAATAGTGTGATACATATATATACATATGTACACACGTGCTCGCTGTTTGTGCATAGACATGTAGATACGTGTTTTTATGTTATTATAAATATGTGGATACATACATACGTGTGAAGGGAAGTGGTAGTTTTTTGTTATTGTGTGTATGTATGTATGCATGTACATATGTATGCTTTTGCTTTTGGAAGTATAAACATATGTATGCACGTACGCTGGCTAGCTACTAAATTTGGAAGTGCGGTTTATATGAGTGTACAATGTACATACATATATGTAAGTAGTGTCCCAGAAATTTGGGAATTCTCGTTAGTAGGTAGATCTTCCTTTATGATTGTAGGTACATACATACATATAAGTGAAGGAATTTCATAAGGCGTGGCAAAAAAAGCAAACACAATATACCTACCTACCTAATATGTATTTATCTTAATATGGATAGGTACCTACCTATATATTTAAAATTGTATTTAAATAAAGACAAAGGACAAGGGATCTCGCCATATATTGTTGAATCTGTGTAAGAATGAGGAAAAAATTAAATCAAGGTGTAGGTATTTCTCAAGATATATTAGAGAAACTTGAAAATTTAGAGTATTTGTACCCATATGGACCTAAATAATGTCACCAAAATTTGTCAGGATCGGACCGCTAAAACATATAGCTGCCATACAACCGATAGTTCAGATATAGCTTTTTTGGGGTATAGCTTCTAAATTTAATCTACTAGAACGTTTCTAAATAATCTTTATCCACATAGATTTCCGAATTGACAGTGGAATTTAATAAATATTTAGCAATATAGAATTTCATTTTTCCGCGATTTTACGCGTTCCCCTTAACTATTGTACTTATGTTCACTATTTGTGCTAGTGTACAATTATCTTCATCGAGGATGGCTTCGTGTGTAAAAGTCCACGTAAGTGGGGAAAGCTTCTGACTGCCATCCACCTGGGGGTGGCCAGAGCGATTCTTTTGCATGCGGAGCAAGCAGCTCACGACTTCCGCGCAGTGTCCTCTGGATAGCCACCGAACACCCGTTTGGTGGTGAACTAAAGTGAGAAGGCGACAACTCGACAAGGCCACTCCGACATATTCGGTTTAAGGGCTTGTTGAGGGGAATAACTGCAGCGTCTGTTCACCAGAAGGTGCGGCTGCGAGCGGGCGTCTGTCTTGGAGCAAGCGGCTCGCTATATAAACGTGTAACAATATACAACTCCCGCAGGGCGGGTTGTGCGTCGGGCTTGGGACCCACCACGTAAAAATCCTATCCAATGAAAACAACAACAAAGCCTCGGATGAGACCACCCCTTTCTGATGACAACCACGGCAAACGTTTAAAGGACTATGATTTGAGGGTAAGCACCTGGAACGTCCGGACCCTTAATTGGGAAGGTGCCTCTGCCCAGCTGGTTGATGTCCTCGAAAGAGTGAAAGCTGACATCACCGCCATACAAGAGATGCGGTGGAAGGGGCAAGGCAAGAAGAAATGTGGGCCTTGCGATATATATTACAGTGGCCATGCAGAGGAGCGTATATTTGGTGTTGGTTTTGTGGTGGGAAAGAGACTCAGCCGCCGAGTACTGTCGTTCACGCCAGTGAACGAGCGTCTAGCCACCATCCGCATCAAAGCGAGATTTTTCAACATATCTCTTATCTGCGCCCACGCCCCGACGGAAGAGAAGGACGATGCGATCAAAGACACTTTCTATGAGCAGTTAGAGCATGCCTACGACCGCTGCCCCCGTCACGACATTAAGATTGTGCTTGGCGATTTTAATGCCAGGGTGGGTAAGGAAGGTATCTTTGGCAGCACAGTCGGAAAATTCAGTCTCCACGACGTAACCAGTCCCAATGGGACGAGGCTGATCGACTTCGCCGGGTCACGAAACATGGTCATTAGCAGTACCAGATTCCAGCACAAAAAAATACACCAAGCCACATGGCTGTCTCCTGATCGAAAAACGCGAAATCAAATTGATCACGTCATGATCGACGGCAGACACAGCTCCAGCATCCTAGACGTGCGCACAATCCGTGGTCCCAATGTCGACTCCGACCACTATCTTGTAGCAGCCAAGGTACGCACCCGCCTCTGTGCAGCAAAGAATGTGCCAGCAGGACAGCAAGGAAAGTTTGAAGTCGAAAGGCTGCACATGACGCAGACAGCCAATCAATACACCACTCGGCTCTCACTCCTGCTCTCTGAGAGCAACCCTTCACCAAACGATGTATCTGAGGAATGGGAACACATCGCTCGTTCACTTCGTATCGCCGCTGAGGAATCTATAGGATACAAGCGAGCCCACAAGAACACCTGGTACGACAAGGAATGTCGCGATGCCTCGGAAAGAAAGAACGCCGCCTACAGGGCTACATTGTGTGCGGGCGCAACGCGAAGCGTATGGGAGCGTTATCGAACGGCGAAGAAGGAAGAGAGGCGCCTTTTTCGAAAGAAGAAACGGGAGGCTGAAAGGCGCGAGTGTGAAGAGCTTGAGATGCTGGCGGGTAGGAACGATGCTCGAAAATTCTATCAAAAAATCAGGCGGATGACTGAAGGTTTCAAGACCGGGGCAAATTCCTGCCGGAATGATAACGGTGATCTGGTAACTGATGTCCAGAGCATACTTAAGTTGTGGAGGGATCACTTCTCCTCCTTGCTAGATAATGGCAACAGTGAAAGTGCGGAAGGAGAAGATGTACGACCCGAATCCCCAATAGCAGATGATGGTAGGCATGTTCCACCACCTGATCATGACGAAGTGCGAATAGCAGTATCTAGGCTTAAGAATAACAAGGCCCCGGGCGCTGACGGCTTGCCAGCCGAGCTATTCAAACATGGTGGCGAAGAGTTGATAAGGAGCATGCATCAACTCCTATGCAGAATATGGTCGGACGAGCGCATGCCCGACGATTGGAACTTAAGTGTGCTCTGCCCAATCCACAAAAAAGGAGACTCCACAGTACGCGCCAATTATCGTGGGATAAGCCTCCTGAATATCGCATATAAGGTCTTAGCAAGTGTATTGTGCGAAAGACTGAAGCCTATCGTCAACAATATGATTGGACCTTATCAGTGTGGCTTCAGACCTGGTAAATCTACCATCGACCAGATCTTCACAATACGACAAATATTGGAAAAAACCCATGAAAAAGGATCCGACACACACCATCTCTTTGTCGATTTTAAAGCCGCTTTTGATAGCACGAATAGGAATTGCCTGTATGCCGCAATGTCTGAATTTGGTTTCCCTGCTAAACTTATACGGCTATGCCAAATGACATTGACTAACACCACCAGCTCCGTCAGAATTGGGAAGGACCTCTCCGAGCCGTTCGAGACCAAACGAGGTTTCAGACAAGGTGACTCTCTTTCGTGCGACTTCTTCAATTTGATGCTGGAAAAGATAATACGAGCTGCAGAACTTAACCATACAGGAAGCATCTTATATCACAAGAGTGTGCAACTGCTGGCGTACGCCGATGACATCGACATCATTGGCACTAACACGCGCGCCGTATGTTCTGCCTTCTCCAAGCTGGATAAAGAGGCTAAGAAAATGGGTTTGGCGGTCAACGAGGACAAGACGAAGTACCTCCTGTCATCACACAAAGAAACAGCACGCCTTGGCAGCCACGTCAATGTTGATAGCTACAAATTCGAAACTGTTAAGGACTTCGTCTATCTGGGAACCAGCATTAACACCAAGAATGATGTCAGCACGGAGATCCAACGAAGAATCACGCTTGCCAATAAATGCTACTTCGGACTAAGTAGGCAACTGAAAAGTAAAGTCCTCTCTCGACAAACAAAAATCACACTCTACAGGACGCTCATCGTTCCAGTCCTCATGTACGGCGCAGAAGCATGGACAATTTCAAAATCAGATGAGATGGCACTTGGAGTATTCGAGAGAAAAGTTCTTCGTAAGATTTATGGACCTTTGCGCGTTGGCGTGGGCGAGTATCGACGGAGATTTAACGATGAGCTGTACGAGCTTTACACAGACATCGACATTGTTCAGCGAATAAAGATCCAGCGGCTGCGTTGGGCAGGTCATGTCGTGAGAATGGACGAAGGCGCTCCGGCTAAGAAAGCATTTCTATCGAAACCCGCTGAACGCAAAAGAAAAGGGAGACCTCCACTGCGTTGGGAAAATCAGGTGGACAGCGATGCTGCCTCCCTAGGTGTTCCCAAGTGGCGCCATGCTGCACGAAACAGAAGCAATTGGCGCGCTCTGTTGGACTCGGCCAGAATCGTCTAGACGGTTAAGCGCCAATCAAGAAGAAGAATATAGAATTTCATTTTTCCGCGATTTTACGCGTTCCCCTTAACTATTGTACTTATGTTCACTATTTGTGCTAGTGTACAATTATCTTCATCGAAAAAATAGAAAATTTTGTCAATTTAAGTTATTCTAAGTTTAAATTACTTGAACTAATCGTTATGACCACGCATGCAAAATTTTGTCGCGTTCGCCATGTCACGTTACAGATTTTTTCCTAAGGTTATAAAAATCAAACTAGTGCATATATTTTCACGATAAAACCATCAGTAGAGAGCTACATTATTCTACTTTGATCTCTAATCGTTACTTCTTAAATGATGGACCAAAATTAGCAGAATTTTGAACTTTTCTGATAGCATCTAGGTACAAATTTGATTTTCTTTTTGTCACGTTCGCCATCACTCTTTAAATGCTAATATCTCAGAAGCCTTAAACCGATACTACTTCTTATTTTCATCGATTATAGTGCTGCTCAAGTGCTTTCTAAAGACGAAAATCAGAGGAAAAATATTCACGCTATGCATACTTCGTTGAGCTTTAAAGATGTGCGAACGTCACGTTCGACATTCTGGAACTGTCCCCTATACTGTTGTAAGCCGTTAATTTTTTTAATAATGGTTATATTAAATGCGTTTAATAGCATTAAGGTTTTTTTGCATACATATTTACATACATACAGTGGATCTCAGAAGTATTTTGCATAATTCCTGTCCTAAGAAAACTTTAAAAATTCCGTTTTTCTTCGAATTCTTTCCAAAATTTTTTAATATGGTATTATAGCCCAAAACGAATGCCTCTACCCTAACCACAATTAAGATAAATAATAGGTAGGTACTTAGGTATGTAGGTACATAGTGTTTGCTTTTTTTGTCACTCTTTATGGAATTCCTTGCACCTACAAACATAAAGAAAGTTCTACCTAGTAACGAGAATTCCCAAATTATGCATATAAATATGTACACTCGTACAAACCAGCGTGCACTTCCAAATTTACAAACTAGGCGCTACAAAAACCAAAAGCATACATATGTACATACAATAACAAAAAAAAATCCACTTCCCTTCACACGTGCATACATATGTCTCCACATACATATTTATAATAACATACAAATACATATGTACATATACCTACATGTCTATGCACAAAAAGCGAGCACGTGTGTACATATACTATGTATGTATATATGTATAACACTATTCGAAAAATACTATTCGAATAATACTATTCGAATAACTACTATTCGAATAATTACTATTCGAATAATACTATTCGAATAATACTATTCGAATAGTACTATTCGAATTTTTTCCCACGAATAATATTATTCGTTTATTCGAATAACATTTATTCGAATATTATTCGAAAAAAGTCCCACTACTAGTACATATGCATGAGTGTGTTTTTATGAGTTTTTATGAGCAAAGTGGAATGTCCGGCGAACGTAAATATACCTGCAAAAAATGCGATTTCTCCGGGATCAATCGCAAGGGAGCATGCGACTAATACAAGTTTACATCCCTTTATATGGAGCGAATTGATCGTATTTATTCGAGCATGTCCTTTGAAGAGACTAATTGTTCAATTTGTATACCCGAACAGGTACAAATGTAGATTAATCGCTTTCATCCAAAGTAGTAAGCCAAGGCTATTTTTTATGAAAATGTCTAAAATTTTAAATTATTATATATGTATATTAGAAGAAAGTTTATTCAATTAGCTTTTATCATGTAGTGAAATCTTTTCAAAAAATTAAGTATTTTTTGAAAATATGTTAAGTTTTGAGAATGCATTATGCGAGTGTAAAAGAAATGTGAAGAATTTTTCAAAGTTGTTAGCCAAGGCTCTTTCTTATAAAATTTCTTTAAAAATTATAAATGTTCATGCCTATTTAAATATTTTACAATAAGTTTTACTTTTGTAAAAAAATCTATTCAATAAATTAAAAATTTTTTAAATAGTCAGTATTGAGTGTATAATTGTAATTGATTTTTCCCGTTCGGTATGAAAGGGATTAATATACATTTATACCCGTTCGGGAAAAATCGAGGCCTAATTGTGGACTCATTGTTCCCGAAAGAGATCAATCCGGGATAAATCTCTATCGGGATTATTCGCACATTTTTTTTCCGGGATATGTATTTTGGTCTGTTACAAAATTAGGTAGAATGCCATACATGTATATACATACATATGTATATTTTGGTTTTTTAACAAAGTAGGTATAGAATACAAAAAGGTTAGAATATTGACGCCTTTGCAATTAGAGGATAGGTAATTACACAAGGCCATTCATATGTACATATTTACATACAAAAATATTTTCCTTTGTTGACAAAAGGATAAAATACTGATGCGTATAGAAAACAGAATGTATATACATACATACATGTGGTATGTGCATACATACAAATTTTCTTTTTTTTTGGGTCGAATGTGGAACATTTCGACGACAAGACCATTTACATACATATAAAAACTGCTGGTCGCAAAATTTGCTGACATACCCACTAAAATATTTTAGCCTTATTTAAGAATTAAACAGCACATTTAAAGGCTTAGGAAATAAGGCCAGAAAATTATAAAGGTAGCAAATTTGTTTGGCGTAAGGCTTGAAATAAGGCTGATTTTCTTTTGTTGATGTCATGTATTAGAAAGTTAGGAGTAGACAGGAGTGAGTGCATAACAGAAGCACTCCTGCCAGCATACTCCTTTTTTAACACGCTTTTATTAGCTTCACCTGTATGTATGTATGTATGTATGTATGTATGTATGTATGTATGTATGTATGTAACTTCATCCCATTCTAAAAGTTGCAACATTTAACTAAATTATTATATCTTTCAAACATTCACTTTTTTGTGTTCTCTCTATTATTTCTATTCTCCTCCTGATTCGAAACATGACATCAACAGCCCAACGGCATCATATAGTAGGACATTCAACATTATATTTTATGCTTCATTCCGGCTTTTATGTTACATTTCTTAAAAATAGCCTCTATGAATTTCAATTCACTCCCGTATACAAGCCAATAAGTAACAAGCTTTCAGGGTACGGAAAAACTCACTCACGAACGCTCAAAAATACATTCTTCTCAAATCACAAACAAATGTTCAAAGAAAAACGTATAACCACTCAAATAGCTAGCGAACTAACGCACAACAGCCAGCGACCGCTCATAGCGTTGGCGATAAACTCAATGCGTAAATTCACTCAAAAATAAAGCTTGAAGCTTCTGTTTTTGGTTTGTTGTATTTGCAATGAAATCAACCGCATGTACAATGTACATACATACATACGTATGCCGAGCAAGAACCGGTTTTGTGTTTTGTGTAACAAGCTTTGTTTTGTCGTTGTTGTGTTTGCAATAAAAACAATCGCATGTACATACATATGTATGCAAAGCAAATACTGGTTTTGTTTGTAATTCATTTAATAGTAAGTGCTGAATCAACGAAAAGGAACCCTAATTACATTTTTATACAATGTTTTGTAAACGTGAGGTGAAAAAAATTTCTCTAAAAAAAAAAATAAAAAATAAAAATAAAAAAATAAAAAAAAATGCGCCACTCGGGACTCGAACTGAGCTCCTTGGTCCGTAGGCAGCATACCTCACCATTACGCTACAAACGTATTCGGAGCTTTATTATCTAAATTCGAATTTATTCAATCAGGTTTCTTTTTTTTTTTGTTCTTTTCAAATGCTTCACCTCGACTTCTCTTCACTTTCTGATTGTAAAATATAACAAAACGTTTGGGAAATTTTGTATTTCCAAACTAGTTTGGAAAACCTTGA